>CM035432.1:139760931-139785931 GCA_020310875.1 Ceratopteris richardii
ACCAAGGCATATACATGGTTTCTTAGAATAAATCTCCATTGCGAGAAATCTTTCTTTTCTGATAACATAGAAATTTGCGGTCTGACTTTTAGAGTACTGTCGTGATCAAAATGATATATGTTTCTAAAGATATCATTGTTCACTCCTTCCACTATGAACTACGCAAATGATAGAGTTTTATCTCCAGTTCTTCAATGCGCTTGTGGAGGGGTTGTCCATTTTTGCCTGTGTAGTTCCGAAAGTCAACAATTTGGTTCCATGCAAGGATTTTACTTAAGTTTGTGCTGTAGAAAGCTAGAAGCTGTTATCAATTTTTCCTACTTTTTATATATTCATAGTGAAAGGTGCATGTTCCATTTCCTGTTATCTAAGTGCTTTCTTTTTTTTGAACATTTGCTGGATCTAAAGATTTGTGAGAAGGTTGCGCCACATCATTGTGCTTGGAGATTCGGGTTAAGCTAGTCCTTGTCAATACCTGTAATTACAGCGAATGGAATTCTTGTTCTACTTAGTAGAGAAGTATCTTCCTCAAACATATGAATTGCCTGTCTATATGATATTTCGTCACAGTACAATTGTTACTTGAAGTTAGCACCCGCCGAACGTTAGACTTATTTATGCATCTCATTTATCCAATTTCCTTAACAAATGCTGGCTTAGATGAACGACGAAAAAATGAAAAGTATAACTTACTTTTGACTTGCTTTTAGACACAAAACCTTTGTCTTGAAAAAGAAGGCATAAAACGGAAATTTGAGATATTATGCGTCTACATATTCCATCAGGAAATACATGTGATGAATTCATTACAATTAAACTAATATATATATGAATGAGAAAAATCCAACAAGATCAGAGAAAGGGAACCCTTCCTCATTGAATCGAATAACTATTAATCAAGCTTCTCTTTAGTGCAGTTCTGAAAACGACAAAAAAAAAATGATTAAGAAGTGTAAGCTGCATTTTATGTAAGCTAAGTTCTTTAGCCCAAACCTGTTTCTATGTTCCTTCTCATCCGAAATAGTGTGAACTGCTGTTCTTTCTTTTGATATATTATGAAAAAGCTTCGTGTGCCCTATGGACAACTAAATATGGTCACGTACATCGAGGACTGACTTGTGACTAGAATCTAACCAAGACCAAGATTCCTAGTCACCCCTCTTTTCCACGACTACTATGTTTTAGTTCAAGTCAAATTTTCTTGGCACCCTGAGTGCACCCCTAAGCGCGCAAGAACCTGACCACATACGTGAACCCGACGTGAAAGGAGGGGGTTGAGTGAAGAAAAGGAGGGAATAGCGGGTGTGCGTGCATATGTGCAAAAAGGAAAAAGAAAAGAACCAAAGGAAAAGCGAGTGGAAGCGGGTATATATATATGTGATATTCGAGAGCAATTGTGGGCTCTAAGAAATCCAATTGGACCGATTCCGAGGGATTTGAACAAAATAAAGTCTCGTATAATCACTTTTTCCTTGGGCGTTAGAACCAAACATTTTGGTGCGTTTGCCGGGAATTTCTTGGTACATCTCTATAAGAGAGTGCCATAGGTTCGCCTAGCGCCACAGGTTGGCCGAGCTTGCGGACCCCAAGATCTAGTACATGAGCGAGGGGAGCTCATCGTCAGGAGCAACACAAGCGCAAAGAGAGGAACGTGCTCAGAGAAGAGACCTTGAAAGAGAAAGGAGAAGGTGGGAACCGCCAGGTGAGTGGACCTCGATTGGCTCGAAGAAATCAGTCAAAAATGTGTATTCCCGTAGGAGGGTCGCGAATCAAGTGCGAAAGTTTGAAGGAGGGATCCTGAGGCCACGTGTGCTAACTTTCTGGGATCGAAGTGATATAGACATCACACCTCTGTTCGAAATGGCTCAACGGATTTCGGTTCACTTGGGGGACTTCACCAAGTTTTCAGGTACTTGGGACGAAGATCCGGATAGTTTTATCCAGCTGTTTGAGGTTACCTGTGAGGCCAATGATGTAGTTGACCAGGATCAAAGGTTGAGAATTTTTCCGGCTATTCTCCGTGATGAGGCAGCCAATTGGTATGGGAATCTGACACCACAAGAGCGTGGAACTTATCAGATGCTCAAGGAAGCCTTCTTGGCAAAGTTTCGACGACAAGGCTTCCAAGATAGATTGGCCCAACAGATGGATTACTTGCGACAAGGAGTCAATGAGAGCATCGATAACTACATTCAGAGAATGGAAACGTTGGTAAGAAAGATGGGCGCGAATGCCCCGAATGATGAGACATTGAAAAGAAGATTCATTTTGGGATTGGGAGATCCTATGGCACAGCAGCATATCAGCCTGACAAGACCTGCGACTTTAATGGATGCTAAGGAACAAGCGAGGCTTTGGGAGGAAGTACAACTATGTCAACAGAGGAAGATGGAGCTCTTATACGAGCCTATGGGAGGCCCAGGGAGCATACCGATGAAAGATCCTGGCCAAGGAAGTCCCGCATTGACGACTCCAGCTTTTGTAGCCGCCACTAGCACGCTAGGCGAGGTAAAGCCTGCACTAACTGAAGAACGAATATTGGAGTTGGTCACACAAGCTATAAAAGCAGTCACAATGACTCAGGAGACATACACAGTAAAACCAGAGGTCACAACAAACCCGAATCAAGTGTTTCGATCAAATACATGGTGTGGAAAGTGCCATGGTTACGGCCATTTGGCTTCAGAATGCCCTACAGTCTCGAGGGTATTCACAGATAGGTCACCGCCTAGAATGCATTGCACTTTTTGCGGAAGAACAAATCACACAGAGGACCGATGTTACAACAAGAGAGCCTATGAAGAGAGGACCATGAAATCGGGAGATACAAGAGAAAGACCTTATACGGGATCGCCCGCTCAAAGTGCCCCACCTACATCTCGTTGGGAAAACAGATCGACATATGGATATGGTGCTCAAGGTCAAGGAGGAGATTATCCAAGAGGAGTCGCACGTGATCAAAGGAGAGATGGTCCAATCCAGTGTTGGAGATGCCATGGCTTTGGCCATACTCAATCTAGATGTCCAAACGAAAAGAAACCAATTGATTATACCCAACTATGTAGGTACTGTAGTGGAGAGGGCCACTTTGATGAAGATTGTCCAAAACGAAGAGCTGCCGCCGGCAAAGAAAAAGGACCAGTAGGGTCCTCGAATCTTGTTGATACTCAGATGCATTCCACATTGAGAGCTCAAGAGCACGTTCCTACAATCGGAGTAGTGTTCAAAACACCGAACCCTCAAGAAGGCTCTAGCTCGTCAATGCACTTTGTGGATGCTTACGAAGCCAAGAAACCAAGTAAAGATCCAACTGTGGCAGTAGTCACAAGGACTCAAGAGTATTCGAAGAAGAATCCAGGAGGCAAAGGTGAAGAAGGGAGTCAAGAGAAGATCGTTGAGCGTGAAGAGGTAGAAAACCAAGTTGGGGGATTTGCTGAGTAGCAAGAGCTTGAGGATGGGGAAGAGATTGAGATTCTTCCACCAGTGACCAAGGAGTTTGTGCCAGGCATAGCACCATTCCCTGAAAGATTGAAAGCTCCTAAGAGTAGAAAGGAAAGACAAAGTTCGGAAGAAGTAGATATTGTAAAGTTGCTTGCTGACACGGAAGTCACGCTGGATATTGGCACATTGCTAAAATGTTCACCTGCTTATAGGAAACAATTCTATAACGAATATATTAAGAAGCCGAGGAAAGCTCGAGATAAAAATAGACAAGATAAAGATGTCCAAGGGATCATTCAAAGTATTACAACGCAAATTGATTCAAATGCTCCAGCTGTGACGGTCAAGATTAAAGGGTATGCAGTCCCTGGTGCTCAGTTAGATAGTAGTGCCGCAGTCAACCTGATGACTGAGTTCATGATGGAAGCTTTGGGTAATTGGACGGCCATGGCTGGTGCAAGCCGAATGTGTGCATGACTGGCGCACAGGTTTTATTTCAATAGGGCCAAAGTCTGATCGGATTCAGTTGCAAGTATCCCCACCCTCGAGCAACAAGAAGAAAACAATAATAGTCGATGAGATGGAAAAGAAAGATAAGGAGAAAGCAAGGCACGAGATTGCACGAGCTAGGTTTTCCTTGAACACGGACACCTACAAGAATCTACTTCAAGACGGGTTCAACTTGCAGCTCTTTAAGAATCAAGACACGAAGATGGGAGAGTATCAAAATCCATTGCTCTATAACGACGATTCCGATCAGGAGTTGCTAGGATGGTTGACACATACAAGTGAATTTGATTGCTACATGTTGAGTATAGACGCAAAGGAAAATAAAGCTACCCAATCCCTGGAGAAGGGAACTTCAAAAGATGAGTTGAAGCTAGAGTTAGCTCCGGCAATGGAAGTGCAACAGTTGAGAGAAAGAGTTAGAATGCTAGAAGCAGAGATTCTAGAGAGAAGTCGAGAATCGGAAAAAGAAGCGAAGAGTAAAACTAAAGTGTCGGAAGCCATTGCAAAAGCTGAGCTTAAGAAATTGGGTGCGGTTGAAAAAGAACAAAATAATGATTTACTGGCTAACCATGCACGCGTGATTGGAGAGCACATTCCAATCACAACTTCATCAAGGAATAAGGAATATTCGCCAGAAGCTCAGTTGGAAAAATGGGAAGTTTTTTCAGAAAAGTTCTTGAGTGTGGGGTCAGAGCTACCAGATGAAGTACGAGATTGTATTAAGTTGACACTCAAAAATTTTGGCAAGGCCTTTGCATGGTCATACAATGATCTGAGAGGAATTGATCCCCGAATCTGCCAACATTATATAGATTTGGAAGAAGGCACCCGACCAATATGTCAACGACTCAGGCGGACGAATCCAGTCTACTCGGAATTGATCAAGTTGGAATTGACTAAATTATTGGAAGCAGGATTCATATATCCCATCACATCCAGCGAATGGGTATCACCAATTGTAGTTGTTCCGAAGAAAAATAAGAAAATCCGTATTTGCATAGATTATCGTAAGTTGAACGAGCGCACAAAGAAGGATCATTTCCCCTTGCCGTTCACTGATCAAATCTTGGACAGAGTGGCTGGCCATAAATTGTACTCATTTTTGGATGGTTCTAGTGGGTACAACCAAATCCAAATCCATGAAGAGGATCAATCAAAAACTACTTTCACGACAGAATGGGGTACATATGCATATCGTGTGATGCCATTTGGATTATGCAATGCACCGGCCACATTCCAGAGGGCAATGATAGCTCCATATCAAGACTATTTGCAGGATTGGATGGAGATATTTCTCGATGACTTTGCGATCAGAGGCGACGATGAAAACATGATGGAGAGGATCGAAGCTATTTTAAGGAGAAGCATTGAAAAAGGCATTGCATTAAATCCTGAAAAAGAGTACATTTGGAGTACGAAGAGGATTGCTTTTGGGACATGTTATTTCCGAAAAAGGGATTGCGGTTGACGAGGATAAGGTGGAAAAGATTGGACAACTTCCACCTCCGCAAAACTTGCGGCAACTCAGAGGATTCTTGGGGCATGCGAATTATTATCAACGTTTTATATTAAATTTTGCATCAATAGCGGCACCACTGACGAATCTTTTGAGGAAAGACCAACAATACCAATGGACTGAAGAGTGTCAAGTTGCATTCGACTCGATCAAGGAGAGATTGATAAATGCACCGATTTTGGTAGCACCCAACTGGACGAAAGAATTCCATGTGCATACCGACGCTTCTCATACTGCGGTTGGAGCAGTACTATGCCAAGCCGATGAAAAGAAGTTGGACCACCCTATTTATTACGCAAGTCGCAACTTGAATAGCACTGAGAGGAACTACACGACCACAGAGAAGGAATGCCTATCGATGATCTTTGCGGTGAACAAGTATCGGCATTACTTGATGGGAAAACATTTCACGTTTTATGTGGATCATGAAGCCCTTAAGTATATCATTAATAAACCAGAGTTATCAGGGCGGTTGATGAGGTGGATGCTACTCCTCCAAGAATTTCAGTTCACAGTGGTAACCAGACCAGGCAAAGCACATATATTGGCTGACCATTTATCTCGAATTCTTAATGAGGAGCCAACCTCTGGTGTGCCCGATGATGCTCCTGATGGGCATCTATTCCAGGTTGATGCTAAAGTACCTTGGTATGCCGACTTGGTGAACTTCTTGTGCACTACTAAATATCCGCCAGGAGCAAGCAAGAGAGAGAAGCAAAAACTGTTAGCATTGGCGAAGCACCATAGCATCATTGGGGGGCAACTCTATCGATATTTTGTTCATGAGAGCATTTATCGGAGGTGTCTCGAGGAAGGAGAAGCAAACCTAGTGTTGAGGGCTTTGCATGACGAACCCTGCGGTGGACATTTTGCTGGTGAATTGACGGCAAGAAAGATTTTATTGGCAGGGTATTGGTGGCCAACGCTGTTCAAAGACTCGCACACATACTGTAAGAAATGTGACAGATGCCAACGAATGGGCAAACCCACATTAGCACATGCAGCTCCTCTCACACCGGTGCTTGCTCTTAAGCCCTTTGAGAAGTGGGGAATTGATTTTGTGGGGCCTATTGATCCTCCCTCAAGACGTCGGTCTAATAGGTATATTTTGGTCTGCACTGACTATGTTACCAAGTGGGTAGAAGCCAAAGCACTGAAGACTGACCGAGCTGTTGATGTAGCTAAATTTTTGTACGAACAAATCATCACTCGATTCGGATGCCCGTTGGAAATAGTAAGTGATAGAGGAACGCATTTTGTCAACGAACTAATCGAAGAATTAATGGAATTATATAAGATCAAACATAGAAAAAGCACTCCATATTACCCGAGGGCAAATGGACAAGTGGAGGTCACCAACAAGGTGCTGGAACAGATTCTGAAAAAGACAGTAGCTGTGCATAGGCGAGACTGGGATGAGAGACTTTTGGAAGCTTTGTGGGCGTATAGAACATCCTACCGAGTGACGACAAAGAGCACTCCGTTCTCCCTAGTATACGGCGAGGAAGCCATCTTTCCCATCGAAAAAGAAGTTCCAACATTAAGAGTGGCTATCGAAGCCAGGATGGGAGAGGAAGAGTCATTAAAGGAGAGGTACATACAGCTGGTCAAGCTAGAAGAAAAGAGACTTATTGCACAGCAAAGTCTGGAAGCTATTCAGAGAAGACGTAAAGAGAGGCATGACAAGAATCTCAGGACCTATGCGATTCAGGAAGGGGATTTGGTGCTAGTCTATGATAGTAAATATTATAAATTCCCGGGGAAGTTACAGACAAGATGGGCAGGACCGTTTAAGGTGGTGGAACTCAATTCCAATGGTTCCATGCAAATTCAAGATTTAGGAGAAGAATATGCTCCCGTGAAGGTTAACGCGCTTCGAGTTAAACCATATTTCAAGTGATATTAAGACGGGAGAAGCCAGATGAGATCCAATAGAAGGACTGTTAGCTCATGAATTGGTCGATTTTGATGCACTAACATGCCCATTTTGGAAAGCATTTGTTTGAACATAGGTGTTTTGCAATAAGAATAGATGGCCGGTGTTTTGCTTCAGTGGCTGTATTGAAAGCTTGTGCAAGACTTAAATGCATTGACGGTGGGCAGGAGCTGTATGCAGAAATTGTGAAAATGAGATGCAATGATGATTCGTATGCATGCAACTTGAAGGGGGTAACTCCAAATGCAGTGACATTCACGTTGTTAATAAGAGTTTGCGGAAGCATAGGAGCAGTTGATAAGGGGGAGCAAACTCACAATAAGATTGCAAAAGAAGGTTTACATAGGAGTGATAGTGCAGTCGGCAATGCTTTGGTTGATATGATATGCTCAACATGGCCACGGTCAAGCTTCTCTTGAATGCTTTGAGGTCATGAATTATAAAAGACTAAATCCATATCCTTTTACGATGGCAAGTGTTCTCAATGCCTGTAGTCATTCTAGTTTGATTGACGAAATATGGCGCGCTTCCAAATGTTGAACACTACACATGTATGGTGGATCTTTTTGGACGTGCTGGGCTCCTGGAGGAAGTGCTGGCAAGTCCGTTTTTTGCAGCTCTGACGAGAGAAACGGAAAGGAGAAGGAGGGGGTTGATTATTAATGGGGACTGCGCGTTTTTTTTGGGGGGTCCTCCTTCATTTTTTGGAAGTCTCTGCTCAAAAGGGAAAGAATATCCGCGAGAGGAGGGGATCAGAGGGGAAAAAGGGGCGGTGCATAGTATGTAGAGAACCTTACAACTGCAGACACAGGAGGCGGAAGCAAAGAAGAAGGAGGATGTTCGATGGAGATTGGAGGAGATATGTGGAGATGATGAGTAGTTGAAAGGAAGGCGGCAGGTGCTTTTTCTGGTTTCTGCCACAAAGGGGGGGGTGACAGCCAATCTCTGGTAGAAAAACTAAGCGAGTGGGAAGTACTGCTGCACAGGCGACAGCCTTCGTATGAGGGCCATAGAGAAAGTACTGCTGCTAGGAAACTGTTTTGCCAATCTTTGGTAGAAAAACTAAGCGAGTGGGAAGTACTGCTGCTAGGAAACTGTTTTGCTTAACGAGCTGAAGAAAGATGGAGAGGTAACTGTTGTATTTATGCATAGAGGAAATGAGATATTTCATGGAAATGGTAGTTTAACTGTAATTTAATATTGCTATATTTCTCTTTTCCACATGCGTTGTTATCTATTATGTGCATTTTCTTAAATCGACTATATTTGATTTTGCAAAAATGAAACTGGCTCAGAATAAAATTTTATCAAAAGTGCTCATATTTTTTATATCCGATGACTTCTCTTATTAATATCTGCTACGCTTGGTGACTCGAAACCAAGGAAATAAGCGCATGTACGTTATCTGAGTTTGAAGATTAAGGCGCATAATACAAGTGGAATGTTTGTGTAGTCACTTGAACTTAATCTCTGACAAAAATGAGATTCACGTATGTTCATCGAAATGACATAGTATGAACGCATTATTTTCTATAATGGTACATTTTGAATGTGCAGAAAACCCCGTATAAAGGGAGATATGGGATTACATAGAATACAACATATAAGAAATACTGCTTATCTTTATCGTAGGATGAATGACTTCAACGTTGTTAGAATTCTACTCTCCGAACCAAATGCTAATTCTGCAATTGGCATTGGAATGTTTCTTGCACCTTTCTACTTGAGGTTAATGCTCATAACACTATGTATTAATTGCTATGCCTTTTCTCCATGAACTCTATTTAAAGCAAACCCGAAATCTTGAGAGTTCGATTGACGTCGGAATATTTGAGAGTTTGAGAGCCTTGTTGCTCCTAGAAGCGCTGAGTCTCCATTTCTTCTCTTCATGAGTATTGCAATGCCCCTTAAAGGTTAAGTTCTATATTTGTTCTATTTTACCCTCCCTTGTTCTCGAAACCCCGCGACATATCTGGTGAACGCGATGTGAAAGGAGGGGGTTGAGTGAAGAAAGGGATGTTACAGGAATTGACCACTGGAGTTGGATATCCAATCGCGCGCGTTTTCTCGCCTCCTCCATCAAAACTTTGGAGTGAACTTGTGGACTTGGGGGAACCCAAAATTGACCTAGTTTCAAGAGAGTTGGGTAAAACATCATTGTGTAAAGGCATATTTTTCCTTGGACTCAGGAACTAAACATTTTGGTGCGTTTGCCGGGAAGCATATGAACTAGTACATATACAAAAGAAGGATTCCTTGAGGGATAATTACGGGCTCTAAGTAATCCAATTGGACCGATTCCGAGGGATTTGAACAAAATAAAGTCTCGTATAATCACTTTTTCCTTGGGCGTAAGAACCCAACATTTTGGTGCGTTTGCCGAGAATAGCTTGGTACATCTCTATAAGAGAGTGCCATAGGTTCGCCTAGCGCCACAGGTTGGCCGAGCTTGCGGACCCCAAGATCTAGTACATGAGCGAGGGGAGCTCATCGTCAGGAGCAACACAAATGCAAAGAGAGGAACGCGCTCAGAGAAGAGCCCTTGAAAGAGAAAGGAGAAGGTGGGAACCGCCAGGTGAGTGGACCTCGATTGGTTCGAAGAAATCAGCCAAAAACGTGTACTCCCGTAGGAGAGTTGCGAAATCAAGTGCGAAAGTTTGAAGGAGGGATCCTGAGGCCACGAGCATTAAATTTCTGGGATCGAAGTGACATTGACATCACACCTCTGTTCGAAATGGCTCAGTGGATTTCGGTTCACTTGGGGGATTTCACCAAGTTCTCAGGTACTTGGGACGAAGATCCGGATAGTTTTATCCAATTGTTTGAGGTTACCTGTGAGGCCAATGATGTAGTTGACCGGGATCAAAGGTTGAGAATTTTTCCGGCTATTCTCCGTGATGAGGCAGCCAATTGGTATGGGAATTTGACACCACAAGAGCGTGGAACGTATCAGATGCTCAAGGAAGCCTTCTTGGCAAAGTTTCGACGGCAAGGCTTCCAAGATAGATTGGCCCAACAGATGGATTATTTGCGACAGGGAGTCAATGAGAGCATCGATAACTACATTCAGAGAATGGAAACGTTGGTAAGAAAGATGGGCACGAATGCTCCAAACGATGAGACATTGAAACGAAGATTCATTTCGGGATTGAGAGATCCCACAGCACAGCAGCATATCAGCCTGACAAGACCTGCGACTTTAATGGATGCTAAGGAACAGGGGAGGCTTTGGGAGGAAGTATAATTATGCCAACAAAGGAAGATGGAACTCTTATACGAGCCAATGGGAGGCCCAGGGAGCATACCGATGAAAGATCCTGGCCAAGGAAGTCCTGCATTGACGACCCCAGCTTTTGTAGCCGCCACTAGCACGCCAGGCGAGGTAAAGCCTGCGCTAACTAAAGAACGAATATTGGAATTGGTCACACAAGCTATAAAAGCTTCCACAATGACTCAGGAGACATACACAGTAAAACCAGAGGTCACGACAAACCCGAATCAAGTGTTTCGATCAAATACATGGTGTGGAAAGTGCCATGGTTACGGCCATTTGGCTTCAGAATGCCCTACAGTCTCGAGAGTATTCACAGACAGATCACCACCTAGGATGCGTTGTACTTTTTGTGGAAGAACAAATCACACGGAGGACCGATGTTACAACAAGAGAGCCTATGAAGAGAGGACCATGAAATTAGGAGATACAAGAGAAAGACCTTACACGGGATTGCCCACTCAAAGTGTCCCACCTACATCTCGTTGGGAAAACAGACCGACTTATGGATATGGTGCTCAGGGTCAAGGAGGAGACTATCCAAGAGGAGCCGCACGTGATCAAAGAAGAGATGGTCCAATCCAGTGCTGGAGATGTCATGGCTTTGGCCATACTCAATCTAGATGTCCAAACGAAAAGAAACCAATTGACTATACCCCACTATGTAGGTACTGTAGTGGAGAGGGCCACTTTGATGAAGATTGTCCAAAGCGAAGAGCCGCCGCCGGCAAGGAAAAAGGACTAGTAGGGTCCTCGAATTATGTTGATACTCAGATGCATTCCACATCGAGAGCTCAAGAGCAAGTTCCTACAATCGGAGTAGTGTTCAAAACACCGAACCCTCAAGAAGGCTCTAGCTCGTCAATGCACTTTGTGGATGCTTACGAGGCCAAGAAACCACACAAAGATCCAACTGTGGCAGTAGTCACAAGAACTCAAGAGTATTCGAAGAAGAATCCAGGAGGCGAAGGTGAAGAAGGGAGTCAAGAGAAGATAGCTGAACACGAAGAGGTAGAAAACCAAGTTGGAGGACTTGTTGAGCAGCAAGAGCTTGAGGATGGGGAAGAGATTGAGATTCTTCCACCAGTGACCAAGGAGTTTGTGCCAGGCATAGCACCATTCCCCGAAAGATTAAGGGCTCCAAAGAGTAGAAAGGAAAGACAAAGTTCGGAAGAAGTGGACATTGTAAAGCTGCTCACTGACACGGAAGTCACGCTAGACATTGGCACATTGCTGAAATGTTCACCTGTTTATAGGAAACAATTCTACAATGAATATATTAAGAAGCCGAGGAAAGCTCGAGATAAAAAGAGACAAGATAAAGATGTCCAAGGAATCATTCAAAGTATTACGACGCAAATCGACTCGAATGCTCCAGCTGTGACGGTCGAGATTAAAGGATATGCAGTCCCTGGTGCTCAGTTAGATAGTGGAGCCGCAGTCAACCTGATGACTGAGTTCATGATGAAAGCTTTGGGCCTCAACCACATGGAAGAAACGCCGATGTCTTTGAGAATGGCAGATCAAACACAAGTGAAGCCTGCGGGTCTTTTGAAGAACGTAAGCACAGTTGTGGGCGGTTTAGAGTTTAAAAATGATTATCTGATAGTAAGACCAAGGACCTCAGAGGCTACCTTCTCGATCCTACTTGGGCGGCCATGGCTGGTGCAAGCCGAATGTGTGCATGACTGGCGCACAGGTTTTATTTCAATAGGGCCAAAGTCTGATCGGATTCAAATACAAGTATCCCCACCCTCAAGCAACAAGAAGAAAACAATAATAGTCGATGAGATGGAAAAGAAAGAGAAGGAGAAAGCAAGGCACGAGATTGCACGAGCTAGGTTTTCCTTGAAC
The DNA here is from genome assembly GCA_020310875.1 of Ceratopteris richardii. NCBI lineage: Eukaryota > Viridiplantae > Streptophyta > Polypodiopsida > Polypodiales > Pteridaceae > Ceratopteris > Ceratopteris richardii. The sequence goes on from CM035432.1 coordinate 139,773,460, forward strand.
ACGGACACCTACAAGAATCTGCTTCAAGACGGGTTCAACTTGCAGCTCTTTAAGAATCAAGACACGAAGATGGGAGAGTATCAAAATCCATTGCTCTATAACGACGATTCCGATCAGGAGTTGCTAGGATGGTTGACGCATACAAGAGAATTTGAGTGCTACATGTTGAGTATAGACGCAAGTAAAAACAAAGCTACTCAATCCCTGGAGAAGGGAACTTCAAAAGAAGAGCTGGAGCTGGAGTTAGCTCCGACAATGGAAGTGCAACAATTGAGAGAAAGAGTTAGAGTGCTAGAAGCAGAGATTCTAAAGAGAAGTCGAGAATCGGAAAAAGAAGCGAAGAGTAAAACTAAAGTGTCGGAAGCCATTGCAAAAACTGAATTAAAGAAATTAGGTTCAATCAAAACAGAACAAAACAATGATTTATTGGCCAACCATGCACGCGTGATCGGAGAGCACATTCCAATCACAGTGTCATCAAGGAATAAGGAATATTCGCGAGAAGCTCAGTTGGAAAAATGGGAAGTTTTTCCAGAAAAGTTCCTGAGTGTGGGGGTAGAGCTACCAGATGAAGTACGAGATTGCATTAAATTGGCACTCAAAAATTTCAGCAAGGCCTTTGCATGGTCATACAGTGATCTGAGAGGAATTGATCCCCGAATCTGCCAACATTATATAGATTTGGAAGAAGGCACCCGACCAATATGTCAACGACTCAGGCGAACGAATCCAGTCTACTCGGAATTGATCAAGCTGGAATTGACCAAATTATTGGAAGCAGGATTCATATATCCCATCGCATCCAGCGAATGGGTATCACCAATTGTAGTTGTTCCGAAGAAAAATAAGAAAATCCGTATTTGCATAGATTATCGTAAGTTGAACGAGCGCACAAAGAAGGATCATTTCCCCTTGCCGTTCACTGATCAAATCTTGGACAGAGTGGCTGGCCATAAATTGTACTCATTTTTGGATGGTTTTAGTGGGTACAACCAGATCCAAATCCATGAAGAGGATCAATCAAAAACTACTTTCACCACGGAATGGGGCACATACGCATATCGTGTGATGCCATTTGGATTATGCAATGCACCGGCCACATTCCAGAGGGCAATGATAGCTGCATATCAAGACTATTTGCAAGATTGGATGGAGATATTTCTCGATGACTTTGCGATCAGAGGCGACGATGAAAACATGATGGAGAGGATCGAAACGATTTTAAGAAGAAGCATTGAAAAAGGCATCGCATTGAATCCTGAAAAGTGCACATTTGGAGTACGAAGAGGATTGCTTTTGGGACATGTTATTTCCGAAAAAGGGATTGCGGTTGACGAGGATAAGGTGGAAAAGATTGGACAACTTTCACCTCCTCAAAATTTGTGGCAACTCAGAGGATTCTTGGGCCATGCGAATTATTATCGACGTTTTATATTAAATTTTGCATCAATAGCGGCACCACTGACGAATCTTTTGAGGAAAGACCAACAATACCAATGGACTGGAGAGTGTCAAGTTGCATTTGACTCGATCAAAGAGAGATTGATAAATGCACCGATTTTGGTAGCACCCGACTGGAGGAGAGAATTTCATGTGCATACCTACGCTTCTCATACTGCGGTTGGAGCAGTACTATGCCAAGCCGATGAAAAGAAGTTGGACCACCCTATTTATTATGCAAGTCGCAACTTGAATAGCATTGAGAGGAACTACACAACTACAGAGAAGGAATGCCTCTCGATGATCTTTGCAGTGAACAAGTATCGGCATTACTTGATGGGAAAGCATTTCACATTTTATGTGGATCATGAAGCCCTTAAGTATATCATTAATAAACCCGAGCTATCAGGGCGATTGATGAGGTGGATGCTACTTCTCCAGGAATTGCAGTTCACAGTGGTAACCAGACCAGGCAAAGCGCACATATTGGCCGACCATTTATCTCGAATAGTTAATGAGGAGCCAATCTCTGGTGTGCCCGATGATGCTCCTGATGGACATCTATTCCAGGTTGAAGCTAAAGTACCTTGGTATGCCGACTTGGTGAATTTCTTGTGCACTACTAAATATCCGCCAGGAGCAAGCAAGAGAGAGAAGCAAAAACTATTAGCATTGGCGAAGCACCATAGCATCATTGGGGGGCAACTCTATCGATATTTTGTTCATGAGAGCATCTATCGGAGGTGTCTCGAGGAAGAAGAAGCAACCCTCGTGTTGAGAGCATTGCATGACGAACCTTGCGGTGGGCATTTTGCTAGTGAACTGACGGCAAGAAAGATTTTATTGGCTGGGTATTGGTGGCCAACGTTGTTCAAAGACTCGCACACATACTGTAAGAAATGCGACAGATGCCAAAGAATGGGCAAACCAACATTAGCACATGCTTCTCCTCTCACACCGATGCTTGCTCTTAAGCCCTTTGAGAAGTGGGGAATTGATTTTGTGGGACCTATTGATCCTCCCTCAAGACGTCGGTCTAATAGGTATATTTTGGTCTGCACAGACTATGTTACCAAGTGGGTAGAATCCAAAGCTCTGAAGACTGACCGAGCCGTTGATGTTGCTAAATTTTTGTACGAACAAATTATCACTCGATTCGGATGCCCGTTGGAAATAGTAAGTGATAGAGGAACCCATTTTGTCAACGAACTGATCGAAGAATTAATGGAATTATATAAGATCAAACATAGAAAAAGCACTCCATATTACCCGAGGGCAAATGGACAAGTGGAGGTCACCAACAAAATTCTGTAACAAATTCTGACTAAGACAGTAGCTGTGCATAGGCGAGACTGGAATGAGAGACTTTTGGAAGACTTGTGGGCGTATCGAACATCCTACCGAGTGACGACTAAGAGCACTCCGTTCTCCCTAGTATATGGCGAGGAAGCCATCTTTCCCATCGAAAAAGAAGTTTCAACATTAAGAGTGGCCATCGAAGCCAGGTTGGGCGAGGAAGAGTCATTAAAGGAAAGGTACATACAACTGGTCAAGCTGGAAGAAAAGAGACTCATCGCACAACAAAGTTTGGAAGCTATTCAGAAGAGACGTAAGGAGAGGCATGATAAGAATCTCAAGACCTATGTGATTCAAGAAGGGGATTTGGTGCTAGTTTATGATAGTAAATATTATAAATTCCCGGGGAAGTTACAGACAAGATGGGCAGGACCGTTTAAGGTGGTAGAACTCAATTCCAATGGTTCCATGCAAATTCAAGATTTAGGAGAAGAATATGCTCCCGTGAAGGTTAACGCGCTTAGAGTTAAACCATATTTCAAGTGATATTAGGACGGGAGAAGCCAGACGAGATTCAAGCAGAAGAACGAAGTAGACTCCTTGTACATACATGTATGTATATATATATATATATATATATATATATATATATATATATATATATATATATATATATATATATATATATATATATATATGCGCATATGTTAGTTATGATTGTTGATTGTCATAAATATTATCCTGTGCTAGCTCAAGAATTTTGGACTTCTAATATTTTTTGTGTTATGCAGAGACTGTTAGGAGCTAAGTAACAAAATGGCAGATCAAATAACGCAACTCTACTTGTACGAGCTAAGGATATATTTCTCGGACCAAACATTCGCCCGCATGGACATAGATGTCGACGACTTTGAGACGGAATACGATGTTGAAGAAGCGCATTGGCTGGTATGCTTTATAAATCAGGGTTTGGGTGTTGCATTTTACATTGAGTGTTTTGAGGAATACCTGACTCGACATGTAGGATGGGCGGGAGATCGATATTACTATTTCGATCCTTCGAGGGAAATGCCTAACGAGGAAAACGATATCACGGGCTTGGGCAGATGTGCTAACGATAGGGAGGGATGACGGAGCTCCTGAAGTTGAGCCTGACTCGCCCTAGGGAAGTTGTCGGGATGCGAGTACGATGTGAGGCTACATGAGACATCCCGGAGACTCACATTCTAGAACATCTAAGGATAGGTATATGAGGGACTAAGGCATAGCCGGCTGTAGTTATCAAGTGAAAAGTCAAATCGATGAATACATATGTAGTGTCTGTAATTGAGAGAATGGAGTGAAGAGGTGGTTGATCTGTCAAAGGCTAGAGTGTATATGTTTTGCATGCATGTGTGGGAAAAGTGGGGAAAATCCCTTTCTTCCTCTCCCTAATTCTCAGGACTTGGGTGAACTAATTAACTATATAAAAAAAACGAAGAAAAGAAAAGAAAAGAAAAAATTTGTGTTGTTGTGATCGTACCAATGCGCTATGGTGGGCTAGTAGGTGGGTGGATTTATCCTCGCCGGGTGGTTAGGACCACGAGCCGCAGCTAGTTTTGCCATAGGCTTGGAAGGTATATGTTTGTGTCTTAGCTACGCGCCATAACGGGTTGGTAGGTAGGTGGAGCCATCGTGGCTGGTAGTCACGACCATGAGCCGCATCCAGCTTCGTTATGGGCTAGCTGATATATGTTATGTGTTATCATTGTGTGTTTGTGTGTTGTGCGCTGCATTGCATTGGTAGATGGGTGGAATAAACCTGATCGGGTGGTCAGGTCCACGAATCGCATCCAGTGACAATGTAGGCCAACGTGTGAAATTAAATAAAATCTACATATGCAAAAAAAAATCCACACTCCTGAGGGGGAGAGAGAGAGAGAGAGGAGAGGGCGAAGATCGCCTGGAAGGGAACGTTATTTGCTTGTGTGATTGGTATGTGTTGGCTTGCGACAGATCAGCTCACTTTGAATCAACATTCTTGATAGCACAGATATTCTATATGTACTTATGGATGAGGCTTTAGCGAGGTAATGCAACGGTCTTGCTTTATAACTTGTGTGCTCTATCTGAGGGTTTTTCTAGTGTGTGGGACACTCCAGGGTTTTTATGTAGGTCTTGACTTGTACTCGAGTTTCGATGACTTTTGTAGGACGACGATGGGGATTCTTTAGGAGTGTCTGGTCATGGACTATGTGTACATAGCGAATAGTAGATGCAATAATGGGATATGCATTTTGGGTATTTTTGCATGTCCTGTTGGATTCATTTCAGTTGTTGTTGTTATTTCGGTATTTCCGTTTCTGTTTTTCGCAATGACAGTGCATGTGTAATTCATGGAAAGGTGTGCATGTGTTATTTTGATTGAGACTGTGTTCATAATGGAATGCATGAGCAATTTGATGTATGCGGAATTGGAGTTGCATATATGTGCATGTTCTTGGATCATGTGGAAGTGACTGATTTGTATGTATTCATGAGTGATTTTTTGAGCACTAACAACTTCAGTGAGTGCAGGTCCACTTGGAACGATGGCTCGATGGGAAGGTATGCAAAATAGTTGTACACTGATATTTTCATGGCTGTTTTGATTAGATTGCAGCGAGAATGGCTCATCGAGGACGACTTCGCAAATAAGAAGAGGGGAGTATGTTAGCTCATGAACTGGTCGATTTTGATGCACTAACATGCCCATTTTGGAAAGCATTTGTTTGAACATAGGTGTTTTGCAATAAGAATAGATGGCCGGTGTTTTGCTCCAGTGGCTGTATTGAACGCCTGTGCAAGACTTAAATGCATTGACAGTGGGCAGGAGCTGTATGCAGAAATTGTGAAAATGAGATGCAATGATGATTCGTATGCATGCAACTTGAAGGGGGTAACTCCAAATGCAGTGACGTTCACGTTGTTAATAAGAGTTTGCAGAAGCATAGGAGCAGTTGACAAGGGGGAGCAAACTCACAATAAGATTGCAAAAGAAGGTTTACATAGGAGTGATAGTGCAGTCGGCAATGCTTTGGTTGATATGATATGCTCAACATGGCCACGGTCAAGCTGCTCTTGAATGCTTTGAGGTCATGAATTATAAAAGACTAAATCCAGATCCTTTTACGATGGCAAGTGTTCTCAATGCCTGTAGTCATTCTGGTTTGATTGACGAAATATGGCGCGCTACCAAATGTTGAACACTACACATGTATGGTGGATCTTTTTGGACGTGCTGGGCTCCTGGAGGAAGTGTTGGCAGGTCCGTTTTTTGCAGCTCTGACGAGAGAAACGGAAAGGAGAAGGAGGGGGTTGATTATTAATGGGGACTGCGCGTTTTTTTTGGGGGGTCCTCCTTCATTTTTTGGAAGTCTCTGCTCAAAAGGGAAAGAATATCCACGAGAGGAGGGGATCAGAGGGGAAAAAGGGGCGGTGCATAGTATGTAGAGAACCTTACAACTGCAGACACAGGAGGCGGAAGCAAAGGAGAAGGAGGATGTTCGATGGAGATTGGAGGAGATATGTGGAGATGATGAGTAGTTGAAAGGAAGGCGGCAGGTGCTTTTTCTGGTTTCTGCCACAAAGGGGGGGGCGACAGCCAATCTCTGGTAGAAAAACTAAGCGAGTGGGAAGTACTGCTGCACAGGCGACAGCCTTCGTATGAGGGCCATAGAGAAAGTGTAAGCCAAAGAACAGAGCAACTTCATGGAATACCATATGGGGAACTGTATCAAGAAAAAGAGATTGTTGCTGGATAGAAGATAATCTCCAGTAATCATACCTTGCTCGACAAGAGAAGCGATGTTGATTGCGTTAATGATGTGGCTCTACAAAAAAATAACAGAGCAATGTTAAAATGGTCCATTTTTCACAGACTCAGTTCATTCTAGGCGAATTTGCAAAGCTGTAAAGTGGGTTTAGTTGCAGTTTCTCATGATTCACCTCTTGGCCAACTCAAAGGAAGTGATACTTTGATCGAAATCTACAGCAGATACTACAAGGAGCCACCCTTTGTGATGCGAGGGACTGAACTGTTGGCTAACATCTTAGAGCTACAGGATCTGTATGAGTCATCTTCATAATCAGATCGAGTAAGTTTTATGTCCACAGGTATTAAATTGTTGCACCATAAATGTGAAAGCTAGGAAACTCTTTTGCTTAACGAGCTGAAGAAAGATGGAGAGGTAACTGTTGTATTTATGCATAGAGGAAATGAGATATTTCATGGAAATGGTAGTTTAATTGTAATTTAATATTGCTATATTTCTCTTTTCCACATGCGTTGTTATCTATTATGTGCATTTTCTTAAATCAACTATATTTGAATTTGCAAAAATGAAACTGGCTCAGAATAAAATTTTATCAAAAGTGCTCATATTTTTTATATCCGATGACTTCTCTTATTAATATCTGCTACGCTTGGTGACTCGAAACCAAGGAAATAAGCGCATGTACGTTATCTGAGTTTGAAGATTAAGGCGCATAATACAAGTGGAATGTTTGTGTAGTCACTTGAACTTAATCTCTGACAAAAATGAGATTCACGTATGTTCATCGAAATGACATAGTATGAACGCATTATTTTCTATAATGGTACATTTTGAATGTGAAGAAAACCCCGTATAAAGGGAGATATGGGATTACATAGAATACAACATATAAGAAATACTGCTTATCTTTATCGTAGGATGAATGACTTCAATGTTGTTAGAATTCTACTCTCCGAACCAAATGCTAATTCTGCAATTGGCATTGGAATGTTTCTTGCACCTTTCTACTTGAGTTTAATGCTCATAACACTATGTATTAATTGCTATGCCTTTTCTCCATGAACTCTATTTAAAGCAAACCCGAAATCTTGAGAGTTCGATTGACGTCGGAATATTTGAGAGTTTGAGAGCCTTGTTGCTCCTAGAAGCGCTGAGTCTCCATTTCTTCTCTTCATGAGTATTGCAATGCCCCTTAAAGGTTAAGTTCTATATTTGTTCTATTTTACCCTCCCTTGTTCTCGAAACCCCACGACATATCTGGTGAACGCGATGTGAAAGGAGGGGGTTGAGTGAAGAAAGGGATGTTACAGGAATTGACCACTGGAGTTGGATATCCAATCGCGCGCGTTTTCTCGCCTCCTCCATCAAAACTTTGGAGTGAACTTGTGGACTTGGGGGAACCCAAAATTGACCTAGTTTCAAGAGAGTTGGGTAAAACATCATTGTGTAAAGGCATCTTTTTCCTTGGACTCAGGAACTAAACATTTTGGTGTGTTTGCCGGGAAGCATATGAACTAGTACATATACAAAAGAAGGATTCCTTGAGGGATAATTACGGGCTCTAAGTAATCCAATTGGACCGATTCCGAGGGATTTGAACAAAATAAAGTCTCGTATAATCACTTTTTCCTTGGGCGTAAGAACCCAACAAGGACGTAGTAGACTCCTTGTACATACATGTATAGTTATATATATATATATATATATATAGGCGCATATGTTAGTTATGATTGTTGATTGTCATAAATATTATCCTGTGCTAGCTCAAGAATTTTGGACTTCTAATATTTTTGTGTTATGCAGAGACTGTTAGGAGCTAAGTAACAAAATGGCAGACCAAATAACGCAACTCTACTTGTACGAGCTAAGGATATATTTCTCGGACCAAAGATTCGCCCGCATGGACATAGATGTCGACGACTTTGAGACGGAATACGATGTTGAGGAAGCGCATTGGCTGGTATGCTTTATAAATCAGGGTTTGGGTGTTGCATTTTACATTGAGTGTTTTGAGGAATACCTGACTCGACATGTAGGATGGGCGGGAGATCGATATTACTATTTCGATCCTTCGAGGGAAATGCCTAACAAGGAAAACGATATCACGGGCTTGGGCAGATGTGCTAACGATAGGGAGTGATGACGGAGCTCCTGAACTTGAGCCTGACTCGCCCTAGGGAAGTTGTCGGGATACGAGTACGATGTGAGGCTACATGAGACATCCCAGAGACTCACATTCTAGGACACCTAGGGATAGGTATACGAGGGACTAAGGCATAGCTGGCTGTAGTTACCAAGTGAAAAGTCAACTCGATGAATACATATGTAGTGTCTGTAATTGAGAGAATGAAGTGAAGAGTGTTGATCTGTCAAAGGCTAGAGTGTATATGTTTGCATGCATGTGTGGGAAAAGTGGGAAAGTCCCTTTCTTCCTCTCCCTAATTCTCAGGACTTGGGTGAACTAATTAACTATGAAAAAAAAACGAAGAAAAGAAAAGAAAAGAAAAAATTTGTGTTGTTGTGATCGTACCAATGCGCTATGGTGGGTTAGTAGGTGGGTGGATTTATCCTCGCTGGGTGGTTAGGACCACGAGCCGCAGCTAGTTTCGCCATAGGCTTGGAAGGTATATGTTTGTGTCTTAGCTACGCGCCATAACGGGTTGGTAGGTAGGTGGAACCATTGTGGCCGGGTGGTCACAACCATGAGCCGCATCCAGCTTCGTTATGGGCTAGCTTATATATGTTATGTGTCATTCTTGTGTGTTTGTGTGTTGTGCGCTGCATTGCATTGGTAGATGGGTGGAATCAACCTGATCGGGTGGTCAGGTCCACGAATCGCATCCAGTGACAATGTAGGCCAACGTGTGATTAAAATAGAATTGACCTATGAAATTATTCCCCACTCCTGAGGGGGAGAGAGAGAGAGGAGAGGGTGATGATCGCCTGGAAGGGAACGTTATTTGCTTGTGTGATTGGTATGTGATGGCTTGCGACAGATCAGCTCACTTTGAATCAACATTCTTGAAGGCACGGAGACTCTATATGTACTTATGGATGAGGCTTTAGCGAGGTAATGCAACGGTCTTGCTTTATAACTTGTGTGCTCTATCTGAGGGTTTTTTTAGTGTGTGGGACACTCCAGGGTTTTTATGTAGGTCTTGACTTGTACTCGAGTTTCGATAGCTTTTGTAGGACGACGATGGGGATTCTTTAGGAGTGTCTGGTCATGGACTATGTGTACATAGCGAATAGTAGGTGCAATAATGGGGTATGCATTTTGGGTATGTTGCATGTCCTGTTATATTCATTTCAGTTGTTGTTGTTGTTTATTTTGGTCTTTCTGTTTCTGTTTTTCCGCAATGATAGTTGAATGTGTAAAACATGGAAAGGTATGCATGTGTTATTTTGGTTGAGACTATGTTCATAATGGTATGCATGAGCAATTGGATGTATGTTGGATTGGGAGTTGCATATATGTGCATGTTCTTGAATCAATTGAAGTGGCTGATTTGTATGTATTCATGAGTGATTTTTTTGAGCACTAACAACTTCAATGAGTGCAGGTTCAGTGGAAGTGACGGCTCGATGAAAAGTTATGTGAACCAATTGAAAATTGACATGTTCATGGTTGTTTGGATTTTATTTCAGCAATAGTGGCTCATCGAGGACGACTTCGCAATTAAGAAGAGGGGAGTATGTTAGCTCAGAAAATGGTTGGTTTTACTGCACTAATCTGGTTCTATTTGGCAGGAAATACGTTTGATTTCAAGTACTTGAAGAATGAATGTGATGATTGATGAGAAGCATGTGGAGATATTGATTACAGGGATGTGGAGAAAAGGGATTGAGCATGGAGGAGCCTCCTAAGAACATAGGGAATATTGATGTGCAAAGGAAATTAGAAACGGCTTTGTTTCAGGGGGGATGTTTTCTTATCAAACATCAAATACAATCGCTTGACCGATTTCCGGAAATTGATCTTCGACACATCGTTGGAAAAAATTCAGAGATGTGGAGAAATGTGATCAAGGCCGCATGCCAAACTGCACTTAACACATTTTGAGTGTGTGGGGATAAGGGCCTTATCAAAAAGGAGAGGAGCAAAGTCATCTCACGCTCTCTCCCTCTCGTTTTTTGCCACGAATAGAAGAGGGGGGCCTGCTATCGATTCAAAAAAAAAAAAGGGGGAGATAAGGAGAGAAAGGGGGCGGCTGTGTTTTTTGTCGGCAGGCATCGAAGAAGAAGGGTTCTTGGTTGCGCTTGAGCTGGCCTTCCTGTCATCTCGAATGTGCCTATTGTTGGCCCTCTGGTCAACACGCTCTTGAGCCCCCTCGTTCTCCTTGCAGTTTATGCATACGGGGGCTACAGGTTCATGTCTGGCTTTTCTAAAACTCCATATGCAGATACTCTGACAACAAAGGTGGACCTTACAGCTCTTTGGCCAGTTTTGTTTGTGATTTCACAAAAGTGTCACAGCAATTTCAAGAGGGTTGTACAGCAGCAGTGTAAATATTTCCAGAGGAGCTTGAAGTAACGGGGGAAAGGGAGTGCGCACCTTGAGGAAGGCGGCAGCTCTTTGGGGAAACATAGAAAAGAGGGGCTATTCCGTCGACGAGCATGGTTAGTAAGAGGAGGGGAGTCTGCGGTCATCAGAACTGCTGCGTGGAGGACCTACTACAGATGAACGTGAGGCCGATGTGAGAGGAGGAGCTCACGGGAGTTCCATGCTGAAGGGAACTACTATGGAGATTTCTAGGAGCAAATTAAAAGAATTGAGGCAGAGCCAATAAGAAAGAGAATTTGCTGCCTTACTTTCGATTACAGGAGGCAATTTCAAGAAAATAAATGAAGGACACCCCTCCTGCTAATGGTACAATCTTCCAGAAATCATTTGGTCTCCGCGAGTATTGGTACAGGTTCGTACATGAATTGATTTGCCTTTCTCTCTAACCAAGGCATATACATGGTTTCTTAGAATAAATCTCCATTGCGAGAAATCTTTCTTTTCTGATAACATAGAAATTTGCGGTCTGACTTTTAGAGTACTGTCGTGATCAAAATGATATATGTTTCTAAAGATATCATTGTTCACTCCTTCCACTATGAACTACGCAAATGATAGAGTTTTATCTCCAGTTCTTCAATGCGCTTGTGGAGGGGTTGTCCATTTTTGCCTGTGTAGTTCCGAAAGTCAACAATTTGGTTCCATGCAAGGATTTTACTTAAGTTTGTGCTGTAGAAAGCTAGAAGCTGTTATCAATTTTTCCTACTTTTTATATATTCATAGTGAAAGGTGCATGTTCCATTTCCTGTTATCTAAGTGCTTTCTTTTTTTTGAACATTTGCTGGATCTAAAGATTTGTGAGAAGGTTGCGCCACATCATTGTGCTTGGAGATTCGGGTTAAGCTAGTCCTTGTCAATACCTGTAATTACAGCGAATGGAATTCTTGTTCTACTTAGTAGAGAAGTATCTTCCTCAAACATATGAATTGCCTGTCTATATGATATTTCGTCACAGTACAATTGTTACTTGAAGTTAGCACCCGCCGAACGTTAGACTTATTTATGCATCTCATTTATCCAATTTCCTTAACAAATGCTGGCTTAGATGAACGACGAAAAAATGAAAAGTATAACTTACTTTTGACTTGCTTTTAGACACAAAACCTTTGTCTTGAAAAAGAAGGCATAAAACGGAAATTTGAGATATTATGCGTCTACATATTCCATCAGGAAATACATGTGATGAATTCATTACAATTAAACTAATATATATATGAATGAGAAAAATCCAACAAGATCAGAGAAAGGGAACCCTTCCTCATTGAATCGAATAACTATTAATCAAGCTTCTCTTTAGTGCAGTTCTGAAAACGACAAAAAAAAATGATTAAGAAGTGTAAGCTGCATTTTATGTAAGCTAAGTTCTTTAGCCCAAACC
>CM035432.1:139795931-139845931 GCA_020310875.1 Ceratopteris richardii
TACTACTACTACTACTACTACTACTACTACTACTACTATGTTGGGAATTGAACTCACAACCTCCTGGTTAAGAGTGCGATGGGCTAACCACTTGCCCCAAAAGCCATGGTTGAGGATTACTTCCTAATCCTCTCTCTTAAGGCATGGTTCAACCATCTCCTACTAGGATTATGTGACATTCCTTCCCCCTTAGACTGAGCATTGTCCTCAATGCTCACTTATGGACCCTTCTTGGACCCACTTTCCATGCATGAGCGCTTCCACCAACCTCAAACTCCAGCACATGGACCAAATTTGGACCTATCCCACCCTCCGTGGGTGCCCAAATGCCCATGCGCCTTCATCTAAGGCCAGTTTCACACTCACCACAGATAAGCGCTTTTTCCAAGTGCCCACGAATGAGGCGCGAACCTCCGTCTCGCCCAATTTCTCAACTAGGCTCTGATACCAATGTTGGGAATTGAACTCACAACCTCCTGGTTAAGAGTGCGATGGGCTAACCACTTGCCCCAAAAGCCATGGTTGAGGATTACTTCCTAATCCTCTCTCTTAAGGCATGGTTCAACCATCTCCTACTAGGATTATGTGACATACTACTACTACCACCACTACCTCTACCACTACCTCTACCACTACCTCTATCTCTACCACTACTACTATCTCTACCACTACCTCTATCTCTACCACTACTACTATCTCTACCACTACCACTACTACGACTACCACTACTACGACTACCACTACTACTACTACCACTACTACTACTACTACTACTACTACTACTACTACTACTACTACTACTACTACTACTACTACTACTACTACTACTACTACTACTACTACTACTACTACTACTACTACTACTACTACTACTACTACTACTACTACTACTACTACTACTACTACGACCTCTACTACTACTTCTACCTCTACTATTACTACTACTACTACCTCTACTTCTTCCTCTACTATTACTACTACTACCTCTACTTCCTCTACTACTACTACTTCTACAACCTCTACTACTACTACTACTACAACCTCTACTTCTACTACTACTACTACTACTACTACTACTACTACTACTACTACTACTACTACTACTACTACTACTACTACTACTACTACTACTACTACTACTACTACTACTACTACTACTACTACTACCACTACATCTACTACTACCTCTACTTCTACTACTACTACTACTACCTCTACCTCTACTACTACCTCTTCTACTACCTCTTCTACTACCTCTACTACTACTACTACCTCTACTACTACCTCTACTACTACCTCTACTACTTGTAGTACTATTACTACCTCTACTACTGCTACTACCTCTACTATTACTACTATTACTACCTCTACTTCTTCCTCTACTATTACTACTACCTCTACTTCTTCCACTACCTCTACTACTACCTCTAGCTCTACTACTACTACTACTACTACCTCTGCTGCTGCTGCTGCTGCTGCTGCTGCTGCTGCTGCTGCTGCTGCTACTACTACTACTACTACTACTACTACTACTACTACTACTACTTCTACTACTACTACCACCAGTACCTCTACTACTACTACTACCTCTACTACTACTACTACCTCTACTACTACCTCTACCTCTACTACCTCTACTACTACCTCTTCTACTACTACTACTACTACTACTACTACTACTACTACTACTACTACTACTACTACTACTACTACTACTACTACTACTACTACTACTACTACTACTACTACTACTACTACTACTACTACTACTACTACTACTACTACTACTACTACTACTACTACACTACTGCTACTACCTCGACTATTACTACTATTACTACCTCTACTTCTTCCTCTACTATTACTACTACTACTACTACCTTTACTTCTTCCACTACCTCTACTACTACCTCTAGCTCTACTACTACTACTACTACTACTACCTCTGTTGTTGCTGCTGCTGTTGCTGCTGCTGCTACTACTACTACTACTACTTCTACTACTACTAGCACCACTACCTCTACTACTACCTCTACTACTACTACTACCTCTACTACTACCTCTACCTCTACTACTACTACTGCTACTGCTACTGCTACTGCTACTGCTACTGCTACTGCTACTGCTACTGCTACTACTACTACTACCTCTACTACTACTACTACTACCTCTACTACTACTACTACTACCTCTACTATTACTACTACTACTACCACTACTACTCCTACTACCTCTACTATTACTACTACTACTACTACTACTACTACTACTACTACTACTACTACTACCACTACCACTACCACTACCACTACCACTACCACTTACCACTACCACTACCACTACCACTACTACTACTACTCCCTCTCCTACTACTACTACTACTCCCTCTCCTACTACTACTACTACCACTACCACTACCACCACCACCACCACCACCACCACCACCACCACCACCACCACCACCACCACCACTACTACTACTACCACCTCTACTGCTACTACTACCACCTATACTGCTACTACTACTACGTCTACTACTACTTCCTCTACTACTACTTCCTCTACTACTACTTCCTCTACTACTACTACTACTTTCTCTACTACTACTACTACTACTACTACTACTACTACTACTACTACTACTACTACTACTACTACTACTACTGCTACTGCTACTGCTACTGCTACTGCTACTACTGCTACTACTGCTGCTACTGCTACTACTACTACTACTACTACTACCACCACCTCTACTACTACTACCACCACCTGCTACTACGACTACCACCTCTACTACTATTACCACCTCTACCACTATTACCACCTCTACCACTACTAGTACCACTACTACTAGCACCACTACTACTAGCACCACTACCACTACCACCACTACCACTACCACCACTACCACTACGACGACTACCACTACTACCACTACTACCACTACTACTACCACTACTACTACCACTACTACTACCACTACTACTACCACTACTACTACCACTACTACTACCACTACTACTACCACTACTACTACCACTACTACTACCACTACTACTACCACTACTACTACTACTACTACTACTACTACTACTACTACTACTACTACTACTACTACTACTACTACTACTACCACCACCATAACCACCACCACACCACCACCACCACCATTATTACTACTACTACCACTTCTACTTCTGCTTCCACTTCTACTTCTTCAACCACTTCTACTTCTTCCAATACTACTACTTCTTCCACTACTTCTACTACTACCACTACTATTACTACTAGTACCACTACTACTACTACTACTAGCTCTACTACTACTAGCTCTATTACTACTAGCTCTACTACTACTGCTTGCTCTACTACTATTGCTTGCTCTACTACTACTTGCTCTACTACTACTTCCTCGACTACTACTACCTCTACTACTACTCCCACTACTACTACTACCGCTACTAATGCTCCCTCTACTACTACTTCCTCTACTACTACTTCCTCTACTACTTCCTCTACTACTACCTCTACTACTACTTCCTCTACTACTACCTCTACTACTACTACTTCCTCTAGTACTACCTCTATTACTACTACTACCACCTTTACTACTGCTTCCTCTACTACTACCTCTACTACTACTACCACTGCCTCTGCTACTACTTCCTCTACTACTACCACTACCTCTACTACTACTACCACTAGCTCTACTACTACGACCGCTACCTCTACTACTACTATGACCACTACCTCTAATACGACGACCACTACCTCTACCACTACTATGACCACTACCTTTACTACAACCACTACCTCTACGACTACTACGACCACTACCTCTATGACCACGACCACTATGGCCACAACCACTATGACCACCATGGCCAGTACAACCACCACGACTACTATGCCTACAACCAGTACGACTACGACCACTACTACTACTACGATGACGACCACTACTACTACTACGACGACGACCACTTTTACTACGATGACGACAGCCACTACTACTACGACCACGACCACTACTACGACCACGACCACTACTACTACTACTACTACTACTACTACTACTACTACTACTACTACCACTACTACTACTACTACTATCACTACCACTACTACCACTACCACTACCACTACTTCCACTACCACTACTATGACTACCACTACTACCATTATTACTACTACTACCACTACTACTACTACTACCTACTACCTACTACTACTACCTACAACTACCTACTACTTCCTACTACTAACTACAACTTCCTACTACTTCCCAGTTACTTCCCACTTACTTCCACTTAATACCACTTAGTACTACTACTACTACCACCACCACCACTGTTATCCTTATTAGTGTTAGTATGAGAGAGAGAGAGAGAGAGAAAAACATGGTCCTTGAAAGAGCTTTATGATAGCCTATGGGAGATACTAATGAGGTGGAAGATTTGATCCAATGAGTTACCATGGACCTCAAACAAATTAAGAAGACATTCTTTGAGAATCTTTCTCATAAGGTATTCCGTTCATCTCCATTTCTTTTATGAACCCACAACATGAATGGGACAAAGGATGGAAAAACTATTTTTACATGATAAAACAATTTGCTTCCTTTCACATGGCAGTGCAGTTTCTGCACTAACCCACAACATAAATTGGACAACAGGATGGAAAATTCCTTTGACATGATAATGATTTGGTTCCTTTACATGATAAAGCAATTTGCTGCACAGGCACTAGTAATATTGATCAAAACTTTTAGCAGATTGACCTTCCGTGGCCATGCATCCAAAGTGATGGGAAACAGGTGCAAGATCAGTTGTCACCCTGAAAATTATTTACAATGTTAATTGATTTTCTAGAAAGTGAAAGAGAAGCAAGCTTATACCACTGACACCGCAACAAACTCCCAACAAGGTCCCGGTACTGAATGTAAGAAAAGAATGGCAAATCTTTGTAGTATATACACCTCAGTAATTTGAGATTATGGCCAAATTGGAACTTCCAAGGGATTTATAAAGTAGAGTTTCGACCAGGAGGTCATATAGCATGTGACAGATACCATGGTGTTCCTTAAACAGGACTCCATCCTTACTGCTTTCACAAAGCTGCCTGCTTGCAAAGAGCTGCTTCTCATAATAGTGGAGAAACAATATTGAAACTTACTAAAACAAAAAGACATGAATGGACCTGCAGGAAGGCACTAAATAGTGATAATTTGAATAAAAGAGTGTCACCTTGACTAGATTGAATAATGCATAAAGCATAGATTGCCATAACAATCCAAAAAATATGAAGAGGCATGGTAAAAATAAATGTGTCCTTCAGATGTGTGACCTGGATCACACTAGCTGTCCAGTGCCCTTGCTGAATTATTGGAAACATAGTTCATAGCAATACTGCTCACCTGACGGAGTACAGGCTACAGCATGTAAAGAGTTCATCATGAAGAGGCATCCAATGGTGACTTTTGTGAGATGAATTGATGCCTTTTTCTCCTTCCACGGGTTTGAGAAAGCTCTTAAGCAACTTAACATGCTGGACTTAGCAGAGCACCTTTACTTATTCTGAAAAAGACCTCTTCAAATCCATGTTAAAGACTTTGGATCTAGAAATTAGTCTAAATACCCTTCTATAAGTTGAGCTTCAATCAGTACACAACATCTAAGTATCATGATTAGGCATCTAGGCAGTATTCATTCTCCATCAGTCATATTCACCAGTAAATCATGTAGATCTTCCTATGATTTACCTCTCAAAAGTACTAAAACCTGCTCATACTTCAGCGAAGACAGCATGGAGATTGTTCAAGAATAACAATCATTTCCTAATATCATAATGGTTCAAAAAAAAAAGCCTCCAACGATTATGTTAGAAAAGTGTGTAGATCTGTGAGTTACCATTGGAATGAAATACAACACTTCTCAGCAGTATGCATGCACTTACACAAAAGATTGAGAAACTTGAATCATCCGCATGAATGAACTTCCAATTACCTTGCTTGAAACATGTTATACAAGAGATCTCTCCATGACCTTGCGCCACTAAATTTTCCACTTACATAGCAGAAGGGTAGTGTGCATCAAGATATGATCATAGAAAAGGAAAGAGGATATTGTCAGCGACAGATAGGAACACATGCTAGCCCTGTATCTGTTGATCGAGTGCATGTATGAGACTCAAAATGTTATTATGCAGGCGTAACATGAATCATGACTGCACTCCTTCCACTACAATAATGATTCCCTTCGATGTTTCATCTACAAGTACCTCTCTCTCATCTTAATTCTCAATGCTTCAAAAACATGAAGTGATTCTGATAAGAAATATCAAGCACAGTTCCACATTTTAAAAATTGCTGACCTTCCTTGGTTTGTAACCCACCTACTGGAGGGTTGGCTGCTAGGCTTGATGCTCCACCCTTGCACACCTTACATACAGCTTCACCACTCCTCTCTCCTGTAGAATGTAAAGCCAAAGTCTCAGACATGCTAGAGAGATAATGCAACCAGCACAAAGTCAGAGGTGCGCAAGAGAAAATGCAGATAGCCCCAGAAACAACAGCAAGAAGAAAGACATGCAGAAGAGCAAGACAAATTATTAGGTAGTGATAGGACCAGCATCTTTTCTGTGGAAACAAGACATTTGAGAGAATCAAATACAAAATACAACTGATGATTCAGAAAAGCAGGAAAAAATCACATCTACCAAGAGAAATGGCTTTCTGTAAAGTATCCTCGCTTGCTTTCCAGACATGATCTTATAATCAGAGAAAATCATACAGGCAAACATTCATCACGTGGATTGCAATGTGCTATTGGGCAGATTGAGACTCACAGATAAAGAGTGCCTGCTGAGGTCAGATTCCAAAACATGACATGTTTCTTAGAAGGAGCCACAGACAGAGCAGCATACATATGTTACTGCCCAGCATATTATGAGATACAGGGCCTTTTCCATTGCTTATTTGGAGAGGTATATGAACCACTCTCTAGAATCATGAGGTATGAGGACCAAAGATGTAAGGGCCTATTCTTAGAGCTATGCAGACATAAAGAGAGCCTCATGAAAAGACAAGGAAGAGATACAGAGGCTTATGCCAGCCAACACTGGAAGAACATAAGGACAGCCATTAGAGCAGGTTGCAGACACTAAAGGCATAGTCATTGATTGTACAAACTATGAGAT
This sequence comes from Ceratopteris richardii, assembly GCA_020310875.1. Taxonomy (NCBI): domain Eukaryota; kingdom Viridiplantae; phylum Streptophyta; class Polypodiopsida; order Polypodiales; family Pteridaceae; genus Ceratopteris; species Ceratopteris richardii. The sequence continues at coordinate 139,803,129 of CM035432.1, forward strand.
GAACGACAACCTTACACCATCGAGTAATTATAAACCCCTCGTTGTGCACCATATGTATTGGTCCAGACATTTGATACACAGTATATACACTCTCAATCAAATGCCCAACAGTTTTCCCGTTGTTCTAGGTCATCACACCTTTTATTACCTTCTTGGCACTTTCATTGGATAGTGCTTTTCTTTCTTTTGTTTCGTCTTACCTAGACATTCTAGCATGTCCATGGCCCCATAGGTAACTTTTTCTCTTTGAAGACAATATGTTGTTCTCTCCCCTTTTCTGATTGGGTACACACCCATATTGTTCTCTCTCTCTCTCTCTCTCTCTCTCTCTCTCTCTCTCTCTCTCTCTCTCTCTCTCTCTCTCTCTCTCTCTCTCTCTCTCTCTCTCTCTCTCTCTCTCTCTCTCTCTCTCTCTCTCTCTCTCTCTCTCTCTCTCTCTCTCTCTCTCTCTCTCTCTCTCTCTCTCTCTCTCTCTCTCTCTCTCTCTCTCTCTCTCTCTCTCTCTCTCTCTCTCTCTCTCTCTCTCTCTCTCTCTCTCTCCCTCCCCTCCTCCTCTCCCTCTCTTCCCCTCCCCCTCTCCCTCTCTCTCATCCCCTCCCCCTCTGCCTCCCCCTCCCCCCCCCCCGCCCCCCCCTTTCTCCCCCCCCTCCCTCCCCCTCCCCCCTCTCTCTCCCCATCTCCCTCTCCCTCTCCCTCTCCCCCTCCCCCTCCCCCTCCCCCTCTATCCCCCTCCCCCTCTATCCCTCTCTATCCCCCTATCCCCCTCCCCCTCCCCCTCCCCCTCCCCCTCTCTCTCCATAGGCTACAGCATGGCCGTTCAGCAGACCACACGGGGCTACAGGGAGAGCACTTTATATACGCAGCAGATGTAGTTTCCCACTTGATCGCCCATCTCTTCAACCGTGCTTTGGTTGACGGATTACACGACTCATGGACTATGCATACCATTACGCCTATCCATAAGTCCGGCGATATGATGGACCCAAGGAAGGACTATTATGATAGGCCATATCCTGGCCAAGATCTATGGGGCAGTACTAGAGGCAGAGCTCAGTACACACGCTGAGGCAGCGGGATCAGAGCATCCGGCCAGGCAGGCTTCCGCCGCACTTTCTCCACCATCGACCACATCTTCGTGCTTCGTTGCTTGATTGAGAGCGCGAAGGCGAGGAAGCAGAGACTATACTGTTGCTTTGTGGATTTTCGCAAAGCCTTCGACATGGTCCCTCGAGAGAGACTACTACAGAGGCTCCAGGAGTTACAGCTACCATCAGACATGCTATGGGCCATCCACGCTTTGTATGCACGAGTCACAGGCAGGGTACGCTGCCCCGGCGGTCTATCCAACAACCTTGTTAGCACCATCGGTGTGAAACAAGGTTGCCCTCTCTCACCCACTCTCTTCGGTCTCTACATCGACGAGATCACAGAGTATATACAGCGCGCAGGAGGGCGAGGAGGAGACCTCGGAGGTATGCCAGTACACATCCTATTATATGCTGATGACATTGTCCTGCTTTCAGAGTCACAGGAGGGGTTGCAGTCACATTTACAGGCGCTCGATACCTTTTGCATGGAGAGAGGACTCACAGTGAACCTTGGCAAGACCAAGGTCATGATCTTCCATACCTCCAGGACAGTACACCATCGCGCCTCTTTCACAGCGGCTGGAGGACAGATAGAGGTAGTGGACTCCTACGTCTACCTAGGTGTCACCTTCTCGGGCAGCACAGGGGTATTCTCCATGGCACAGGCCGCGAGAGATAGATTGACGCGAGGCTATGCGGCACTTGCAGGATTGGAGAGACGCTGCTTTCAAACACATTTTCAGGAGCCCCGGACTAAGGGGTGGCTCTTTGACACTCTAGTGACACCCGCATTGATGTACGCAGCAGCAGTATGGGCACCAGGGATCACAGAGGCGATGTGGACGTGGATTGAGAGGCCCCAGGTCACCATGATCTCACGCTTGCTGCGCAGCAAGCCCTCCGTTCCACACGACATTATACGAGCTGAGCTTGGCACACCACCGATGCTAGTGGAGGCCCTCTTCTAGTTGGTGACCTTTATTCTGAGAGTCAGAGAGCTCCCCACCAGCCGACTCACCAGGCTTGCATTTGAGAGCTCTAGACATTTGGCAGAGACAGGGCATGAGAGAGTATGGTATGCACAGACTTACCGATGGTTAGCAGACCATGGCATGAGCATTACGGATCTCCTCCCTTTTCAGTATGACCTCTCTTCCCCCCACATTACCCTCTCTCGTTCGGAGAGGAATAGGATCATCCGTCAGGACCTACTACAGATACACGTCAGGGAGACATGGATAGCACCACGGGAGCCTCTTCCCACAAAGAGGCAACACTACAGAGAGCACTTCTTGACTTTGACAGCGGATGGTTTCATTCAGAGACCACGATACATGGATACATATATGGCACCAGCTGAGAGAGTAGCCATTGGGCAGCTCAGAGTATCATCACACCAGCTCGAGATTGAGGTTGGGCGAGCCACACATACCCCGAGGGATGAGAGATTATGTAGGATATGTAGAGAGGAGGTGGAGGACGAGGAGCACTACACATGTAGATGCCAGGCATATGAGGACATCAGAGACCGCTACCCACAGCTCTTCAGGGGGCCCAGAGAGATCCGGGCTTTATTGGGGACAGAGGACCAGCGCCCTCTAGGTCCTTTCCTAGTAGAGCTCCAGCACCGCCGTGCATCACTCCTCCAGCAGCAGATGGAGATACACCTTGCCCCCCTCCCTCAGACTTATATTACAGATTTTTTCAGACCCACAGCCACTCGAGGACCCAGCTCGATGCGGGGTGTCACATTACACAGAGCAGAGGAGCTTAGACGAGAGCGTCGACGACCGAGACCCCCAGTCCGGAGAGCCCGTCCACATCAGAGAGAGATTCAGGCGATTCACGCACGCCATGACATGGAGATACGGAGACGTCAGCAGCGCACCCCTATCGATTTGGACGTTCAGAGCATTTTGAGGATCGCCATGATGCCTTACCCACCGATGCATTATATCCTACACCCACTCCAGGCATTTAGTGGGTTGTGATACCATCGAGCCTCCCCTCCCTATGCATATCATATTTGTATCTCACCCATTGAGCATATAGAGTGCATACCCATAGCACCCCACACCCTTGATGCCAGTTACTATCCACTCCTTTTATACCCGTTTGCGGTACTCACACTTTATTTTCCTTTTGGGATCACAGTGGATTGGATCATACTGATGTATATGTTTTGTCTCATAGGCCGATTTTGGCCTCTAATAGACGTTAAAAAGTCTCTCTCTCTCTCTCTCTCTCTCTCTCTCTCTCTCTCTCTCTCTCTCTCTCTCTCTCTCTCTCTCTCTCTCTCTCTCTCTCTCTCTCTCTCTCTCTCTCTCTCTCTCTCTCTCTCTCTCTCTCTCTCTCTCTCTCTCTCTCTCTCTCTCTCTCTCTCTCTCTCTCTCTCTCTCTCTCTCTCTCTCTCTCTCTCTCTCTCTCTCTCTATATATATATATATATATATATATATATATATATATATATATATATATATATACACACACACGTACGTACGTACATACATACATACATACATACATACATACATACATACATACATACATACATACATACATACATACATACATACATACATACATACATACATACATACATACATACATACATACATACATACATACATACATACATATATATATATATATATATATATATATATATATATATATATATATATATACACACACACACATATATATATACACACACACACACACACATATATATATATATATATATATATATATATATATATATATATATATATATATATATATATATATATATATATATATATATATATATATATATATATATATATATATATATATATCCCAAACAATTTGAATTTAGGGGCCAAATTGCGTTGGGGATAAACAAAGGACTCTCCTTTTGTATGTTTTGACCCTTCCATTTAAAAGATCTCTTCGAAAGCTTTCCAAAAATATTTTTGTTATATTTTTTGGACCCCAAATTAGGGAGTTAAAGGCATTTACATTATTTTTATGACTTTTGGTCATTGGCCATGTGTGAACATGCCCAAATGACCTAAAAGTCACTTATCAATAAGACTTGGTCTCAAATCTCCCCTGACTTGATTGGGATTTCTTCAACTTCAGCTTCTCCATCTTCTTTTCCACATTTCTACACAAGTTTCTCTCTCTACTTTCTCTCTCCTCACGCAACAGCCCACTCCCTTGGAGTTTGAAGCAACCGAGCATGCCACAACGTAGCTCTTTGCGGCCTCTTTCAACTGGTGTCATAGCTTTCAGCTGTTCCATCGCGACAAAGTTGCTTCAAGTAGCCTGAAGATATGATAGATGCAACATGGATGAACCTAAACAAGAAGGCCATCACTTACATCAAGATGATTGTATCATATGAAATCTTAGTGGATTTGAAAGGCCTTACAACTGCTTTTGGGGTATGGGAGAAGCTAAAAGCCACTTATGAAAATACCACGCCTATAAATCAAGTGCATCTTATGCATAAGCTAGTGTGTATGCAACTTGATGAGTCCAAAAGTGCAACTAAGCACTTATCTTTTTTTACAAGTACTCTTTCACAATTGCAGGACTCATTTGATGATAAGCTTAAGGCCATCTTCTTGTTGATGACCTTACCCGATTCATGGGAAACATTGGTTGTTTCACTTTCGAATAGCCCCAGTCTTATGCACATATGGAATTATGGCATAAAAGGCTTGGCCACATGAGCCAAAAAGGCCTTGATAAACTATGTAATTTGGACAAGTTTGATGCTAAAGGCTCAAAACTTGATTTTTGTAACGAATGCCAATATGGTAAGCAAGTAAAGAATTCCTACTACTCTAGTGTCTCTCATAAGTCTAATGTGCTTGATCTTGTTCATTCTAATGTTTGTAGCATTCCCACAAAATCTATGGGGGGGTGCTCTTTACTTTGTTTCTTTTGTTGATGACTACTCTAGGAAGCTTTGGGTATATTTGTTAAAATCTAAAGATAAAGCCTTTGCTGCATTTAAGAAAGTTCATGCATTTGTGACCACCCAAACATGTAGAAAGCTGAAATGCTTATGTACAGATAATGGGGGTGATTTTACAAGTGCTGAATTCAATAGATTTTGTGAAAATCTTGGTATTAAGAGGGAGCTAACAATCCCATACAGCCCCTCTTCCAACAATGTGGTTGGAAGGTATAATAGGACTTTATGTGAGAGGGTGAGATGCATGCTGTCCAGAGCTAATCTCCCTCATGGATTTTGGGGAGAGGCTTTGAAAACTGCAGTTCATGTTTGCAATCGATCCCCTCATATGTCCTTAAAAGGTGGCATTCTAGAAGAGGTTTGCTCTGGCAAACCAGCTTCATATGACCACCTACGCATCTTTGGTTGTGATGCTTTTGTGCATAAAAGGCCTGAGTTGAGAAGCAAGTTAGATGCAAAGTCCATGAAAGGAATCTTCATGGGTTATGGAGATGAAGGTGAAATGGGCTACACGATTTGGCTACCTCAACTCAAGAAGGTAATACACAGCCGAGATGATGTATTTAATGAGGCAAAGCTGCTCAAAAACAATTGTGCCTCTAAAAATGACCATAAAAGAGTCAAATTTCAGCATGTACAGCCACCAGTTAAATCTGATATGAACCCTCAGGATGTACCACATGGTTGGAAATGACAACGAGCCCGTGGTTATTGAGCTAGATGATGCTGGACAGCAAAATGACACTCCTGATGGGCGTATGCAGCCACCTATTCATGCTGAAAACAGGGCTGGAAATGATGTACAGCAACCCATTAACAATGAAGTTGTTGATGTACCTCCTCATGTAGATCCATTGCCGAATAATATGGATCATTGGGTAAGAAGATCTACACATCCTAGGAGGCCAGTGAATAAACATGACCCCTCTATACATTACATTATGTTATCAGATGAGGGTGAGCCTCTCGCTTATAAAGAGGCAAAGCTATGTGAGCACAAGAAGAAGTGGGAGTTAGCCATCAAGGAAGAGATAAAGACCTTGCACGCAAATGATACTTGGGATTTGGTTGAGTTGCCCAAAGGTAGGAAGGCCATTCCCAACAAGTGGGTGTACAAAATCAAAACTGTCGATGGCAAACCCAAGTATAAGGCAAGGCTTGTTGCTTAGGGATATGCCCAAAAAGAGGGCATTGATTTCCAAGAGGTGCTCTCCAGTGGTTAAAATGACCACATTACATGTGTTGTTTGCTCTCACAGCTGCCTTGGATTTGGAGTTATTCCAAATGGATGTTAAAACAGCCTTTTTGCATGGTGATTTAGACGAAGAGCTGTACATGAAACAGCCAGAGGGATATGCCATCCCTGGAAAAGAGCATCCGGTATGCAAGCTGAAAAGGAGCTTATATGCACTAAAACAGGCCCCCAGACAATGGTATAAGAAGTTTGATGCATTTATGCTCAAACATAGGTTCAAAAGAAGCCATGCAGACCACTGTTTGTACACTAAAAAGGATGAAGATGGCAGCCCAATCATTCTTGTGCTGTATGTAGATGATATGCTACTGGCAAAAGGGCACTCTGAATGCTCTAAAACAGCAGCTGAACTCTGCATTCTCAATGAAAGACCTTGGGGAAGCTCAGCATATTCTTGGTATGCGAATGAAAAGGGATAGGCAGCAGCATACTTTGCATTTATCCCAAGAAAAGTACATCGAAAAAGTGCTGGACAGATTTGATGTGGCTGATGCTAAGCCTCTTGGAGTGCCATTGCAGCCACATTTAAGCTTTCCAAGGATGACTGTCCCAAAGATGATGATGCAGCCAATTACATGAAGAGTGTTCCATATGCATCAAATTGTGGTTCACTTATGTATGCTATGGTTGCCACTCGGCCAGACATTGCTCATGCAGTGGGAGTTGTTAGCAGGTTCATGGCTAATCTTGGTAGAGCTCATTGGGAGGATCTATCTTGAGATATTTGAAAGGGATCAAAGGTAAATGCCTATGTTATGGAAAGCGTCCATTGGAGTTAAAAGGACTTTGTGATTCAGACGTGGCAGGTGATGTGGACACACGCAAGTCCACAAGTGGCTATGTATACACCCTTGCTGGTGGAGCTATTTCATGGTGCTCTAGACTTCAGAGGATAGTTGCACTATCTACTATAGAGGCTGAATATATTTCAGCCACAAAGGCTTCCAAAGAAGCCATTTGGTTAGCCCGCTTGTGCAGTGAGTTTAGGATGCTTGAAAAGGCACCTGTTCTTGGATGATATAGCCAGAGTGCCATAAGCTTGGCAAAGAATGCCATGTTTCATGCTCACACAAAGCATATTGATGTGAGATACCACTTCATCAGAGAGGTGTTAATATATTTTTGTTATACTTTTTGGACCCCAAATTGGGGAGTTATAGGCATTTACAATATTTTTATGACTTTTGGTCATTGGCCATGTGTGAACAAGCCCAAATGACCTAAAAGTCACTATCAATAAGACTTGGTCCAAAATCTCTCATAACTTGATTGGGACTTCTTCAACTTCAGCCGCTCCATCTTCTTCTCTGAATTTCTGCGAAAATTTCTCTCTCTACTTTCTCTCTCCTCACGCAACAGCCAACTCCCTTGGCGTTTGGAGCAATCGAGCGCACCACGACGTAGCTCTCCGTGGCCTCTTTCAAAATTGTTGGATTTCTAGCTATTAGAACATGGAAGAGATTCTAATTTGTAATTACTATTAGGTTAGCGATATTCAATCATTGTATATATTCAAGTTATTTGAAGAGCTTATATCATAGGAAAAAAGTCAACTTCGATCAAAGACTTAGTCAAAAATTGTCAAACAAATCTCACATGAGAAATGAATCATATATTCTTGTAGAACTTAAAGAGAGCAATCCAACCATAAATAACACTCCTACTGATTTCACCATTTTTGTCCTCAAAAGTAAAACGTGAAGTGTTTATTTTGTAAATTAGGCCTGCTCGTGCCAAACATTTCCCACCAATCGATTGCATAATGCATTCTTACTCATCTTTTGTAATAGGACGACCAAATGTGCTTGCCATAAATTTGTACACATCTAACTCATCACATAAGATACTTTGCTTGTCAACATCGCCATTTGTACAATGCTCCATGACATCTATCCATCCGTCATTAACTTCCCCATCTTTTTCAGGACATTTTTCTCTTCCTTCGACAGGCCCCAAGCCTCAACCCTCCATATTCAACACCCCCCCCCTTGACCTCGAAGTTATGCACATATGCTCTCTTTGTTGCACAAATGCTCAGAGAATAAACACGAACCAAACAAATAGGCCAAGGTCTACAAAAGCCTCCGTCAAAAATTGGTATACGGGGCCAAAAAGAAGAAAAAAACATACCTTCATAACGCATCCAAAATAAGTCTTCCAAAAACATCAATAAAACATTAGTATCCGAGGTTCCTAATGACTCCAAGCCGAACTATGGTGTATGCTCGTATACTTTTGGGGGACTCTACTCTTGTGAGAGAGGTTACTTTGGAGTTCTTATTCAACCTAAGCCTCTTCATACCTTATTCCTTTACTGTGCACTTGCTCTCTTTGGTATTCTTTAGTTGTGAGTATTTTCTTATGTTCTTTCGTAGTTATTTGGATCATATCATCGTCTTGTTCATGTATTATCATTAATTAGATGATAGTATTTTTTACCATACTTTGTGTATCTTGTTCTCTCGTTATCTTGTTCATGTGTGCATATTCTCTTATGTGTGCTATTATCTATCTATCTAGGCTAGAAAAAATTCATCCCCCGAAGATTCTCTAGAGCCCACTTGGGTGCTCACTTGAGCACAGGAAGAAGCCCTAGGGAAGAAAAAAAGGTAAGGAAAGGATAGAAGCACAAATGTTGTTGGAGAAAAAGTCATATTGATGAAGCATTGAAGGAAGCCAAGGAAGAGCTTAGAACTCGACAACCCTATCCACTTGCCACGACCTCAACTATTGTGAAGGCAAAGGAGGTCCTTAAGAACATGTTCCATCAAGTGAGCTCTTACGATCTCTTTGTTAGGGATAAAAGCCCCAAGGAGCCTCGTGACGTATAAGTGTATCCTTCCACACAAAAGCTCTCTTCAAGAGCTGTTTAGAGATATTTTTATTATATTTTTTTAGATCTCGAATCGAGGATCTATACACATTTATATTATTTCTATCACCTTTGGTCATTAGACATATGTGAACATGCCCAAATGACCTAAAAAAGTCGCTTATCAATAAAACTTGATCCCAATAGTCACATAACTTGAAGGAATTTTATAACTTTAGTCCCTCCATCTTCTTCTTCAAATTTATGTGTAGGTTTCTCTCTCTAGTTTCACTCCCCTCACGCAACTTCTCACTCCTTTGGTGTTTGGTGCAATCGAACACATCTTCTCATAACTCTCTATCTCTCCTCTTTTAGTTGGTATTAGAGCCTTTTAGCTACTTTTTCACAATAGAAGTGTTGCATTTGAAGGACTACTTCAACCCGCTACATAGTTGAAGCAAGATTGAGATTTTCGCATTCTTTCATTGCAGAGAACCTTTTCTATTCGTTGCTTTTCATTCCCACAAGCATGGTTTTTACTGATGGGATTCTTCTTTTTTATTTCTGACAGAAAACTGACTTAACAAAATGTTTATGATGTTTTTTGGCATCTAGACTCTACCAATGGTAGGCCTCTACCTTGACTTTAATGCATCTCTTTTAGTAAAAATCAATCAATTGCTCAAGTATCTCTCTCAATCTATTTTAGTGTTATTATCAAGCTCTAGACAACAACTTGTAGTGCATTGTATATTTTATGGATCACATACTTGAACAGTGACACATGCCCATCTATGATCACTCTCCTATATCGTTCTCAGAAATCACGTATTTGTGGTAAGCACTATTGATTTGTGCTCTTCAGTACATAGACATGTTAATAGACCATGTTGAGTAGGCTAGATACTACTTATGCTAGCTCGACATGGCATGTAATTGATTATTGATCATCCTCTTGCAAGAATGATTGGAATCAAGTAAAATTTAAGATTATAAGAAGAAGTGGTGAGGACTATAGTCTATAATTGAAGATGGGGTCTTGATAAATTTAATATCTCGCGGATTAAAAGAGTCAATAACAATTGACATATACATTCTCCTCTAAGACATTAGATGTTCTTATGGAGGGTATATTGGACTACAATGAAACAAGTTTTTCATTGTCTTCATCGTAACAATTGAAAATAGTATCATGAGTTATGTTTATGTGTATGTACATGGCCTCCAAGGATTAGTCTTTTGCTCTTACTTTTTGCAATTATACTCATGTAAATGGTGAGTTGATTTGGAATTCAAATTATATCAGATAGTAGATGCTTGGCACATCTTCAATTCCAAAAGCATCTACTTTTTGTGGGTAATTTTATTTTTTGAAGCACTTCCCAAAAATCTATCACATGCTCATATTGTAAACTTTTCTGATCACCTCCCTACATGAGAAATCATGTACTTCTCTGAGTTCTTTTAAGCCAGCATATTTTCTTTACGTTTTCCAAACAAATGTTTAGAAAAATCAACAACAAAGCTAAAGGTTCTCTCAACACGTATAAGTCAAGCTTTTTCTATCAAAGGCTATGCTATTAAGAAAGGCACATATAAGGATGGTCATGCACATAGAGGGGCTGGAATGAGAAAAATGTTGGAAAACAATGTCAGAATAGCTCAATATTGCCAAATTTCCAGCAACCCTAATTTTGGAACTTAGTCAAATTTGGGCCAAACATGGTCGAACTTATTGGGAAGTACTCATTGAGAGCTTTCTAATGGTATATAGCATTCCACCATATTAAACCTAAAAGTGATTGAAAAGTCAAACCCTAGTTTCAGCCCTAATTTTGTTTTTCACATTATTAAAGATCAATGGTCAAGATTTAATTTGGAAAAGCATAACATCCTAGGGCGGATTGCTTTTCAAGCTTTTCTACTTGTTTTTCCCCCAATTTTCACTTAGGGCTGAAAACTATATAAACAATAGCTCATAACCTTTCATAATCATCAATCCTTCAACACACACAAGGACAAGCTCTAGGGTTTTGATCTAGAAGGACTCTTGAAGGAGTTTGCTACAGATTTTGGAGGATTTTTGGCAGCTTCCCTACCTTTTCTTCACGCTTCCCTACCTCTTCTTCACACTTCTACAAGTGTGCATACTGATTTTGTGAGTATTGGCTTCTAATTTTAGGGTTTCGCCGCGTGTTGCTGTTGTACCAGGTCTGTACCTAGTACCTACCTCTTCAACACTTGAAGGTTCCGTAGCTCCTGCTCAACATCAGAGAAGACCTAATTTTTTATTAAGGTTTGCTGTTATTTTTATTGAAAGTTCATTCACTTCCAATTACACATATTCTCTCTCACATTACCTCTTTCTTACTATATTTTGTACCTAAAACCCTTTTCATTCAGTTTATATTCAGTTTTGGATCATTACACACATTGACATTTAGGATTTTATTTAGTGTGAAGTTAGCATTCAGCTGCTACACTTTTATATTTCTCTTCTCTCTATTCCATCATCATTCATCTCATTTAATTTGGTCATGGTGTGTTCTATGCTAAGGTTCTAAGTGTTGAAAAGATCTTGAAATACTTGTGATTATTATTTGGACGTACCTCACTTCCAACATTTGGCATCAAAGCATAGTTCACAATGCACATACACCCTTGTACAAGATGAGTGACTATAGAGATAGACTGGAAAAAGAAGACAAGCTTGATGGAATGTCTAATTATCCAATGTGGAGCTTTATAATGATGAACTTGTTAGTTTCAAAGGACTTATGAAATATTGTCAATGGCAAGTACCTTAGGCCAAGACAAGCTACAAAGGATGTTGTTTCTTCATCCAAGCAACTAGTTGTTCCATTTTATAGTGGTTGGTTCTTTCAAACAATGAAAGATAGTGGTATAGAAAACTTCACAAGAAGGACAAGAAGTCGAGCATGTTAGATATACTCAATACTCCACCCGCAAGTGACCGCAAATGATCCATGATACTCTAAGTTGTACGGCCCCCATTATGAGGAGAAGCCTTTATGAGAGTCTGGACATTTGTGATGAGATCTACGTGAGACAAGCAAAACTTCTAGATAATCTATGTGAGTCTAGTCAGAAGGCTAGCCAGGGCGTATACTTTAGTCACACCGGAATTCCGGAGGTATGATAGTTCGATAGTCAAACAATCCGGAATTACGGTGATGTGCCTTGAGTCTCGGAGGAAGTCCGGAGGTATGGCAGCTAAGTAGTCAGCCTGTCCGGAACTACGGTAACCAGTTCAGTAGTCAACTTGTCTAAAACTACAGTGAGCATTTCGGTAGACTAGATTTGTTCAGTGGCCAATCCGGTGGGTGTCCAGTCCTGACTTACAATGGTTTGTCTGGAACTACGGGTGTCCAGTCCGGTGGGCGTTTAGTCTTGTGGTTTACTCAGTCTGGTAATTACGTAATTTGGGTTGTTCCGAAATTATAGATGATCCCGATAGTTACACCTAAAACATAGCATCGGGCGGTCCCGGAGGTCATGATTAAGCCAGTGGATTAGGCTAGCCCGGATTACTGAGGTAAATCACGGATATGAACATTATAAAGCCCTTTATCTAGAATCTGTCTATATTTGCCATTAACAGTGGGGGTGCACGGGTGGACAGTATCATCGTTGTATATACATTGCTGCTGGCAATTAGAGATTTGAGTTCTCTATCTCTCTATTTGTGTACATTTTTGTTAGCATGTTTTGCATCTTACTACTCTACCTGACAATCCAATTCCGCTATGTTATTAGTCTTGATCATTATTTTCTAACATGATATCAGAGCTTAGGAGGTTTTGAGTATCGAAGAAGCAAAAACGCGAAAGTCACAGAAGTCTTTGAACGACTTAAAGATCTAGTTACAAGTACTTCTGATAGTGTTCTGACTCTTATTCAGCACACCCCAAAGGAATGTGAAGCTTGGAACATATTGAGAAATGAATATGAAACTCGGAATCAGACATGGATTCAGAACTTGGAGTATCAGCTAGTAGCAGAGAGGTTTGCTGATGCAGAGACTCATGAAGTGTTTATTACTCGATAAAGAATCTGCGAGATCAAAGGGCGGGGGCAGGTGTACCAAAGTCAAGTGAGGAGCTGTTATGAATATCAAAATGTTTTGCATAATTTACTTGTTTTGCACGATCTTTGTTTGTTCTATTAGAAAATAATGATCAAGACTAATATTGCAGCGGAATTGGATTGTCAGGTAGAGTAGTGAGATGTAAAACACGCTAGCAGAAATGTACACAGATAGAGAGACAGAGAACTCAAATTCTCTAATTGCCAGCAGCAATGTATATACAATGATGATACTAACCACCCGTGCACTCCCACTCTGGAGCTTCAATGGCAAATATAGACAGATTCTAGATGAAGGGCTTTATAATGTTCATATCGGTGATTTATCTCAGTAATTCGGGCCTTCCTAATCCATTGATTTAGGCATGATCATGGGGATGGCCTGATGCTATGTTTTAGGTGTAACTGTCGAGATCATCTCTAATATTGGAACATCCCGAATTATGTAATTACTGGACTTAGTAAACCACCGGTCTCAACACCCACCGGATGACAAACCATTGTAAGTCCGGACTGGACACCCACTGGATTGGCCACCGAACAAAACCAGACTACTGAACTGGTCACCGTAGTTCCGGATAGGTTGACTACTGAATTGGTCACCGTAGTTCCGCACAGGTTGACTATTGAGCTGTCATACCTCCGCACTTCCTCCCGGACTCCCGACACATCATCGTAATTCCAGATTGGTTGACTATTGAACTGTCATACCTCCGGAATTCCGGTGTGACTAAAGTATACGCCCTGGCTAGCCTTCTGACTAGGCTCACATAAATCATCTAGAACTTTTGTTGGTCTCCTGTAGCCCTCATCACAAATGTCCGGACTCTCATAAAGGCTTCTCCTCATAATGGGGGCCATAGAACTTAGAGTACCATGGATCATTTGCGGTCACTTGCGGGTGGATTATTGAGTATATTTAACACCCACCCTCAATGTCCACCTGCGGTGGACTACCTTCTTGGTCCAATGCCAAGCTTTGGAGGATGTCGATGTAATTGCTCGCTCCCTAGAGCCGTGGTGAAAATGTCTTCCCCATTTTCATCTGTTCGACAATAGCTCAACTCCACAATTCCATCCTCGATCAACTCTCCCACATAGACTATAGTGATACTGGATTTCTATGTGCTTAGTAGGTGCATGACAAATAGGATTCTTGGTGATGGCTATGCAACTGTGGTTGTTGCATCTCAACCTTGTAGCTTCCTGTCCTTGAATTCCTATATGCCACAGGACCCTTCTCAACCATACTGCTCCACATGCAGCAAAACATGCTGCGTGCAGAAGATAGTGCTGCGGAGGGTTGCTTCTTACTGATCCAAGAAACAATCCTTGAACCTAAAGAGAAGAAATATCTGGAAATTGATTTTCTGGAATCAATATCCCCTACCCAATCTGAGTCACAATATCCACTCGAAGATGATCCTTCATCGTAAAGAATACCATACTCAATGGTTCCTTTGACGTACTTGAGTATCCGCGTGCATGCCTTCCAATGAGTTAGACACGGCTTATTAGAGAACGGGCTTACTACGCCAACAACATAAGAGATATCCGGTTTGCTATGACACAAGTGAATGAGACTTTTGATTAATCTCCTGTAACTTCCAATATCCACCAAAGGTGAAGTATCTTCAATAGATAATTTTGTGTTGACTTCCATCGGTGTAGAGATTTCTTTGCAATCCTCCATGTCAAATGCCTTCAACACCTTCCTCGCATACTTTTGTTGCGAGATAAAAATCATTTGTGGTTCTTGTCTGACTTCAAGACCTAAGTAATAATGCATTAATCCCAAATCCGTCATTTCAAATTCTGAACTCAAGGCATCTTTCGTTTGTTTGAGAAGTGCATCATCATTTCCGGTGATTACAAGGTCGTCTACATAGAGTACAAGCACAATTGTCTCCCCTCCAGTCTTTAGAACATACAAATTAGCTTCAAAAGCACATCTTTTGAATCCTATATCCAAAAGATACCTATCTATCGGCGGGTATCAAGCTCTCGGGGCTTGCTTCAGCCCATAAATTGCCTTTTTCAGCTTACATACTTTGTTCTCTGAATGGGAAGCCTCAAACCCTGGTGGCTGAGACACATATATCTCCTCCTTGAGGTCTCCATTCAAGAATGCTGATTTGACATCCATGTGGTATACTGCCCATCGTTTATGTGAAGCCAGAGCTAGTACTAGCTGAAAAGTAGTCATCCTTGCTGTGGGGGCAAACGATTCACCGAAGTCAATGCCTTCGACTTGGGAATAGCCCTTGGCAACAAGTCTAGCTTTGTACTTTTCCAAAGTACCATCAGCCTTGTATTTTAGCTTCCAGATCCACTTGATACCAATGATCTTCTGCTTTGGAGGTCGCTCCACTAGCTCCGAAGTTCCATTCTTCATGATATTGTTGTATTTTGTTTGCATAGCAGTTCTCAAGTCCGTATTTTGGAGTGCTTCTTCCATACTTGTCGGCTCCTTTGCTTGTTTGCTGATAATCTCAGCCATGAATGCTTTGTTTACAATATGGCCTCTACTTGTCTCCGTTCCTCTATTCTGTGTGACTGCCTTCTTTGTCTGTTGATAAAGTGGAAGCTTTCTTTTCTTCTTCCACTACATGTGGCTTCTCCTCCTTGAACACCACATCATGACTCGCTATGATCTTCTTTGCCTTCGAGTCATAAAGCTTGTAAGCTTTCTTTTCTTCACTGTACCCTAAGAAGATACATTTGGTGCTTTTTGGTTGAAACTTGTTTCTCTCTTTGTTCGGAATGTGTACATAACACTCACTTCCAAACACTTTGAAATGGGAAACAGAAGCCTTTCTACTAGTGTAGGCTTCTTGTGGAGTCTTTCCATCAAATGCCTTAGTGTAGCTACGATTCAGGATGTAAACAGCCATGTTTACGGCCAAAATGATTAGGGAGTCCTTTTCCCTTCAACATGCACCTTGCCATTTCCATGATGGTTCGATTCCTGCATTCAACAACACTGTTCTGTTGAGGGCTATGCGCCGTTATGCGTTCATGCTTGATTCCTTTGGCCTAACAAAAATCATAAAATTCTGTTGACGTGAACTCACCGCCACCATCCGTCTTGAACTTCTTCATCCTTTTCCCTGTTTCAGTTTCAACAAGTTGAAGCCATTCTTTAAACTTACCAAAGCATTGACGAGTAACATGAAGTCGGAAGATCCTCCCAAGGCTTGTGTAGGCATTTTTCTGCACAAGTTAGCATGCAACAACTCAAGAGGGCCGCTTGCTCTATTCTTGCTTACTTGTGGAAACGCCTTCCTTTGCTGCTTGCCCATCATGCAATCTTCACACGGTTCTTTCATCTCTGCAACTGGAGGGAGGTGAACAACCATACCTTTCCGATGCATCTCTTTCAGTATCGGATACCCTATGTGGCCAAATCTCTCATGCCAAAGCTTACTTGTGCCCACACTTATCATGGCTATAAGTGGAGACAACTCGTACAAGTTGTTCCTCCTTATTCCAGTACCGACAACATTGTTGTTTCGGTCTAGAATCTCAGCTCTTGTCTTGCTGAAAGACACTTGATGACCTTGGTTAGTTATAGAAGCTACCGAAATTAGATTCGTTTGATTTATGGAACATACAACACGTTCGAAAGCTTTCTAATGTCCCCGTTACGGTTAATGAAAGACACCGTACCTTTGCCCTTGGCAGGACATCTAGCATTGTTATCTACCTTTACCATGATGGGTTCCTCTAAAGGCTGTAGGGAATTGTAAAGGTCTTTTCTGCTTGTCATGTAACGAGAGGCACCACTGTCCAATACCCATGAGTCATCTCTAGTTGAATCTTCGGTTCAACAACACATTTCCTTTACTGTAACAAACAACTCAAGCTCAGTTTCGGCAGTGTTAGCAACCTCCTTGCCCTTGCCACTTTTCGAAGAGCTACTCTTCTCCTCTGCCTTCTTAATGCGACAGTCTTGGATTCTGTGGCCTTTCTTCTTGCAGTAGAAACGTTCTCCCTTGAACTTCTTCTTGTCCTTCTTCTTTTTGTCCCCATCTTTTGAAGAATCGATTTTGGTACCTTCGGCATTTATCATCAATGAAGCTTCTCCTTTGCCACTGTCATTCCTTGCCTTGAGCCGAAGCTCATCCTCCATGAGTGAGGCACTTAATTCTTCAAAGGTATTAAGGGAAGTTACTAGGTATTAAGGGTTGTGGTGTGATCTAGGTATTAAGGGAAGTTACTAGACCGTCAAACTTATGCAAGAGGAGATTGATTCTATTCATAAGAATCAAACATGGAAGCTCTATAAGCTACCAAAAGGTAAGAAAGCTATTGGTGTTCAATGAATCTTCAAAATAAAAAGAAAAGCAGATGGTACAATTGACAAGTACAAAACAAGGTTAGTTATCAAAGGTTATCCACAAAAGAAGGGTATAGACTATGATGAAACATTTGCATCTACTTCTAGAATGAACATAATCAAGATCGTTCTTTGCATCTACTTCTCGAATGAACATAATCAAGATCGTTCTTTCTCTTGTTGCATTCTTTGGTTGGAAAGTATCCCTATTAGATATCAAGAAAGCTTCTTAACCGTGATCTTCATGAAGATATTTATATTCAACAACCAGAAGGCTTTGAAGAACCAAGTAATGAACATTTAGTTTGCAAGCTTATTAAAGCTCTTTATGGTTTAAAGCAAGCACCAAGGGCTTGGTATGAAAAGATTCATTTATATCTTTTAGCTATTGGTTTTGAAAACTTTGAAGCTTCTCCTATCCTCTATGATAAATCAAAGACAGCTGTCTTGATCATAAGCATCATTTATGTTGATGAAATGATTATGACAAGTTCCAAAGGCTCAGTTTTTTAAGTCGCAACTTAAGCATGCATTTGATGTTAATGATCTTGGTGTTTTTACATTATTATCTTGGCATGGAATTCAAATTCAAGAATGAGTGCATCTATATGACACGACAAAAGTACATTCACAAACTTTTCGAAAGGTTTGAAATGTCATATTATAAGCCTATGCACACACCTACGAATGTTAACGCTCATTACAAGCATATTCAAATTCAAAACCTTTTGATGCTATGTTGTATAGTCAAGCAGTTCGATGTTTAATCTATGTAATATACATCCTCACATTGAGTTCGCAATTTCTCAAGTATCAAGGTTTATGCACAAACCTCTCAAAATTCATTGGAAAGTAATTAAACGAATTTTTAGATCTTTGAAAGGGATTATGAATTATGTTGTGTTTTTTTCACCTTGAAACATCTCCAAACCTTGAAATCAAACATCTTGAGCATTTCATAACTTCAACATGGAACTACTCTTTCTTTCCACTAAATCATTGTGAGACCTCTCTTTTATTCTCTCCCAAATGCCCGCCATACACGCCATCTCTTTGTGTGTCGTGGGCATCATTGCAACGCTCTCCACAAGAGCTATTACAAACTTGTGATATCTTATTTTTGTGGGGAACGGCTTTTCAAAGACTACCATTTCTCATTTAATTTAATTTGTCAAAAGAGAGGATATGGCAATCTTCTAAGAAAGCTACTGAATAGATTCGTATGACATCAACCTTTGTCCTTTCATTATAAACCTCTCCTCTCTCCGACGGGAAGTGTCCTTCTCATTTACATCTTTGTTCTCTTTTTTTGTATGAAACATCTTTGTTCTCTTTTTGAATGAAACAAGAAAATTTGTAAGTTCCCTCCTTAGGGAACTCCTTTGCCGTTTTGTTAAGACTATATGATTCTTGAACAGTCAAGGAAAGAGGGATTGTTACTCATAAAACACGATGTCCCATGAAGTTGGAAGCTTCAAATAGCTCAAATTTTTTTAGAAATATATTGAATTCAATTTTAAAGAAATAGTACCTTTGTTTGAAAGTAATGAGTTTGAATCTCTCTTCAAAACTATCTTTTTCTCCTACTAAAGTACAGCCTTGTCCAATAAGCTTCCAACTGAAAAGAATCATTATTGCCTTATCTCATATGTATAAACAAATTTTTCACAATGTTTCTTGTAGTCCATAAAGATTATATGGCCCCAAAACCATGAACAAATATTAGAGTAGAATACACTCAAGCTCAATGGTGTCATTACTTTCAAGAAGAGAGATTCAAAAATGTATTTTTCTCAAACCATGTCTATGTAATTTGTGAGAAAACACAATGGCTCTAACACCATGTGGAGGTGATACAACATAGTAAACTCAATCTCACTACACAACGAGCAAACAAACAAGCAAATAAAGAGAATCTCAATTCCAAAACAAATTTTTACAAGGAGCTTGAAATATCCACCTATGCACGGAGCTTGTTTCAATCTAGAAGAGCTCCTGACGAAACTCAAATCTCAAGTCTAAAATGAAATTCGTACAAGAGGCTTCAATTAAAAATCAACCTAAGCACTCCCTTTTAAAGGTCTCCTTGGACCTGAAATCAATTTACACCCCAAAATATAAACATGGTTTCTTACTTCCTCCTACAATGCTCCTTGAATGAATATAAAAAGAACTTGAAATAGTGAGTGTGAAAGGATGAAGTAGAACTCTACATATGGCTCATTAAAGAGGCCTTTTAAGGGGCAATTTGGCTAATTTACTTTCCACCTTACATCTAGATTTGATGCATGAGTGTGTATTAAGGATCCTCTTTGAAAGAGATGCCTTTCATCTTGTCCGTTAACCCCCCCGTGAATCGTGATCCTAAACATGGATCACGTCTAGATCCAAAGGTCAAGATGCAAGGCACTTTACCTCCACTTTTCACACTTTTTGTCATTTTCCTTGACCTTCATTTCCTAACGGATGATGCATATCCCATATCTAGCCCATCCTAAGCTCATAAGACTTACATGTGTGACCTTTTATAGCTCAAATCTATAGTCCACATAATATCTAAGCTCTCAAGTTTCTCTCTTCCAAGAGCTTTATGGACCATTATGATCTTCGTTATGGTGAAGTATTGTATCCGACATCGTTTGTTATTGTTCAAAAATTTCAGCCAAAAAAAAGGAGGATGGATAAATCAGCACATGAACTTCAAAAGAACACTTTCTAAAGTGAAATTCAGTACTTTATGGGTCTTAGAAAAGAAAGAAAATCTAGCTTGTCATATTTAAACTCAAGTCAAAATTTTATTCTCATCGAATCCCCGATGAATTTTAGTAAGTTCTTTTTTCCTTCACACTAAAATTGGATGAATCATCATCTAATTTTCTTTTATGGTCAAAGATATTAAGATCATAACAAAGATCTATAGGATATTACGATCTATAACAAAGATATTAAGAAACTCAATCATGTCGATTCTTACTTCTATCTTGAGTTATCCCTTGGTTTTGAGTTGACTCTGAATCTTCATGATCTATACCAAAGATATTAAGAAACTCAATCATGTCGATTCTTACTTCTATCTTGAGTTATCCCTTGGTTTTGCGTTGATTTTGAATCTTCATGATCACTTTCTTTGAAAAAGAAAAGGGATCTTGCTTTGGTATGACTTTGATACTCAAAGTTTCTTCTTTAAATATCATTTTTTTCATGTGATCTAAAAACTTTCATATCCAACTGATTCCTTTGAACCATCTTATTTAGCTCTTAAAGTACATAAAAATAAGTCCTCTTCTCAAAGCTCAAAAGCACCTAATCTTTATACCCAATCCAAAAAGAGAGTTTAAATGTCCCCTTTCTCAGAGATGTTATCCTCTTGATTCTTAGCAAAAACCCCTCCATGGCTAATGCCAAAGGATTAGGCTTGAGGTAAAATACATTATTGATGTAGATGTTGAGAAATTGATTTTCTACAATAGTACACTATGACAATCTTTACTCGTTGAAGTGGTCTAGATATATCTCACAATATTGAGTTTAATGATCAATTAAAGTCCATCAAGATTCCATATTGCTTTGTTTAAATGCCAAACTCAAATAACATGATATCTCTTATATATGATAAACTTTCGCCAAAAAAAAATCCAAGAATCAACAAAAACTTACTCAAAAAAAGCTATTATTCTTTAAATTACTTTTTAGCCCAAAAACTGGAGTCTAGATACACCCCTTGTAGACTACATTTTTGTCTGAATTTAGAATCTTTGAGCACACTTGCACAACTCTTAACATGCCTTACATTGTGTACCTTACATCAATAGTCAAAGAACATTTGAAACCTAGGGCAAACCAAGGCTAGTTTTAACTTCCATGAAAGTATGTTGGGAACTTAATGTACTCCACTTTTACCCTATTATATATGCAATTACGGTGTTACCTATGTGCCAATGTATTCATGTATATATGTCAATACATGTGTACATCTAGGCATGCATGCATTTAGGCCCAAAGAAAAAGAGAGAGAAAGAGAGGAGGGAGAGCAGTACGACTTTACAGCTAAATTGAGAGCTGATAAAATCCTATCACTCTCCCCTTCCTAAACCAGGGATTTTCTTTGACGGTAAGTCCCAATGAGACCTCATGAGCTTCGCCAACTCCTCATTGAACTCCAACTGAGGTACTTTCTCAATGAGATGGGCCACTTTCTTTGGATGATCCGTTGCCCTGTATGCCTCCTTCAAGAAAACTGCATGTTTTTTGCCTTTTTCTGCTACATAGAAGATCCCATAATTCTTGAGTAAAAAGTAATAAAGCCTGCAGGGTAGCAGAAGCTGCTTTCTCAAGGCATCTAGTGTTTCTACATAAGTCATCTTCTCCAAAGTGAGACTCAATAGCTCATGAATCACAGCCACATTACGTTTAGCAAATTGGGTGGACATGGGGTTAATTCCTTTTGGATTTTCATAGGGAGATATGAAGGGCATCTCCTGCCACTTCTTCATTTCAACCTGTTTCTCTAGCCCTGGTCGGTGGCCCTTAGCATATGATATATGAAAACCATACGGTAGTTTCTTTCCTGCCTTGTTGTGCAGGGGCTTTTCCTGAATATCCAATTCACGAGCCGTAATAGCTAGCGAGTCATCCCATTCTGATATTTCCAGGTAGATACCATCCTCTCTTTCAACAACCTTGAAAAACTCTGGGTGCTCATAGACAACTCGTGTGCAGAAGTCTGACGGTAAACCAAGTTCCCGGTCCAAAAGACAAACATGATCCAAAAGAAGCCTGTGATCGACAGTCATCATGAGAATCCGGGTGACTTTCTCAATCAGATTAGTCTCATTCATTCTCATGAGCTTCTTCTCTGCATCCACCAAAGTACGGGCCTCTGCTGTGAATTCCACGAAAGGTTTGTCCCAGAGAGGACTCTCAGTAAGCTTGAATATGCAAGGATATTTTCTCATCAGATAGACTGCCTTCCTCTGCATCATAAGACCAGCTTCATCGAGCTTTCTGCCAAGACTAAATGCTTCTATAGCATAATTTGGATGAGAAGCTAGCGCATTTTTTATAGCTAAAACTCTCCGAAGTGCCTTCTGGCTCTGTATCAAGTTTTGAAAGCCCTGTACTCTGTTTCGCCTTGCCATCTTCTCCAACAGCATCTTTCTCCTGTTAGTTCTAGGGCCTGGCATGTTCTTAAAACTCCGGTATTGCAGTGTCGCGGCATGGCACACACGTTCTTTGCCATTACAAAACAATACAGTCGCAATGGCCCGTGCTTTCCTTCCGATCATCTGTTTCTTCCCCTGCACAGTCCAAAGTGGCCGAGATGACTGCACCCGACATGACCAAACGCATACTTTCTTTTCTACTCGAGAAGTTAAAAATAAAAAAAATAAAAATAATAAAAATAATAAAAATAATAAAAATCTATGGAAAGAGTGTACAAAGATTATGTAAGGATAAGTTACATAGGTTATGATTATCTCCTGATCACGTCAATTTGGGTCAAGATAAGTGGATAACTTATCGTAGATTATAATCATATCAAGTATGCCCATCCCATTCTTGGATTTGTGTAGGCGAAAAATATCCATTTGACCTTTATCCCTCTTTTGTTGATTCCCCATCTCAAGTGAAGTTCCTATAAATAACATCCAACTTCACAAGAGCAAGGTAGAGAGCCCTTCACATGAGTGGAATCAAAATGTCAAGAGGACCAAAGATGTGTTTGTCATCATAAGCCTCCCTACCCTTTTAAAGCAACTTTACAAGGTCTCCACCATTTGATCTTACATTCCATTTTATGGGAATCTATTCCCAAGTTTGCTTGAATTAATTTTCCAAGCCTTCAAATCCATGATTTTGGAGAGAATACAAGATCTTGCAATCCCATTCATTTACTTGACCCATTCTTCGATTGGAATGCCAATCAATTCAACCCTTAGCTTTAGATTATCGATGTTAGATCTTGAGAGAATGCAAATGAGTTGACCATTTATGTACATGGTATCAATCATCTCTAAAAACTTTAAGCACGTTTAATATTTACCATTATGAATGTTGTTTTATAAAGCAGCTTCACAAGGCTCAAGCTAATGATAACATTAAGTACATTAGGAGTACTCAACAACTCATAAGCTTAGCCTAGTGATTAAGTCTCAAGGATGGGAAGAAGGAGGTCTTGGGCTCGATTCCCATGGGGAGCATGTGGAGAATGTTTTGCTCAAAGACTCTCTAAAGCTTCTAGCATCCACCCAAGTCAGCATGAGGTAACTTGAGTTCAGAGAGAACTTAGCTCAAGTGGCTAGTACACCTACCACTAGTGGACTCTAGTGGAAGGTACTAAAGTAGTGGTGGAGATTGCACATGCATATGTGGATCCTGTTATTCAAGAGGTGATGGCTGATTACATAAGCTATATAATGGTAGGTTGGGTACAAAGTCAAGGGTCACTCTCTCTAGTGTTGAGCACTTATGAGCATATTTTTTTCTCCCAAAAAATGTTCTATTTTTCTAGAATTCTTTGGGTAGCAAAAGACAAGATCTTCCTCAACAATTCAGGCACAATGACCACCAAGTCTTGAACCCGTGACCTCATGCAGAGAGAGAGATACATACATACATACATACATACATACAAACAAACAAACAAACAAACATGCATACATACATACATACATACATACATACATACATACATACATACATACATACATACATACATACATACATACATACATACATACATACATACATATATACATACATATATACATACATACATACATGCATGCATACATACATACATACACACACACACATATATACATATATATATATATATATATATATATATATATATATATATATATATATATATATATATATATATATATATATATATATATATATATATATATATATATAGAGAGAGAGAGAGAGAGAGAGAGAGAGAGAGGCCTAGGCACTTAGCTTGATTCTCATGTAGTGTTGGTGATCCTTATCGAATATGTGGGAGGGATTGTGCATGGAAGTGTGAACTAAATAGGTAATTCAGGGTTAACAATGCTAGACATTAGGATGAGAATCTAAATATATAGCTTCACTAAGAGATGACACAATAAAGGGAAAGAAGGAATGGCAAAATGATGTGGTGGACTTAAAGGAGAGAAATGGATTATTATGTATGATAATAGAGGTAGACATAGGAATATTGGAGAATTTATGCTCAATTTTATAGAGATAAATTATTCACAAAGCTAGATCTTCATAGCTTTATAAATCATTTATGCTCTTTTGTTTATCTCTTTCACTACAAGACTAATGGGGGCATAGTGATGCCCCCAATTGAAAAAAAAGTGTGGGCCATCACTTATGTGACGCTCCCATTAGAAAGTGTCACATAAGCAACACCCAAAATGAAGAATAAAAAAATAAACCCAAAGCGTCGCATAAGTGATGTCAAATGTCGCTTATACAACTGCAAGATTACGACCACCACCTGCTAGAGAGATGACTCTCCTCCCAACGAAATGCCTCTACATGTAGCTCTCTCCAAGGGACTGCCTGCTTGGGCAGGTGGATACTAACCATCCATGTGTCAGCCACGTAACTACATGTGCACCAAGTGTCCCAGTTAACCAGAGTCAACTCATGGATGCTTCTAGAAGGTTCTATAGCTCTTTGGTCAAAACACTCTCCCCATGTATCCCATCGGGGTTGAACCCAAGACCTCCTCCTTCACATCCTTGAGTCTTAACCACTAGGCTAAGTGGGTCACTTGGTTACAAGAGTAGATGACCTTCTAGTAAGTCTAGACCCGAGATCTTTGGTCATACACATGGGTGACCAAACGGTGTTCGATTTCATATCTATCTGAACCGGTCGGACCCTTAGATCATAGACTTAGTTTATTACATTCTTCCCCCCTTGGAAAATATTTTCATCCTTGAAAATAGATCTATATACATATTGTAGGCAACCCCCGAGCCTCATGTTCTAAAACTGGAAGAACATGGTCATGTTCTAGAACTAGAAGAACATGTCTCATTTCTGTGGTGGCATCCCTGTCAAAATGAGTGAAAAACATTGTCTTGCTTTGCACTTTGATAAACTGATCAAAGTACAAAATAGTGAATGAATAATAAGGGTGGATCTAAAAACATTCCTAACCAATTCACAATTTATCGATGTGCGATCTAGGCACAAACATATGAAATGGATGGATTCCAATTCTTAGTCCATTTCTAGGCATGACTGGTGCACGGACTTAGTAATGAAGGTGGGATTTTTATTCCAATCAAGACTTTGAGAAATCTTGATTCACTTGAATTTGATTTGGAGAACTTGAAGTTTGGTTGTCCCAAACATCTAACTTGGATGTTTGTTCAATGGTTTACTCTTATCCAACAACTACTTGATTTTTTCACTCAACTAAAGGACTACTTTGTCCTGACGAGTTTAAAAATCCTATGTAAATTGCAAGAGAAAGTTTAGCATTTTCTTTGAGTCAACCGTACTATAACCTGACCAATTCAAATTCAGAATGCAAATTTATCCAGTTTAGGATACTTTTCTCAAACATTTGGGCTAAGTAGATCACTTGGTTACAAGAGTAAATGACCTTCTAGTAAGTCTAGACTCGAGGTCTTTGGTCATACACACGGGTGACCAAACGGTGTCCGATTTCAAATCTATCTGAACCGGCCGGACCTTTAGATCATGAACTTTATTACAACAACACTCACAATGATCATCGCTAATAGCATTGAAGCCTAGCGATGCTTGTATTGACAGTAGCAAACTGGCTGTGAATCTTTAATGTCGCATAAGCCATGCACTAGGAATTGAAACAAAAAATTGATTTCTCCTAGTACATTTGTGTCGGAATCAAGTGAAAGAGAGCAAAAAAGCACAAAGAACCGAGAGAACGAAGGTACACACAAATGTGCATACATACTCACATGCATTCGTACACACACATGCATACGTATACATACATACACACATGTATATGTATACATACATACACATGCATATGTATACATACAGACACACAAGCACATACACACACATATGCACACACACACATATGCATATGCATACATACATAGATAGATGCATACACACACATGCACATACATACACACATATGCATACATACACATACATACACACACATACGTACACAGATATACACACATACACATACACACACATGCATACACATGCATACACATATACACATACACATATAGATACTTGCACATATACATATACATACACATATATGCATCTATTCACACACAAACGCACTATACAAACACATGCATACACACATATAAACACATGCATACACACACACATATACACACACACATACATACATAGACATATACATACACACACATGTGCATACATACTCACATGCATATGTATACATACATACACACATGCATATGTATACATACATAAACACAGGCACATACACACACATATGCATACATACACATACACACATACACATATAGATACTTAAAGATACATACACACACATAGACACACACATACACTCACATGCATACATACACATACACACATACACGTACACATATAGATACTTACACATACATACACACACATAAATACGCTCATACACATACACATATAGATACTTACACATACATACACACACATAGACACACATATACATCACATACACATACAGATACTCACACATACATCGCACACATAGACACACACACACATACACTCACATGCATACATACACTCAAATGCATACATACACACACATATGCACATATACACATACACACATACACACGTAGATACATACACACACATAGACACACACACATACACTCAAATGCATACATACACACACATGCATACATACACACACATGCATACACATGCATATGCATACATGCATACACAAATGCACACATGCATACACACACATACACATATAGATACTTGCACATATACGTGCACAAACATAGACACACACACATACACTCATATGCATGCATACACACACATGCGTACACATGCATATACATACATACATAGACACATGCATACACACACATGCACATACATACACACATATGCATACACACATACACACATATACACACACACACATACACACATACATACACACATACACATACACACATATGCATACACACACATACACATGAACACATAAACACATACACATACACATATAGATACTTGCACATATACATATACACACATAGAGACACACACACATGCACTCACATACATACATACACACATGCATACACATGCATATGTATACATACATAGACACATGCACATACATACACACATATGCACATATACACACACAAACACACTATACAAACACATGCATACACACATATGCAAACACATGCATACACACACATACACATACATACATACATAGACATACATACATAAACACAAGCACATACACACATGTATGCATACACACACATACACATATACACATACACATACAGATACATGCACACACATACACTCACATGCATACATACATTTACATGCATACATACACTTACATGCATACATAAACATACACATATAGATACTTACAACATACATACACACACATAGACACACACATGCACATACACATATAGATACTTACACATACATATACACATACAGATACTTACACATACATGCACACACATAGACACACACACATACACTCACATGCATACATACATTCACATGCATACATACATTCACATGCATACATACACACACATGCATATGCTTACATACATACATACACAAATGCACATACACACACATATGCACATATACACATACACATATACACATACACATACACACATATAGATACATACACTTACATACGCACACATAGACACACACACACACAATCACTCACATGCATACATGCACACACATGCATATGCATACATACATACACAAATGCACACATATGCATACACACACACATATACACATACACATAGATACTTGCAAATATACATACACACACATTAACTCACATGCATACATAGACACACATGCATATGCATACATACATAGACACATGCATACACACATGCACATACATACACACATATGCATACACACACATACATACACACATATACACATATACACACACATACATACACACATATACACACATGCACACACATATGCATACACACACATATACACATACACATACACATATAGATACTTGCACATATACATACACACACATAGACACACTCACATGCATACATACACACACATGCATACATACACACACATGCATACACATGCATATGCATACATACATAGACACATGCATACACACACATGCATACACACACATGCATACACACACATGCACATACATACACACACATACATACACACATTTGCACATATACACACACATCTGCACATATACACACACAAACACATGTATACACACACATACAAACACATGCATACACACACATACACGTATACACACACATACATACATACACAGACATATACATACACAGACATGTGCATACATACATGCATTCGTACACACACATGCATATGTATACATACATACACACATCACTACAAGAAAAAGGGGGGCGTAGCAACGCCCCCAAATTGGAAAAAAAACGGGAAGCGTCGCTTATGTGACGTGGTCGTCGCATAAGCGACGGTAAGAATTTCGAATTTTTTTTTTCCCCGACCCTCGTCGCATAAGCGATGCTAGCGTCGCTTATGTGATGTTAATTAAAGAGCGTCGCTAATTTCGTCGCTGCCTAGCGACGGTGAGAGCGACGTTGGCAAACTCCAGAGCGTCGCATATGTGACGCTCTGGAATGTAAAAAAAAAAAAAATTGATTTCTCCCGGCACATTTGTGCCGGGACTTGGACGCGAGCAAGAAGAGACCGAGAGAGAGAGAGTGAGAGAGAGAGAGAGAGCGCGTGAGAAAGAGAGAGGGCCGCACAAACTAACAGCAAGCAGGTATGCGCACACACACACACTTACATACACATACATATGTACACACACACATATACACACATAGACACACACACACATACACATACACACACACACATACACACAAATACACACAAATACACACCCATATACACACATACACAAAAAAGGTTGCATACACACATGCACACATAATGCATACACATGCACACACATATACACATACATATACACACACATACACAGACACATACACACACACACATACACACACACATACACACACACATACACACACATAGAGAGAGACATGCACACACATACACATACATGCATACATAATGCATATGCATATGTGTACATCCATATATACTTACATGCATACAGACACATCTGCATACATAATGCATATGCATATGCGTACATACATACATACTTACATGCATACACACACATATGCATGCATAATTCACATGCATACATACACATACATAATGCATATGCATACATACACATACATAATGCATACACACACATATGCATACATAATGCATACACACACATACACACATATGCATACATACACACATAGACACATACACACATAGACACATACACACACATAGACACATACACACACATAAACACATACACACTCATAGACACACACACATACACATAGACATGCACACACATACACACATAGACACATACACACATAATGATGCATTCACACACATACACATGCATACACACATAGACACACATATACACACACACATAGACACACATATACACACACATATACACATATACATACACACTCATAGACACACATAATGATGCATTCACACACATACACATGCATACACACATAGACACACATATACACTTACACATCCAAACATACACACTCATAGACACACATTCATACACACACACATCCAAACATACACACTCATAGACACACACACATACACACAGACGCGCACACACATACACACACATACACACACACACATAGACACATACACACATAATGATGCATTCACACACATACACATGCATACACACATAGACACACATATACACACACACATACACACATACACACACATATATGCATACACACACACATAGAGAGACATACACACACATACACATACATGCATACATATGCATACATAATGCATATGCACATACACACACATAGACACATACACACACATAAACACATACACACTCATAGACGCGTAGCGACACATACACATAGACACACACACATACACACACATATACACAAACACATACACACATAGACACATACACACATAATGATGCATACACACACATACACATGCATACACATGCATATGCATACATACATGCATACACATACACACATAAACACATACACACATACACACATACACACTCATAGATAAACACACATACACATAAACACACACACATACACACACATACACACACATAGACACACACACATGCACACATACACACATACACATGCATACACACACATACACATGCATACACACACATACACATGCATACACACACATACACATGCATACACACACATACACATGCATACACACACATACACATGCATACACACATACACACACATATACACACACATACACACACATATATGCATACACACACACATAGAGAGACATACACACATAAACACATACATGCATACATATGCATACATATGCATACATAATGCATATGCATATGCATACAATGTACATACATACTTACATGCATACATAATGCACATGCATAGATACATACACACGCACAGACACATACACACATAGACACATACACACACACAAACACATACATACTCATAGATACACACACATACACATAGACACACACACATAGACACACATACACACACATATACACACACATATACACACACATACACACATAATGATGCATACACACACATACACATGCATACACACATACAGACACATGTACACACACATTCACACACATATATGCATACACACACATAGAGAGACATACACACACATACACATACATGCATACATATTGCATATGCATATGCATACATACATACTTACATGCATACATAATGCACATGCTTACATACACATACATAATGCATACACACACATACACACATATGCATACATAATGCATATGCATATGCATACATACATACTTATATGCATACATAATGCACATGCTTACATACACGTACATAATGCATACACACACATACACATAATGATGCATACACACACATACATATGCATACACACACATATGCATACATACATGCATACACATACACACACATAGATACATACACATAAACACATACACACTCATAGACACACACATACACATAGACACACACACATATACACACACACATACACACATAGACACATACACACACATAGATACATACATACACATAAACACATACACACTCATAGACACACACACACATACACACATAGACACATACACACATAATGATGCATACACACACATACATATGCATACACACACATATGCATACATACATGCATACACATACACACACATAGATACATACACATAAACACATACACACACATAGACACACACACATACACATAGACACACACACACACACATACACACATAGACACATACACACGTAATGATGCATACACACATACACATGCATACATAGACACACATAATGATGCATACACACACATACATATGCATACACACACATATGCATACATACATGCATACACATACACACATAGACACATACACACACATAGATACATACATACACATAAACACATACACACTCATAGACACACACACACATACACACATAGACACATAGACACATAATGATGCATACACACATACACATGCATACATAGACACACATAATGATGCATACACACACATACATATGCATACACACACATATGCATACATACATGCATACACATACACACATAGACACATACATACACATAGATACATACATACACATAAACACATCAACACTCGTAGACACACACACATACACATAGATACACACACATATACACACACATACACAGATAGACACATACACACATAATGATGCATACACACACATACACATGCATACACACACATATGCATACATACATGCATACACATACACACATAGACGCATACACACACATAGATACATACATACACACTCATAGACACACACACATACACATAGACACACACACACGCACACATATACACACACAAACACACATAGACACTTACACACATAATGATGCATACACACACATACACATAGACACACACACACGCACACATATACACACACAAACACACATAGACACTTACACACATAATGATGCATACACACACATACACATGCATACACACATACAAACACATATACACACACACATACACACATATATGCATACATACACATATATGCATACACACACATAGAGAGACATACTCACACATACACATACATGCATATATATACATACATAATGCATATGCATATGCATACATACATACATGCATACGCACACATATACACATACATACACACACACATATACACACACATACACACATAGATACATATACACATAATGATGCATACACACACATACACATGCATACACACATACACACATATACACGCACATACATACACACACACATGCATACATACACATACTTAATGCATACACACTTACATATGTACACGTATATATATTGATTTCTAACCATTTTGTTTTATATGTTAGGTATTATGGATCCCAGTAGAGAGAGAAAGGCGAAACTCACTCTCATAAAAAGTCTTATGAGAGCAAGAGTTCCGTCTGATACCCTAGGGGCCATAATGCATGATTACTTAGAGATGTCTGATGAGGAGCTGGATTATACGATCAAGATGCTTACCCAACAATCAGACGAGGGCTCTTCTGCGGCTCCACATGCAGGAAGAGAGCTAGCTGCTCATAGGTATGTTTTGTTTTCATAAACTTTTTTAATGATATTATAACACATATTTTTATTTATTTCTATCTATCTATTTTCAGGACACCTATACCACCTCCAGCACGTGATAGCAGAGCAGAGTTGCCTATGAGGACATGCATAGGCACCTTAGGATTAGAGTGCGACATAGAGCCAGAGGGGAGCATTGTGTATATAGGGAATGGATTGGAGTTCAAGAGAAGAATGCGGGCACTATGCGACTCTTACCTGCGCTTTATCCACTTACCGTGGAAGTAAGTAAAAGTTTTACATATAAATTGAAATATATATCTTATGTTTTATTTACATTATGTTTTTTATTTTTGTAGTGAGCATGATGAGAGGGATAAGAAATATGTGCTTAGTTTACTTGAGACAGAGTTTGGGACAGGATGGTCCCTTAAGTGGTGTTTAAAAGAGATGCGGACACTTATGGCTCATCGTCGCGACAATGCACGGTATGCACTGCTTTTATGTATATATATGTGGATATGAGTATGTGTGTTTATGCATGTATGTATGTATATGAGAGAGAGAGAGACTAGAGGTATAAATACACGCATACACACACATGCATATATACACACAAAACACATGCATATGCACATATAGATACACATACATACACAACACATGCATACACATAAATAAATAAATAAATAAATCCTATTTCAAAAATCCTAAATTGAAAACACTAATTTCGATATTAGGGTTTTGAAATCCCTAATTTAAAAACTCTAATTCAACTTTTTAGCCATATGTTTGAAGTATATGTACACCTCCGATGTCCTACTAGAGAGATGTCTCTCCTCCCAACCTTATGCCTCTATATATAGCTACTCGAATCAACGAGGATCATAATATATGTAAAGATATATACACATCATGTAGATAGGATACATAAATATAAAATGGAGTAGATATATTATGCATCACACATACATGCCTAAATGCACACATAAATATATATATACATACTAACATATTTACATGTACACATTTACACATAGACATATATACATATATACATGTACACATCACATATACATGCCTACATGCACACATAAACATATATATACATGCATACATATTTACATGTACATATTTACACATAGACACATATACATATATACATGTACACAATTATAAACACTTGCATATATTACATGAATACATGAATATTTTACATGTATGCATATGCATATATACACATATGCATATTTAACACATGTATACATATATCACACACATGCAAACACATACATATACATGAAATACATATATATGCATACTAACATATGTATACATATAATACACATGAATACACACACATATGCATACATACATGATAAAAATTTGCTCCTCGAAGATAAAGCTATATATAAATTAATTAGGCATACCCCTGAGCTTCATGTTCTAACTTAGAAGAACATGATTTCATCTCTCTAATAGGATTCATCGTTATTCAATTTAATAAAAAAAACCTATTATCTGATATCCATTCAGAAGCTTCAAGTTATTGATCGATAACTAGAGTACAATTTACTATCTAATCTGCTCATATGTTTTCATTATTGCCATCATTTTGGTAAGACATCAATATAGTCTCATCTTCATTATCCTTATTGATTTCATTTATTTCTTCTATTGCTAAATCTATGTTCTCATGAATCACATCATCTATTGATGGATTAATATCTATTTCTGGTAATTCCTCTTCCTCATCAGTAGAATCAGCATGTAGAGAATTATCCTCTTCATCAAAAAGATTAGTATCATTATCACGTATAATGATTCTAATTTCTATTTTAGATGTTGATGTATCAGTATCTGATGCTGAATCATCAAGAGGACTTTCTTCGATTTCTCTAACAATAAACTGTTCAAACAATGACCTACCTCTAGGTTGCACATGAATGACTTGCCACCAAGGATGAGCATCTGGGTTTTTATAAAAAAATGCTTGTTCAATATGCCTAGGAAGAATATATGGTTCTTTAGTAGATCGCATTACCTTGGAAGAATCAATTGCCCAAAACCCAGATAATTCCTTTCTTAATGTAGAATTACTACCTTTATACTCCGCTCGAAACCAGTCAACCTTCAAAATGACCTATCAAAATATATAACAACAAAAACCCATTATTAGGTGCTTAAAAAAATAACTAACTCTAAAATATATATATAAACTTTTTTCTACCTGTTTGAATGTATGAAATGAAATTTCGTAGATACCAATAATAGTTCCTACATAACCAAGTTTGCTATCTATAAGGTTCGTGTCTTTTGAGATAGCACGTGATAGTTGCTTGAAAGAAGCAACAATATTAGAATCCTCTGTTTTACGTAAAGAATCAATGGCTTTGATTCTAATATGCTGTCCAAAAGCCCACATATTAGTAAACATTCGAGCCTGCAAAATAAATTCAATTAGTAAATAGAAACTAACATACATATATGAAAAAAATAAAATATTATTTTAATAAAATTACCTTTCGTTCACAACCTATCATTAACTCTCTTTGCTCATCTGAGATTTCTTCATTATTTGCATTGGCGCATTGCAAACGACTATATAGCCAATCCGTGAAAGAAGGTATATCTGTAATCTCATTATTATCGAGATTACGTCTAGATCTTTTGTTTTTTTGCCTTTTACTTCGGAGACTTTGAAGTTCCTCGTACTAGCTAAGGAATGCTTGCATGCATTTGCTATTATATGCTACAAAAGTAGAAACATCATTTTTTTCTTGAAATGTAAATAAGAATGGAACCCCCTTACCTGATAATACCTCATCTGTTATTTTTGAAGAAGACTCGTTGGTCCATGCACGTGGAGCTTCTTCATGAACTCTTTCAAGGTACTCACTAACGTAATACATGCACTCTTCAAGCATCCAACCCTTTGCCATGGATCCTTTTGGTTTTGCTCTTTGTCGCACATAACCTTTTAGGATTCCCATAAATCGCTCGACCCAAAACATCCATCGAGTGTTGACAACACCTGCAATCTCTATCTCATCTACAAGATGGACTAATAAATGAACTTGAATATCAAAAAATGAAGTAGGAAGTTCTTTTTCCATCAAACATAGTAGCTCTTTGCATTCACGTTTTTTTGTGGGATCGAATTTTTATCGATCTCTTTGGATGTAATCCACCTATACATATCATAAAAACAATTATAAAGAAGTTAATTAAAAAATAAAAGATATCCAATATTCATACATATTAAATATAAAAGTATCATAATTACCTTATAAGTGATCCAAGACGATAGATCACATCTCGTACTCCTTTCGTTGTACATCTATCGATAACCAAAGGTAAAATATGTTTCAAAAAGTTATGCCAGTCATGGGTCTTTAACCCAGATAAGCTCTTATCATCCATAGTAAACATGTTTTGAAACGATGCTCCATATCCTGTAGGAGTATTAATCAATTGAATTCTATTGTTGATAGTATGTATCTCTTTTGTTCTAAGTACCCAAGGAGCAGATGCATAAGTCATTTCTTATCGATGTCTATCAAAAACTGGCCATAACTTTGGTTTGGATTTTTGATCTTTCAAATCATTCCTTGATGCTGTGGTATCTTTTAGTCCAAGAAGATGCTGCCATAGTGAATAACCAATATTTTTGAATATATGCATAGGATCAAGAAGATGACATACTTTTAACTCTTTCCAATACTCCAAAGAATACCATATTGATATGTTCTCAGCGAGTGCCAATTATCCTTTACCTCTGTTCACATACTCATTATCTGAATCATCATTGAAGATTTCTGCTTCTGGATCTATCAGAGGTCCATCTGTCCATTTTTTATACCAATCCATAGGCGTCATAGGTTTTGGATACTGGCCTGTTTCAAGCTTTCCATTAAAATGTATCGCTTCTCTTTTAGATCTTAATGGATGATCATCAGGCAAGAATCGTCGATGTCGAAGATAAATATTTTTGTTGAGATTCTTACTATAGATTGATCTCAACCAATCACCACAATATGGACAAGCTTTATAACCCTTAGTAGATATTCCTGCATCATGAAAAATGATAAAAATATAATTAGATTAAATCATATTTATTTACATGCATATTGAATAAAAAAATTACATCAATACCTAAACAAACTCCATATCCAGGAAAATCGTGAATAGTCCAAGCCACAATACCACGAACCGTAATATGTCTTTCATTGATGCTTTTCGATACATCAATGACATTAATACCTCTCCATAACTCTTGAAGATCGTCAATGAGAGGAGCAAGATATACATTCATATCTTTAACTTGTCTTTTGCCTGGGATTAAAAGTGAAAGCATTAAATGTTCCTTTTTAATGCTAAGCTATGGCGGAAGATTGTAGTTTATGACTACCACTGGCCATGTTGACCATTTATTGGATTTCATGGAGAATGGATTAACCCCATCTAATGCAACTCGTAACTTTAGATTCTGTGGATTTTGTGCAAATTCAGGCCATGTAGAATCAATATGCTAAAAAGCAACACTATCATGAGGAATTCTGATTATTCCCTCAGTACTTTTGTGATCATGTCCCCAAGTCAAAAGCTTTGATAATTCGGGGCTTTGAAACATATGTCTAATCCGTGGAGCCAATGGAAAATGTCTCAATACCTTTTTTGGGATTTTACCTTCTTCACCCTTATATCGAGGAGATTGACATTTGGGACATGTCAAAGAGTCTGCATATTCACCTCTATATAAAATACAATCGTTAGGACATGCATGTATACATTGATAATCTATACCAAGATTGTTGATTATCTTCTTCATTTCATCATGTGAGGTAGGAAGAATATTCTGACTTGGTAAAAACTTTTCAGATAATAACCTATAAGTTTATCAAAAAAAGATATATTAAAAAAGGTAAATAAATAAATATACATATATACATGTAGGTTTTTATTCTTACTTTAGATAAGGTAAGAACAAGAACTTGAATTGAATGGACACTTTTTGTCCGCGCATCTTGTAAAACTATTAATGCATCTTTCAAAATATTTACACAAAATTTGATTGTTTTGGATGGCAGGATACGATTGTTTGTTTTGGACACATGAAGTATGTACCTTCATTGAATGATTTTTCGAATTCACACTTTCAAACTAAACATATGTGTGAATCGACAAATCATTCATATCCTCCAAAACAAACAATCGTATCCTACCATCCAAACAATCATATCATGCCATCCAAACAATCGTATCCTGCCATCCAAACAATCGTATACATTCAATTCAAGTTCTTCTTCTTATCTTATCTAAAGTAAGAATAAAAACCTGCATATATATATATATATATATATATATATATATATATATATATATATATATATATATATATATATATATATATATATATATATATATATATATATATATATATATATATGTGTGTGTGTGTGTGTGTGTGTGTATATATATAAAAATAGATAGAAAAATGAAAATTATACCTTAATAGTGTCGAAACAGATACATTACTCCATCCAAAACGATTTTGAAGGTTGAGAATAAGTAAGCTCGCACTTAGTCGTGTCAAACGACTTCCTTCATATACATGCTTTAGACATTCCTCTCGAAGATATTTCTCATTTTTAGAAATATCAATGCTCTCACTGTCATTTTGATACCAATCCTCAATAAAATCTGCCATGCCATCATCTTCATCATTGTCACACAAATCTTGTACTTTATCGTCTTTTGAATATAGATCTTTCAACTTTGCATATTGCACAGGATTAGTTTTGCGTAGCCTCCTCATGGAAGCTTCTGATAATCGTGGTCTTACTGGTAATTGTGAATGCTGTGGACGAATATCATTAACATCATACGTTGGAATCTACACATATAAATAAAACTCATTAGTATTCCATAAATGAATAAAAAGTAAACTTCAAATATAAAATTAAGTATATAACTTATTAAATATGGATAGAAAATTTTTATTCTCTCTAGCTAAAAGGTGCTCTTGGAGGTCTACGCCATCCATAATTCACTAATAGTTCATCACCAGCATGTAATGTAGTAATAGCATTGAAAACTATGTATCTATCATGGGCCATAATGGTTTTGTAGCTATGTTTGTAAGTATATGTGTTATTGTGAGTATATTTTTTATTTTAGTTAAAATGCAAGCAACTAATGTTTTTTATTTGTTTCATTGCAGCGGAAGGATTATGGCCGATATCCTACGAAACAGGAGATCGAGTATGCTATACATTTTGGATATCGGCGTTTGAGCGAGTATATGCAAGATCATCCTGATGCCTTTGTGAGTATTTTTAAATTTTATATAATTATTTTGTTTTTATGAATGCTTTAATTATTTTATTTATTTATGTTTGTTATATGTAATACAGAAGTATTATGGAGAGACAAATATGGATGAGGTGGAGAGACAGACACAGGAGGGACGATCTCGATCGTCACAAGGTGATCATGACGATGAGGATGAGGATGATCAGAATGATCATGATATTGATGATGATGATGATGATCATGATGATGATGATTAGGATTTTAGTTGATTATGACATTGGATTATATGTATTTACATTGATATATATATATATATATATATATATATATATATATATATATATATATATATATATATATATATATATATTTTAGTTATGTTTTGAATTGTGTGTATGGTATTAAGTAATGAAGAGTTTTGTTCTATTGATTGTTATTATTGTTTATATTAGGCATGTGTTTTAATACTTTAATTATGTATGTGTGTGTATATGTATGTATGTGCATGTGCATGTGTATGTATATGTATGTATGTGCATGTGCATGTATAAGTGTATATGTGTGTATGAGTATGTGCATATGCATGTGTATGTACGTATGTGTATATGTATATGCATGTATATGTATAACTCTATGTGTATATGTGTGTATGTGCATGTATATGTGTATATGTAGGTATGTGCATGTGTGTGCATGTGTATATGTGTTTTAATACTTTAATTATATAATTCATTCATATGTGTGTACCTAAGTGTATATGTATGTGTGTGTATATGTATGTATGTGCATGTGTATGTGTGTGTATATGTATGTATGTGCATGTATACGTGTATATGTATGTATCAATATGTGCATGTTCTTGTGTATGTGTGTATATATGTATATGCATGTATATGTATAACTCTGTGTATGTGTGTGTATGTGCATGTATATGTGTATATGTAGGTATATGCATGTGTGTGTGCATGTGTATATGTGTTTTAATACTTTAATTATATAATTCATTCATATGTGTGTACCTAAGAGTATATGTATGTGTGTGTATATGTATGTATGTGCATGTATGTGTATGTGTGTGTATATGTATGTATGTGATGTGTATGTATAAATGTATATGTGTGTATGAGTATGTGCATGTTCTTGTGTATGTGTGTGTATATGTATATGCATGTATATGTATGTGTGTGTACATGTATATGCATGTATATGTATATGTGTGTATATGTATATGTATATGTATATGTATATGTATATGTGTATATGTATATGCATGTGTATATGTATGAAACATGCATGTGTATGTGGATGTGCATATACATGTATTTGCATATATGTTAATGTGTGTGTGTGTATGTGTGTGTATATATATATATATATATATATATATATATATATATATATATATATATATATATATATATATATATATATATATATATATATATATATATATAATGTATGCATGGACGTCTTTTTATGTGGTTGTAGGAATGTTTGTGCATATGCATGTGTATATGTGTGTATGTCTAAGTGTATGTGCACATGTATCTATGTGTATATATGTGTGTGTATGTGCATGTGTATATATGTATATGTGTGAAAGTGCATCTTCATCATGTATAAGTGTATGAGTGCATATCAATAAGTGTGAGTATGCTATGTAATGAAAATAACACAATTCAAATGATCTACAAAGAATAGAAATTGTACTTACAATTGTTAGCCATACTTTTTGCTTGGTTAGCTTCTTGAATAACTTGCAATAAAGAGAGAACGAAAAGAGAGAGAGAGAGAGAGAGAGAGAGAGAGAGAGAGAGAGATAGAGAGAGAGAGAGAGATCTAGAGAGAGAGAGAGAGAGATCTAGAGAGAGAGAGATAATTCAAAGAGAGAAAGATGTAGAAAGAGAGAAACAAAGACAGAGGGAGACAATAAGAGAGAGCTTAGGCAAAACAACAATTCTGCATATACTTGCTTCAGCTCGTAAGCGCAGCGCAATTGTGAACGTTGGAGAGCTCTTCGATCGGATGCGTGAAAATGCCGATCGCAGAGCCTCCAACGTTTTAATTTTTGTTCGTCAACAGATCGTCATGTAAGCGATGCTATTCGTCGTCGAATAGGGGACAATTTTACCGTCGCTTATGCGACGGCAAGTAACGTCGCCTACGCGATGCAAAAACGCGTCGCTTATGCGATGCTTTTAAATTGCGTCGTTTTAGCGACGTTTTATGGGAACGTCGCAATCCCGTTGCGTCACAAGTCGCAAATACCGTCGTTTTCTACGTCGTTTAATCGACAGTCGGCGTGCGACGCTAATTACAATGCAAGTTGCAATTTTATAGCGACGAAATTCTGTCGCCTTAATCGTCGCTATACGCCCGTATTTCTTGTAGTGCATATAGTGCATGCATATGCATACATACATAAACACAAGCACATACACACACATATGCATACACACATACACATATACACATACACATACAAATACTTACAGATACATACACACACATAGACACACACATACACTCACATGCACTTACATGCATGCATACACATACACACATACACATACACATATACATACTTATACATACATACACACACATAGACACACACATACACATACACATGTAGATACATACACACACATAGACACACATATACATATACACATACACATATACATACATACACAAACATAGACACACACATACACTCACATGCATACATACACTCACATTCATACATACACACATATGCATACACAACACACATACACACACTATACATACATATGCAAACACAC
>CM035432.1:139850931-140085931 GCA_020310875.1 Ceratopteris richardii
AACATATTCTCTGCTGGCACCAATTTTCCTTTACCTCTAATCTTCACATTCTCATCATCTTCATCATCACTTAAGATTTTGGATTGTGGACCTATAAGAGGCCCATCTATTCATTTTCGATACCAATCCATAGGTGTCATTGGTTTTGGACACTCATCTATTTCAAAATTTCCATTAAAATGTATCGCTTCTCTTTTGCATCTTAATGGATGATCATCAAGCAAGAATCATCGATGTCAAAAATAAATAATTTTATTGAGATTCTTACTATAGAATGATCTCAACCAATCACCACAATAAAGGCAAGCCTTATATCCCTTAGTAGATATTCCTACATCATGAAACCATAAACATATAATTAGATTAACTCACATACAATTGTATATATATTAAACAAAAAAATTACATCATTACCTGAACAAACACCGTATCGTGGAAAATCATGTATAATCCAAGCCACAATTCCACAAACCATAATGTATCTCTGATTAATGCTTTTCAATACATCAATGACATTAATACCTCTCCATAACTCTTGTAGATTGTCAATGAGAGGAGCAAGATATATATTCATGTCTTTAACTTGTCTTTTTCCTGGGATTAAAAGTGAAAGCATTAAATGTTCCTTTTTAATGCTAAGGTATGGTGGGAGATTGTAGTTGATGACTACCACTGGCCATGTTGACCATTTACTAGATTTCATAGAAAATGGATTAACGCCATCTAATGCAACTCCTAACTTTAGATTGCATGGCTCTTATGCAAAATCAATCCACCTAGAATCAATATGCCGAAAAGCTACACTATCTACTGGAATTCTCATTACTCCATCAATACTTTTATGCTCAAATCCCCATGTCAAAAGCTTTGATAATTCATGGCTTTGAAACATATGTTTAATTTATGGAGCCAATGGAAAATGTATCAATACCTTTTTTGGGATTTTACCCTCTTTGTCCTTATATCAAGGAGATTGACATTTTGGACATGTCAAAAGAGTCTGCATATTCACCTCTATATAAAAGACAATCGTTAAGACATGCATGTATATGCTGATAATCTATACGAAGGTTGTTTATCTTCATTTCATCATGTGGTGTAGGAAGAATGTTATTGATTGGTAAAAACTTTTCAAATAGTAACTTGTAAGTTCATGAAAAGAAGTGATATGAATGAAAATAAATAAATAAATATACATGTATATGTGTATGTGTATGCATATATGTAAGTGTATGTGTATGCTTATCTGTATGCATTCGTGTATCCTGCAAATCTATGCAGGTTTTTGGGTCTAAAACATCAGAGTTGACAAACAC
Organism: Ceratopteris richardii; assembly: GCA_020310875.1. NCBI lineage: Eukaryota > Viridiplantae > Streptophyta > Polypodiopsida > Polypodiales > Pteridaceae > Ceratopteris > Ceratopteris richardii. Next base: position 139,852,248 of record CM035432.1, read on the forward strand.
TTGCAGGTGTTGTTGGCTAGTTTTTGGGCTGTGCATTCAGCCTTTTAGTGTCACTTTACTGCATATATTGAGCACATACACACCATGTACACTTCTGTGGATACCGCTTATGTAGGTCCATGTGGTCATTGATATAACGGTTACGTTTTTGCATAAAGCCTTTTACGTTTGAAAAAGAGGGTTGTGGTGAGGTTTTCTTAACTGGGAAACACCCAGATGTCGGGGTCTCTTCGGTGATGCAGGTGGAAGACTTACCTAGCCTCACCATAGGAGATGTATGATAGTTGTTCATAGGTGCTCGATAAGCCTAGTTGGCTTCTATTGGGTAACTGATTATATGCAGTGGAGTCAGTGATTCACTATGCAGGTAAACATGTCAGTACTTGCAGTTTTATAAAATTTTGACATTGGTCATATGCTCATTTTGCAGAGGATATTCTGGCAAAATTTTTCCACATTTCTGACTTAGTCAACTATACACTGGTCGATTTACTCCTTGATACACTTATTTGTTGGTGTTTGGACTCTTCTAGCTCCATTATCATTCTATTCAGTTCTCTACCATCATGGCATCAGAGGTCTCAGGCACATCTGGTGGATCAAGGTCTAGTGCCAGTGTTTCGAGGAGGAGCTATAACTTGCAGGGCAAAGAACATTTTGAGATCCGAAAATTTGATGGCACAAACTTTGCTCTATGGAAGAATCAGATTAAAGATGTGCTGATTCAAAGGAGGCAATGGAAGCCAGTAAATGGGATTTAAAAGAAGCCTGTTGACATGGATGAAGATGATTGGGATGAGTTAGATGAAATGGCCAGGTCTACCATTTGCTTGCACCTGACAAATAATGTTTACTTTATAGCATTAGATTGTGAAAGTGCAAAGGAGCTTTGGAAGAAATAATGCAATACATATGAAAAAGAGACGACATCAAATAAAGTGTATCTGATGAGAAAATTATATGACCTTCGTATGAAGGACACAGATAGTGTTGCTGCTGATCTGAATGAGTTTGATGCTATATTCTCCTAATTACAAGCTCAAAAAATGGATACAGATAATGAAATGAAAGCAATATTGTTGTTATGCACCCTGCCATCATCATGGGATACGTTTTGCACAACTATTAGCAATAGTGCACCTAGTGGTAAACTCGTCTATGATGACATATGTAGCACTCTTAAGTGAGGAGATTCGTAGAAAATCTATGGTTGGCACTCAGAGTGGAGATGCATATAATGTTCGTGATTCTTAACAAGGAAAGCATCAGCAATGTGGCAGGAGCAAGAACAAGGAAAAGAATGGTCAACGGAATAAGAGTAAAAGTAAATCAAGGAAGACGGATATCGAATGCCATTATTGTCATAAGAAAGGAAATATGAAGAAAGATTGTTATGCATTAAAGAATGCTAAAGCTAAAGGAAAGAATGTTGATGGGCATGTTAAACAATTACTTGCACCATGTACTTCAATTGTGAAGATTGAAGAAATTAATGGTATTTTTGATGATGCTGATGTGTTGACACTTGATAGTACTGTGCCAACTAAGGCGCTTATGGCTGATTCTCTTTGCCACACATGGCTGCTAGATTCTGGTGCTTCTTTCCATGTGACACCACATAGAGAATGGATTCACTAATTATGTAGGAAAGTCTCTTGGTACCGTGAGACTTGGTGACTCTTACTAGTGTGATGTTGTGGGGATTGTTACTATGCATAATGTACGCCATGTACCTCAGTTATCACACAGTTTGATGTCAGTTGGTCAACTTGATGACCTTGGTTATAAGGTGGTCTTCTATGCTCAGTCCTTTCGTATATCAAAGGGCAATATGGTTATTGCAAAAGGAAGCAAAGTTGGCTCACTTTATCCTTTATTTGTATCACAGAAAGAACACTTGTTAGCTATTACTGAACAGCCTATGGCTTGTATTTGGCATGGTTGTTTGGGCCATATATCTCGTAATGGAAAATCTTTCTCGTTCTAGCTACTTACCTGTGTTATCTTTCTTTGATTTTTCATTTTGTGAGCATTGCCAATATGGAAAGCAAACAACAAATGTGCATTGCAAGAACTATTCAAGATAGAACTATGTCTCTTGGAGATAAGAATCAAAATCATGGGAGATATATTATCCCCCTCCATTTGACCTTAGTTTCTTTAGGGTTTTACTTCTTTGGTTTTTGACAAGAGCTAAATACTTTTTGAAACTTGAAAACACTTCATCTTTATGCTTCATGAAGTACAATGTAGTTCATTTGCTACAATAATCAATGAATGATACATAATACCTAGATCCATAGATTAAAGGCTCCTTGCTTGGTCCCCATACATCTCTATGGACCAACTCCAGTAGGTCTCCATGTATGTAGTTTTTCTTGGTGAAGGGTTGCCTGTGTGACTTACCAAATTGACAAGCACTACATTTATAAACCATATGTTGCTTGTATATATTTGGTAGACCAACTACACTTTGATCCCTATTGATTTTTTTGAGAGCTCTTTCACCTATATGAGCTAATCTCTTGCACCAAATTCCCAACTCTGATAGAGTTTGACTACCATAATTGAATAATGCAATATTTTTAGTGTCTTGGAGTTCAAATGTGAACAATCTACCTGATTTTTCTCCTGTTGCTATCTTCTTGAATCCGTGATATGGGTCTTCAACAAATGCTCCATGCTTCATGAATCTAACCTACAATCACTTCTCAACAATATGTCTTACACTTATGAGGTTCTTTGTAATGGTTGGCACATACAATACTGCTTAGTAAGTTCATATTACCATGTGAGGTCTTTACATTACCTATCTTCTCAACTCGATGCCTTGTGTCATCTCCTTTTTGTACTTCATGCCTATTCCTTGGATCCTCAAATTCTAAGAGTAGAGCTACATTTCCTACCACATGATTTGAGCATCTTGAGTCTATATAAATCACATGTTTATTTGCTTTACATTCCTTCACAGTCTTTTCATCAAAAGAAGTGCATCTTCTTGAATTTGGTCTTCTACATGGTTTTTATAATCTCTCCTTCATTTGTGTCCACCTTTGATAGTTTTTGTTGTATGAGTTGTTATTGTATCCATAAGAGTTGTTGAAATCTTCCTCTTGAGTTTTCATAGCCTCCTCTATTGTAGCTCCTTCCTCTTTGATTCCTTGGGTTCTGAAAACAATTCTCTGTAATATGATTGGTAAGACCACATATGGCACATAGAGATGAGCCTTGGGCTTTCCCCTTGCCTTTTCTACCTCCTCTACCTCTTCCTCTTGAGCCTTTACCCTGACATATACCGACATGACCACTATACATGTCAAAGAAATGAAAAGGGATATGTGTCATCCTAGAGCATCACATGTTGAGCTTGATATCTCAACACAGTTTTCTTGTATAAAGTTCTTATTTTTGCTTGGATTTAGATATTCCTAGTTTGTATTATATTCACACATTGTAATTTGACATTGGAAGCATCACTTGCTGATTTACTATGAGTAGAAAGTCTACATCTGACCTCACTTGTTCATTCACTAGTTTCAGATTTAGGATTAATCAGAATTCGGGTTTGCTGTAAAACAGTTATAAACACTTCATATTCTCCATATTCTCACATACAAATTACTCATACCTCTCAGGCACTTTGCACACATTTTCTTGTATCTATTTCCTATTTATGCCTAGATTTAGATATTGCCAATTTGTATCATATTCACACATTGTAATTTGACATTGGAATATAAGATAGTGTAGGTGAGCATCCTAGCTTACCATACACTTTGAAATTTTTTCTACTCTCTGTGTATTTCTTACTCATCTCTTTTTGAGTATTAAGGTGTGTATGCTAAGGTTCATTGTTGGAAGATCCTATCAACTTGTGATTATTGTTATTGAGTCCCACCCCACTTCCAACAATTTTTGTGTAACAATCGTACACAAAATCGCTTGAAATTTTGGATCTAGAATATTTGAGTGTTGTCAAATAGGTTGCAAGTTATAGATTTGCAAATTGAACTCATTTTTTTGTGGGCCCCACCTTGTGGGCTTGGAACGGAGGCCAAGATGGCTCCGAAATAGAAACCTGAGGTCATTTGTGAATCATGCGTTCTCCATGCCTTCTTGTGTACTTTTCATTGATGATCTTCTCCACGAGCCATCTACAACCACACTCGCTCTGATACCATGTCATGAGGAACAAGATAAGGAAGAGAGCTCACTCACACACTTTCATGCTCTCACACTCTCACATTCAAAGAGGAGCACACACAGAGATTGAGGCAAGGAAGAATGATCTTCTTCTTCTTCTTCTTCTTCTATCCATAATAGGAATATATAAGAATGACCTAAAACAACAATACAACTAGTACAATATATAAAGAATATTACATAAGGAAAATCCTAACGTTCGTGAATGAGAGAGCAGGCAAGAAGAAATGTGCCATCAGTCTTGGTAGATAAATCTAGTAAAGCTCAATGGAGATCCCTAACACATACCGGTGTGACCACTATACATGTTAGAGAAATGAAAAAGTGATGTGTGTCATCCTGGATAATCATATGTTGATATTGATATCTAAACACAACACACACACACACACACTGTTGGTGCAGGACAATCAACAATTGATGATTTGGAAAAGGTTCAAAGTCAAAGAATAAAGCAAAGATCAAAGTTAGAGTCTTGAAGATGAGTACATGGTTAGAAGATGAAGACTTGTATATACATGTATATTACTCTTGTAATTAGTTCATAAGAAAATTTGTATCCATGGTGAGTCCGGATGTAAATGTCTATATATACTTGAATATAGATGTAATAAAAATGAGGGATGATAAGTGATAAGTTTTAGAAGTCATTAGAGACTCTAGAGAGTGAGAAGAATATGTATTATCTATCACATGTATGATTTCTCTGAATTGATGAAAGTTGAGCCTCGATCTTTTGCTTAGTGCTCCTTCTGTGTTTATTTTCTTGTGGAATGCTTTTGTACAAGTCTAATTCTATAGTTGAGTGACCTATGTACAAGTTTTGAGATCCTAATTGTAATCAGGCTCAAAGAATTTTAGGTAAGAACATTTACATGTGTAAAGAGAATAAGTGAAGACAGGTACAAGCGCAAATTTGATGGTTAATGTTTTGATAAGATCTCCCTCCACAGTGTAAAGTTTTGAATAGTTTGGGGGAACCATGCATTAGATGTTGCAGGTGTCAAAGTCGACTACATAGAAGAATAGTTTCAGACATAGGTACATTGTTTGGAGGAAATCTCAAGATTTACTAACTCTTTTGAAGAGATTTAACTTGGAGAAGGTGTTCAAACATTAGAAAACACAATGGATAAAGTTTCATTGAAAACACTACAGATTTGATCAGTCAATGAGTGGATTAAGTGTAGTAGACTTTTCTGTGTAATGAGTTTCTTCACAATTAACTCAAGTCTTGATAATTTGGCATTACTTTTCCAAAAGAACTATGTGCATTGTCAATATAGAACTATTCAAGATAGAGTAGTCTCTATGTTGCATCATGCAAACCTCTCACACGGTTTTTGGGCAGAAGCAGTATTGACTACAATTCATGTGATTAACCTTTCACCTAGTACTGCCAAAGATCTGAAAGTGGCACAAGAGTTATGGACAGGGAAGCCACCATATTATGATCATCTTTGAGGTTGTGAAGCATATGTTCATATACCCAAGAATCTTAGAGAAAAGTTGGACCATAAGTCAAAGAAATGCATTTTTCTTGGATATGGTCAAGAAGGACAATTTGGATATCGCTTATAGGATCCTGAAACATGGTCAGTGATCAGAAGTAGTGATGTTATTTTTAATGAGTCTAAGATGCATAAACAACCCATTAAGGAGTTTGAAGTGAGAAGAGTGGTGTTTGAGGATACTAGTCCTCCGGCTAGCATGCATAAAAATGCTGCACATAGGGATGTTCAAGAGAATGTCCATTCAGATCAGTCTACACATGCTCCTGTTCAGCAACCATTGAGACGTTTTGCACGTGTCTCACATCCACCTGATAGATATGTTCGAGGTTTAGATTTTGTTATGCTAACAGATGCCGGTGAGCCTTCTTGCTACAAAGAGGCTATGCAGATAGAGGATCATGTCAAGTGGGAGCGTGCCATGAAGAGTTAGTTGGATTCTATTCACAAAGTGTCAAGCATTGGCAGGCAGTTAAGTGCATCTTTCCTACTTGAGTGTTACCCGACTACTTGGATTGTTTTATCCCAAGGGGGGATCATTACCGCCAGATTTACATGCTTTTTTTGGCTCTAACTGGGTTGGTTGCTATGACACTCGTGTGTCCACTAGTGGCTTTTGCTTCATACTTGGTAGCTCATGTATATCTTGGTTGAGCAAGAAGCAACCTACTATGGCAACTTCTAGTTGTGAGGCTGAGTATAGGGCAACTTTCACAACGATTGTCGAGTGTATGTTGCTCAGATGCCTTATGGCTGATTTGGGTGTTGGTCATTCTTCTGCCACCACCATCTTCACTGACAGTCAAAGCGGATTGATAGTTGTGAGGAACCATGTGTTCCATGCTTGCACTAAGCACATTAAGGTGCACTATCATTATGTCATGGAGAGGTTCTTTGATGGAGAGATCAATTTGGAACATGTGCCCACACAGGAGAACATTGTAGATTGCACTAAGCAGTTGTGAGGAACCATGTGTTCCATGCTTGCACTAAGCACATTAAGGTGCACTATCATTATGTCACGGAGAGGTTCTTTGATGGAGAGATCATTTTGGGACATGTGCCCACATAGGAGAACATTGTAGACCTTTTCACAAAGGCTTTGCCTAGGGAGAAGTTTGAAGATTTCCAAAAAGCTTTGGGCGTACTTCCTTTTGTGGATTGATTCCATATAGCTTGGCACTTCCTTATACATGAGTGCCAGCTCCTCGTTCACCGCATCATTCCCAGGGGGGATTTGTTGATATATTTAGGTAGTGATGTGTGTGAACACTCTAGGATGTCGAAACACTTTTTTCCTTCTTTAGGAAGTTTTGTGTATGTGTATGTATATGTATGTTTAAGTGCAATATGTATGTATGTGTAAGTGTATCTATACGTGTATGTGTATTTGTGTGTATGTGCATGTGTGCATGTATTTAGTATGTATGTATATGTGTCGGCATGTGTATGTGTGTGTATGTATGTGTAAGTGTATGTATGTATGTGTAAGTGTATGTATATGTGTATGTGTATGCATGTATGTATGTGTGTGGGTATGTGTATGTGTGTATGTATGTATGTGTAATTGTATGTATATGTGTATGTGTATTTGTGTGTATGTGTATGTGTGAATGTATTTAGTATGTATGTGTGTGTATGTATATGTGTGGGTATGTGCATGTGTGTGTATGTATGTGTAAGTGTATGTATGTATGTGTAAGTGTATGTATATGTGTATGCATGTATGTGTGTGTATGTATGTGTATGTGTGGGTATGTATGTATGTGTAAGTGTATGCATATGTGTATGTATATGCATGTATGCATGTGTAAGTGTATGTATGTATGTGTAAGTATATGTATATGTGTATGCACATATGTGTGCATGTATATGTATGTGTGCGGGTATGTATTGAGTATGTAGAGGTATGCGTATGTATGTGTAACTATGTATTTGTAAGTGTAAGTATGTATGTGTAAGTGTAATTATGTATGTATAAGTGTATGTATGTATGTCTGTGTATGCATGTTTATGAATTTAAATTTCTTTATATAATGATCCTTTTTTTGTTTCAAATTAAAATAACAGGAGATATTGTATGATAGAAAAAAATAAGAGAAGACCTAACATACCACTTGAGATGTGGCCGTTTTTTCATAGACATCTACATCATCAAGAATCATTTCCTAAGCAGAAGGTATAAAAATTAATAGTTTATATTACTATGACGTATAATTCTCATGTGTTTTATAAATGTTTTACATTTAATCTATGCATTTTTGTTTCATTTAATAAATGTCAACTTCTCGAAAGAAGAGAGTTGAGTTAGGTCATACATTGCACTTAGGCCAAATGGGCCATCATGGTTTTGTAGCTACATTTGTAAGTATATGTATTATTGAAACTATTTTCTTTATTTTAGTTAAAACACGAACCATTAATCTTTTTTATTTGTTTCAATGCAGCGAAATGATTATGGTCGATATCCTATGAAAAAGGAAATCGATTTTGTTACACATTGTGGATATCTACATCTCAGTGAGTACATGCAAGATCATCCAAATGCTTTTGTGAGTATTATTAAATTTCATATAATTATTTTATTTTTATTGATGTTTTATATGTTTTATTTATTTATGTTTGTTATATGTAATACAGGAGTATTATGGAGAGGCAGATATGGATGAGGTGGAGAGACAAACACAGGCCACTATAGATGCCACTATAGATACATCAGATCATGCAAATGATCATGATGATGAGGATGATCATGATGATGAGGATGATCATGATGATGAGGACTTACATGATGATGAGGACTGTTGGCATCATACGGGAAGAAGCAGGTACGGGCATACATGCAGATCTAGCACTGAGGCAACCCATTAAAATTTTTCCAAACCTTACATCATTTTAAAAGTGATTCTCATCACTAGAAACCCTTGTAAATACCGTTTCACCTTTTTCTAGCTCCATTTTGTACAAACCGAGGAGTCCTCGATCTTGAGGAGCCTTAGAAGTAAGTGCCTACCAATTTTCATATTTTTTAGACCTCGTTTGAGCCCTCAAATAAGCCCTGGAACCTAATTTTTAACTAGGCCGGACACTAGGTCTGGACAGGGCCAAAGCTAGTCAAAAACTATAAATAGAGCTAGAGAGCTCATTTTTGGGGCTAGCTTCTTGTAGTTTTGGTATGAGAACTTGGTTGTAATAGAAGTGATTCCATTGTCTTACTCTCTTTGTTCTCGCCGTGTGTGCGTGTGTGTGTGTATGTGTGTGCATGTTAGTGTGCTTCTCACTCACACATTTATGCCTTCACTTGCTCGAGGTCTTCATACCATCCTCATGTCTTCCCGGATTGACATTAAAGGAGGTGCTACTCATCACTGAGCTACACCAAATTTTGACGCCATTGTCGAGGATTCGAGCTTTGAGGACGAGCGTGTGATGGTAAGACGTAGAGAGGACGCGTTGGAATGGTAAGAAGTAGGTAATTTTCTTGTTTTCATCTCCATCTCCATCTCCATCTCCATCTCCACCTCCACCTCCTTCTCCACTTCATATTCCCTCTTCCTTATCATTCTCCTCATTTGCTTGGTGCGAGTTTGAGAGAGAGCGAGTGTGTAGTGTTGTTTTTGTGTGTTCTTGCATGTTTCTTGCAGGTTTCAACAGCATCACCATCTCCAGCAAGCTAAGCAGGTACGGAATCTTTCTGTACAAGCCCTGAGGCATCAAGCTCGAGCTATCGCGACACACCGAAAAGTTGACCCAATCACAATTATGAGTGCACCACGACACTGTGCAGGCTGAGAGCTCTTAGAATCACCAGCCAGATCAGAAAAATTCACCATATCCCGAGGTATCGCGACACACCGAGGTATCGCGACACATCCACCTATCACGACACTTCCACCTATCGCGACACACCGAGGTATCGCGACACTCCCACCTATCGCGACACTCCCAAGTATCGCGACAATCCCAAGTATCGCGACACTCCCAAGTATCGCGACACTCCCAAGTATCGCGACACTCCCAAGTATCGCGACACTCCCAAGTATCGTGACACACTGACCTATCGCGACACTCCCAAGTATCGCGACACACCGACCTATCGCGACACTTCCACCTATCGCGACACTTCCACCTATCGCGACACACCGATCCGACCTATCGCGATACACCGGCTTAACGCATGAAATTTTAGGGTGAATTAATTGATTGAATTGAGGTACTTTTGGGATTAATATTGGACACATTGGGATGATATTAGAGCCTTAGAAGTGGGCAAAATACTTAAAAACCAGGGAGGAATTTCCTGAACCCTGAGAGCCTGTTTTGACCCCTAACTGCCTGATTGGTCATAACTTCACCATACGAACTCCGATTGAGGAGATTTTGGTCTCGTTGGAAAGCTTGTTGAGAATCCTACGTGGACCTTGACTGGCTTTTGTAAGAATCATACATGGAGTTTTAGAACATGTATTTTTAAGTTGACCTTTAGGTGGGACTAGGTGGTCATAAGATTTTGGGGGTACAGTGGGTTACTCCAAGGGGGGCCTGTAATTGTTGATGCGTGTCTTTCAATCCATTGTGGTAAAGGAGCTATATTAACTTGTGAATTTTTGCAGGAACATTGTGTGCACTCAAGGCATTCCAAGGCAAGCTAGCAAGGGTGAGTACCAAGCTTGGGAGAAGGCTTCCTGGGCTGGTGTAGCAGTCTGAGCAACCAGAGGATTGAGGTTGGAAGTTCTCTCAACCCTCCTTTGTCAATTCCTAGCTTAGGCTAGTACGACTTAGGCATGGTGATTAATTAGAGCAACGCTAGGCACGAATCAAGTCCAAGAGAACTAATCAACAAAGTACAAGCATTATGTAGAACTTAAGTGCAAAAATTCTAAGGAAAAAAAGTAAACTTGAATCGAGCAAATATCAAGTGCAAAATTCACTTAAGTACTCCTAACGACGTGATTTCAAACAAGAGCTTAACACAATTGTCAACTAAAAAGAACAAAGTGATTGGTGTAAATTAACCTGCAACGAGAGTGTACTTGGGACCAAGGGGGTAGAGAAACTAGGCATATGAACCTTAGGTCAGGCAGACACTTAGGCCGAGACTGACAAAGCCTCATATCTTCTGAAGCTAGTGTCAATCACACTGCTAGGTCTTGGGCCTAACAGTTGAGTGATTACCCATACACTCCCTGATCAGAAACAGGTGATTCTGAGACGTCCTATAACATGGAGAGACCAGTAGGTAGTTCAGGGGTGGCGTACCTAGAAAAGCCAGAAGGACCTTACAAGACTCAATTGGAATACATCAGGACTAATCGTCTAGGTCCTCGCATCTACGAAGACGGCCTGAGAAGATCTGTGGTCCAGATTAAGAACCCCGATCAACTCCATGGACTAGAACACCTGGTAGTCAAGTTCGAGAAGGGAGCATACCTAGATAAAGAAGGGACTATTTATGTAGTCACCACCCTTCCAGATAGGAACGACGAGTTTGGGAATGTGATCGCAGAAACCGACATGGGTGATATAGAGCAAGGGAATTTAGAGAGAGAGCCTAAGACTCCCCGTGGTAAATCAGTCTTGACCAGGAACATGACTCCAGAGTGGATTCCCCAGGATAATAAAAGCATAGATTTGCTTTTAAACCGAGAAACCGATGAGGCTTTTTGGAGATATAAGCCTGCCCTGCCTCACGAAGTAGGTGCTCTCACAATATATGAGTTTAAGGACCCTGATAGCTCAGGCAAAGTAACCTACCTAGACAATACATCAGAAAGGATCTTTGTGGTCACTGAGCACGGCAGACATGCCTACACATGGAAGGGTGAGTTTGTTTTTCCCCAACCTCAGTCCAATGTGTCCTACAGCCACCAAGGATCTGGGACCTCCCAAGCTCATGGAGCTCAAAGGGATAGAAGTAGAGATAGACCTGAGGTAAGCTTTGCCAACCCAATAGGAAGAGAATGAACGTGAGCAGAGACGGATGGAGAAGAAATAGAGAGAACTAGGATTCCAAGGAACCTAAGAAATGCTGATGATTTTCCTTTGCCAAGGCCTAGGGAACACACCAGGACTTTGAGATCTACACAGCTAGTTAAGTCCATGAAGAATTACTTTGATGGCACTGGAGATCCATACGATCATGTGGCCGAATTTAGACAAGTCTTGAGAGCTGAACAAGTGGAGGACCTATTCACGCAATACAATGCCTTTGGTCTAACCCTTAGGAACATAGCCCTTACGTGGTTTCAACCCTTGAATGAGAGATAGTTCAGGAGCATAGAACAACTTCTAGAGGCATTCATCACTGAATTCTCTAAGAGTGGCATAAGGCATAATACTTCCTCATTGATCCACAGCTTCAAGCAGACACCTCAATGTGAAGAGATGGATAGGTATGTGCTTGAAGATGAAGAGGTGTTGCAAAATCCTTGATCTACACCAGCCAAATGAACTCCAGGAGTATATGGTGGGCCTTTTTAGCTTGCCAATGGATGTATTAGACACCCTATGTACCTTGGAAGATCACTCGCAAAAAGATAGATAAAAAACAGATAAGTTGGAGTTAGCTCAGAGGTGAAAACTTGCTATTCTTGGTTCATGCACCTGTCTAGTGTTTTACATAATTCTCTGAGCACAGCAGCAATTAGCTTAATTCCTCTTGGGGAAGTCTAGGTAACTTAAAGAGCTAACTTTCAAGAGTAATCTCATCAAAAATAATAAACCACACACTGAGAATGAGTTTTAACAATGATGACATCATCCCGATTTTCACGGGCTGTTACAGTTTGAGACCAATGAGCAGAAAAATCAACATAACTCAAAATTTAGAAATCTAATGATTATGAAAATTTGTATGGTCATACTAGACAGTAAGCTGAATATAACAAGCTTTAAATCACTGAATTTGGATAAGTAACCACTGAGAAATGGCTCTGACAAGATGAGTGAAAAAGTCGGGTACCTGACAGAGAAGTGAAGATGAACAGACCCTGTTGACTTCAAATGAACATAATTGAAGATGGAAACATCCAAATGACATGAAAATTTGTGAGCATATATTAGACATATAGAGCTAACTTTACCAAGTTAAATCACTAAAAATGATGCACCAAGCTTAGAGAAAACATCTCTGCAAGCTGACTGAGAAAAACTGAGAGTAATGGCAGTGAGTAGTACACTTCACAAGAACATGGAAAGATGAACTCAAATAATCATGAAAATGAAAGTATATTGCTTGTACAATACAATGGCTTACTAATACATATGTGTGCCTTGTAATCACACCTTGATATGGCATAAAGCTCAGCTCTTGGAGGTCTTCACATAGGTCTCTCTCACCACGACTAAAACTGCCATCTATTTATAGTTGAGTTTGGGAGGCTAACTTCCCTCAATCACTCTCCAATCAATCAATGATTGATTTGATTCTCTACCTACCACAAATCACGAATTCGTGGCTCCTCTTTCCATTCTTGATCAAGTGGACTCAACCGCTTAAGATTCTTTCACTTTTACATTAAGTGAACTCTTCAAAAGTTACAAGAGGTAGTTCACAAGTGAACTTTACATAGTCTTCATTTTAAAGCTTTTTTCATGACTTTGTGGGACTCAAGCCAATACTTAGGCTTGTCATAGACTTGCTCCAACAGCTCCCCCTCAAGCCAAGTATGCTTGAGGTCTTCAATCTTCCAAGATTACCTACAAACCAATCATAGCCTTGAATTTGCAAAGCTTTGTACCATCCAATGCTTTGGTTAGAATATCTGCACATTGTTGATGAGTGGACACATATGATATTTGAATCTCTTTGCTTAGAACCTTTTCTCGTACATAGTGATAATGAACTTCAATATGTTTAGTCCTTGCATGAAAAATAGGATTAGCAGCCAAATGAATAGAACTCATATTGTCACCAAAAATAGTTGGAGTTCCAAACTCCAATCCAAGATCTTTGAATAATGTCTTCATCCACATAGCTTCTTGTGTAGCTATGGCAAGACCTCTATATTCAGCTTCAGTAGAAGAGAGAGCAACTGTGGGTTGCTTCTTGGATGACCATGAAATAAGTTTTGAACCTGCAAAGGTAAGATAACCTGAAGTGCTCCTTCTATCTTCCTTGGAGCCAGCCCAATCTGCATCAGAAAATAGCTTCAAACCTAAATCAGATACATAAGGATAATAAAGTCCTTCATTTATGGTTCCTTTGAGATACTTGAGAATCCTTTTGGCAGCATCCATATGTGGTTTCCTTGGTGTGTGCATAAATTGACTTAGCACACTCACACTGTAACATATATCTACTCTTGTCAATGTGGCATAGTTGAGACTACCCACTAGACTTTGATATGATGTGATGTCCTCTATGAGTTCACCTTCATGTGAGCTCAATTTGTGATTGACCTCCATTGGAGTACCTGCAATCTTACAATCTTGCATCTTGAATTTTGCCAACATGTCCTTAATGTACTTCCTTTGAGTGAGAAACAAACCATGATCTTTGTAGACAACTTCCAAACCTAGGAAGTAGGTAAGTGAACCCAAATCACTTATCTTGAACTCTTCTCTCATCTGATCTTTGATCTTCTTCATACCATCTGCATCATTTCCTGTCAATATAATATCATCTACATATACACATAGGTAGATGATCTCGGAATTACTCTTTTTAATAAAGAGTGAAGGATCTGCCTTGCTTGGTTGAAAGCCTTTGTCCTGCAAGAATGAAACAAGCCTGAAATTCCAAGCTCTTGGAGCTTGATTGAGACCATACAATGCTTTGTTAAGTTTACACACATAATCAGGATAAACTTGATTCTCAAAACCAGGTGGTTGTGCCATATATACCTCTTTTGTTATCCAACCATTCAAGAATGCATTCTTTACATCTAGTTGAAGTATCTTCCAATTCTTGGAAGAGGCAATACTAAGCAAAACCCTAATAGTAGGCATCTTTGCCACAGGAGAGAAAGTCTCCTCATAATCAATTCCCTGAGTTTGTGCAAAGCCTTTTGCCACAAGCCTTGCCTTATACCTGTTAATTGAACCATCAGAATTCTTCTTGAGTTTATAGACCCATCTTGAGCCTATTACCTTCATGGATGAAGTCTTGGGCACCAAATCCCAAGTGTTGTTTTCTTCAAGTGCTTCAATCTCTTCCTTCATTGCATGCTTCCATTCTGTTTTTGCTTTGGCCTCTTCGAATGATGATGGCTCCTCTTGGTTTATGTCCTATGCTATGTAGATAGAATGTTTAGTTACTAATGAGGTGTCAAACCCATACCTTTCTGGTTTTTTCTTTTCCCTCATAGATCTTCTTAGGCCATGATGTGATGATTCTACCTCATGTCCAAGTTCCTGCAATTTTGCTTTACCTTTAGACTTCCATGCTTTGATCTTTTCCATCTGAGATACTTCATCATCCTCTGAGGTGTCTTGTTCTTCAATCTTTGGTTGTTCTCTACCAAGCTTTGGAAAATCTTCTTCAAGATTATATGGTAAATTGACCTTCCTGCATGAATCTTCATACCATGAATTGTTCTCATCAAAAACTACATCTCTGCTTACCAAGAATCCTTTGTTGGTAGGATTGTATAACCTGTAGCCCTTTTGATTGTTGTCATATCCAATAAATACACACCTTTCTGCCTTTGGATCCATCTTGCCTCTAACCTGTGAAGGAACATGAGCAAAAGCAATACATCCAAAAATTTTACAATGATCTAATCTTGGTCTTCTTCCATTCCAAGCCTCATATGGAGTCATCCCATCAAGGGATTTTGAAGGCAACCTGTTAATCAAGTAAGTGGCTGTAGATACAGCCTCAGCCCATAAGTAATTAGGTAAATGCTTTTCATTTAACATAGACCTTGCAGCTTCAACAATTGTCCTATTCCTCCTTTCTGCCACTCCATTTTGCTCAGGAGTGTACCTTGTAGTTACCTCTCTTTTGATTCCTCTTTCTTGAAGAAAAGAATCAAACTCATGGGAGAAGTATTCTCCCCCTCCATCTGACCTTAGCCTTTTTAGTGATTTACCTGTTTGATTCTCCACAAGAGCCAAATATCTTTTGAAACATGAAAAAACTTCATCTTTGTGTTTCATAAAGAATAGGATAGTCCATCTGCTGCAATCATCAATAAAGGAAACATAATACCTTGATCCAGATATTGAAGCTTCCTTGCTAGGTCCCCATACATCTGTATGAACCAACTCCAAGAGATCTCCATGCATATAACCTTTCTTCATGAATGGTAACCTGTGAGACTTTCCAAATTGACATGCACTACACTTATAAATCATATGTTGTTTTGACAAATTAGGAAGTCCAAGTACACTTTGGTCCCTGCAGATTTGCTTTAATGACCTTTCACCAATATGTGCTAACCTTTTGTGCCATACTTCCAATTCTGTGAGTGTCTGACTACCATAATTAAAGAGAGCAATGTTTCTAGTGTCCTGTAATTCAAATGTGAACAATCTACCTGTCTTTTCACCTTTTGCAATTCTTCTGAATCCTTGACTTGGATCTTCAACAAATGCTCCTGCTTTTGTGAACCTGACTTGCAACCCTTTCTCTACTATCTGCCCAACACTTATCAAATTCTTTGTAATGGTAGGGACATAGAGTACCTTACTGAGTAGGTTGATGTTTCCATCAGGTGCTTTGACATTGCCTATTTTCTCCACAGGATGTTTTGTATCATCTCCTGTTTGTACCTCATGCTTATTCCTTGGATCTTCTAAATATGATAGGAGTGCCACATTTCCTGCCACATGATTTGAACAACCTGAATCTATGTAGAAAACATGCTCATCAGATTTACCTTGTGGCATAGCCATGTTCATGATCAATAATGAATCCTCTTTGTTTGAGTCTTTTGTGTAGTTATTGTAGTCTCTCCTTCCTTTGTAGCCTCCTTGATAGTTTGAATGATTGTAGTTGTTGTAGTTGCCATGGTAGTTGTTGAACCTTCCTCTTGAGTATCCATAACTTCCTCTATTGTATCCTCTGCCTCTTTGATTCCTGGAATTCCTAAAGTAATTTTCAGTTGTATGATTAGTTAATCCACAAATAGAACATGAGTTGGAGTCTTGGGATCTTCCCCTGCCTTGTCTACCTCCTCTTCCTCTACCTCTGCCATGTCTTCCTCTACCTGCATAGTTAGCTTGATATGTACCTGCTTCATCATCCACTTTCTTTGCCTTTCCTTTGTTATGTTTAGACTTGCTTTTATCTGTGTATAAAGCTGAAGATTGATTACCTTTAGAGCTTTCTCCATTTTTGATAAGCTTTGCCTCTTGAGTAAGTACTTGTCCAATGAGTGTATTGAAATCAGGTACATGCATGTCCATGTACAAATCCATAGCTGTGGTGAATGCTTCCCACTTGTCATATGCCTTCAAGCCATTGATGACCTGCCTTACAATTTGCTCTTCATCTATTACCTCTCCAATGCTTCCCAACTGATCTGCTATGTCCTTGAGCTTTGTGACAAAATCAGTCACATTTTGTTTGGGAGCCTTCTTGAGAGTTGTGAAATCCAGCCATAGTTGATGCTTCCTAGCTTTAGTACTTGAAGAAAAGAAGGCTTCAAGTGCATCCCACACTTCTTGAGATGTCTTACAACTTCTAATGTGAGGCAACAAAAAATCTGAGATAGAGTTGAGGAGATAAGACCTTGCAAGTGCATCCTTGGAGCACCATGTGCTCAATCTTTCTTGCTCTTCTTGAGTTGGTTGACTTTTGTTCTTGAAACTTGGCATAACTTCATCTCCAGCCACATAACCATATAAACTTCTACCTTGGAGATAGGCTTCCATTCTTAATGACCAAGCTGAGTAGTTACCTCTGTCTAATTTTTCAATTGATGAAGGAAATCCATCTGCCATGTTGTCCAACCTTGCTCTGATACCACTGTGAAGAGATGGATAGGTATGTGCTTGAAGATGAAGAGGTGTTGCAAAATCCTTGATCTACACCAGCCAAATGAACTCCAGGAGTATATGGTGGGCCCTTTTTAGCTTGCCAATGGATGTATTAGACACCCTATGTACCTTGGAAGATCACTCTCAAAAAGATAGATAAAAAACAGATAAGTTGGAGTTAGCTCAGAGGTGAAAACTTGCTATTCTTGGTTCATACACCTGTCCAGTGTTTTACATAATTCTCTGAGTTACAGTAGCAATTAGCTTAATTCCTCTTGGGGAAGTCTAGGTAACTTAAAGAGCTAACTTTCAAGAGTAATCTCATCAAAAATAATAAATCACACACTGAGAATGAGATTTAACAAGTGATGACATCATCCCGATTTTCACCGGCTGCTATAGTTTGAGACCAATGAGCAGAAAAATCAACATAACTCAAAATGTAGGAATCCAATGATTATGAAAATTTGTATGGTTATACTAGACAGTAAGCTGAATACAACAAGCTTTAAATCACGGAATTTGGATAAGTAACCACTGAGAAATGGCTCTGACAAGATGAGTGAAAAAGTCGGGTACCTGACAGAGAAGTGAAGATGAACAGACCCTGTTGACTTCAAATGAACATAATTGAAGATGGAAACATCCAAATGACATGAAAATTTGTGAGCATATATTAGACATATAGAGCTAACTTTACCAAGTTAAATAACTGAAAATGATGCACCAAGCTGAGAGAAAACATCTCTGCAAGCTGACTGAGAAAAACTGAGAGTAATGGCAGTGAGTAGTACACTTCACAAGAACATGGAAAGATGAACTCAAATAATCATGAAAATGAAAGTATATTGCTTGTACAATACAATGGCTTACTAATACATATGTGTGCCTTGTAATCACACCTTGATATGGCATAAAGCTCAGCTCTTGGAGGTCTTCACATAGGTCTCTCTCACCACGACTAAAACTGCCATCTATTTATAGTTGAGTTTGGGAGGCTAACTTCCCTCAATCACTCTCCAATCAATCAATGATTGATTTGATTCTCTAGCTACCACAAATCACGAATTCATGGCTCCTCTTTCCATTCTTGATCAAGTGGACTCAACCACTTAAGATTCTTTCACTTTTACATATTAAGTGAACTCTTCAAAAGTTACAAGAGGTAGTTCACAAGTGAACTTTACATAGTCTTCATTTTAAAGCTTTTTTCATGACTTTGTGGGACTCAAGCCAATACTTAGGCTTGTCATAGACTTGCTCCAACACTCAAGAGACCGTGAGACTTGCGGGAAGAAGATTTAGGCAATACCTAGAGAGATGCCCTATTCTTGAGTTACCCACACTAGCCAAACAAGTGGCTTTATTGATTGATTACTGAGTACAAAGTTGAGATTTTATGTGTACTTAAAAGACCCTAGGACCATTGAAGAGTGTGTACGCATGTGCATCGACATCGAGGATAACCTAGAGGAGGAATTAGAACTTTCCAAAATCTACAAAGATTCAGATAGTTCTACTAGCCTCTCTTCCTCGTAGTCCACATCTATTGAGGAACTTGCAAAAAAAGTAGCTTAGAAGTTAGGAGTCTCTAGCAAAAAAATCCCAAGATTTGCCCCAGTAAAGAGGTGCTATACTTGTAGAGGTGACCATATGAGGAACGTGTGTCCCATTATGGCTCAACCCCAAGTGAATCCTAGTAGCCAGTACTGCACCATAGAACGGAGATACACAAATAACACAGCACAAGACTGCCCATACAATAAGCAAGCGGTTAGGCAAACCTACCCTCAGCCCTATCCACAACAGGGAAGATATCAGAACTAGTACCCACCACAACAGTATGCTCGGCCTCAACAAACCTATCAACCACAATATCAGGCCCAGTAGAGACCTCAACCAGTGCTAGCACAACAACCCCCTGCTCCAACCAAGGTGATCCAATGAAATATGCATCTGTTGAAGAAAATCTGAATAGAGCCATAGTTCCAGTCACACCGTTGCTATCTGACAGTGATCCAAGTGACCATAGTTTTGACTCCACACATATTGACAGCCCACAGGCTTACTACATGTAGTCACCCGAGCATAACGAGCCATACTATTATGAGGACCCAAGTGAAAATAGTGGGGAGTCTGAGTATGCTAATTTCATGTACACAAACCCCAACTCTAGAACTCAACCTAGGCAGGTACGACCGCCATTTCCTAGAGGACCTTGCTACAGATGTGAGGGAGATCATCTCATACGTGATTGTCCATTGCCTGCCTCTACACAACCCCAACCAGTGACAATTCAGGGCTTTTGTCAAGATTGCAGGAAAGAGCATCTCTTACGAGATTGCCCGAAGAACCCCAATAACCTACCAAAAATCACTCCTATCAACGTCATTGGGTTAGTGGTAGACTCTACGGGAAGTATAACTTCCACAGCCCCTGTGCATGTGGTCACTAGAGCTCAAGCCTTGCAGCAAACCCAAGGAGTAGGACAGGAAAAGAGTTCTGAGGTTAGTGAGACAGAGAGTATAACCAAGAAAAGGGTAAGAGCATGGAGAGATAGCTGGGAGAGAATGAAAAGACAATGGTCACAGAAAATGAGCGAACTTGAAGAAAGCTTGAGAGAAACCAAAGCGAAGATAAGTGAACTCGCATCTCAAAACCACTCTCACACTACCCCACCACCACCACCACCCTTTCCATCTCCCTCCAACCCATCACCTTCCATCCCCCAACTTTCTAATCCACCATACATAGCCCGCCCACCACCCAGAGTAGGATCAGTCCTAGCCGATCCTACTCCTGAGGATCTAGATATGATGCTCAAAGCATATCAGGCCAGAATCCAAGAAGGGCCAAACGTGACAGATCATGACAAATGTTACCCTAGAGCCGATCTAGAGATAGAGCGAACAAAGCTTTGTGCTAACATGGTCGAATTGGCGTAAGCCATGTTTGAAGCCAGTTGTTTATTCAATGGCTCTAGCTCCACTAGGACAGCATTGCATTTTGATGCTCTATTGGATAGATTGGAGAGGTTACTTACAAATTCTGGAAAAGAAGCCACCTTCCAGGCTAAGGAGAGGGAAAGAGATAGAACAAGCATTCCTCCCCAGGAAGCTTATGTGCCTAACTCCACTGAACCAGACACCTCTTCTTCTATGAATAGGTATTCACCAGAGTTCCTGAGAGAGATTCAAGAAGAGAAATGGGCAAAGGAAAGTGAAGTCCCTCCTCCCATTGAACTTGTGGATGATGCACATGATCAATTCGCACGAGACATCCCTTCTATTTATGAAGAGCAAGAGAGCGCCCAATCTCAAGAGAGATTAGACTTCGAGTCTAATTCCTTACAGGAACTACCCCATTTCATAGGCCCATGGGAAACCAAGTCAACTTGCATGAGAGCACCCATGGTCATGATAAGAAACGAAGATTTGATCATACCTAGGAATACTGAGGTGGTAAAGAACACTAAAGTGCAGTGCAAACTCACTTTAGAAGAGCTACTCAAAGTTAAGCCAGAAGTGTGGAAATACGTAGCCAAACAAGTGCCAGACATAGCAAAATCGTGTTCCCAGGTAGGATCACATAGAACAGTGCCAGAAATACCATTGGATAAGATAGGAGATATGAGTGAAGGAGAAGAAGGAAATACCTATCTCCCAGTTACCCATCAGGAATACACAACCAAAGCAATTTTGGACTCAGGTGCAGGAGTTGCAATTGCTACCACTTCTCTATGGAAGCGTTGGGGCAAGCCAGCACTCCGACCGACGAGAATGAAATTGCAAATGGTCGATGGTCATATTGAGAGACCTTTGGGATTGCTGGAAGGAATAACTCTCACTACATGTGGTGTAGAGTTTGAGCATACATTTGCTATATGTGACTTTAACAAAAACCAGGCCTATGAGATGATTTTGGGGAGACCATTTATGCGGCAGTTGCAAGTGGTACAGGATTGGGGAACCAATTCCTTGTATTTGCAACACTTAGGTGTTACAACCAAAGTCAATCTCAAGGATATCCATAGAGCCAAAGATGATACTGAGTCAGTGCATTCCATAGGATGAGGATCCTCATGGATGCATGAAGACACCCACTTATGGATGTGCAAGGTAGCAGTAGAAGAAGAGAAGAGAGAAAAAGCCCGAGAGCTAGGTGCAAAAGAAACCCATAGATCAATTCAAGACCCAGCCTATGCACCTGTAGTTTTCCCTGACGAGGAATTTGAACCTCATGGTTGGGCTGAAATTTTAGCAACAATGGATGTAGCCATCAATGAAGAACAATGGACACCCCATAGTGACGAGGATGGCTATGACATTTCAGTCTTCTCCATAGAGCCAATCATGGGAGACTCAATTTTAGAAGAATGCGAACCTAGCCTTGATGCATTTGAGGATGCAAGTGACTCTGATCTAGAATTAATCATTACCACAATTTGCATAAGATGAAGAATACTTCTATTAAGTAGAAGCTCATCCTCAGAGACACGAAGAGCTTACCAATGATGTGAGATTAACCACACAAGTGGCCACTAAGAGTGAGGGAAAGAAAAGAAAGAAGAAGGAAGTCACTCCGGAGGAAGAAGAATCCTTGTTTGAGGTCCCTGAAAACTTCAAAAAATATGAGATAGACGATAGGAGAGTCATGATAAGAATGCCTAAACGCGAGGCACAATCAGGAGAGGCATATGATAGTAAGGAAACTACCAAGAAAATAGTTGTAGCCATAGAAGAGGGAGAAGAAAGATGCACCTACATAGGGCATGACCTGACGAGAGAAGAAGAGCAAGAGTTGATAGCTTTGCTAAGAGAGTACAGAGATGTATTCGCTTGGAGCTACAAGGACCTGAAAGGTGTAGACCCTGACATATGCTCACACACGATTCCCATGACCACAGATGCGAGACCCTCCAAACAAAAGCCATACACATACAATGACAACTATGCTACCAAGATCAAAGAGGAGTTAGATCGCTTGGTTGAAGCTGGATTTATCTATGAAATTGAGCACACTGAATGGGTATCCCCCATTGTAGTGGTGCCCAAAAAGAATGGCAAATTACGTGTATGCATTAACTTGAAGAAGGTTAACGCAGCCACTATCCGGGATAGTTATCCGCTTCCTATCACTGAGCATCTATTAGAAAGAGTAGCAGGCAAGGATGTGTACAACTTCTTAGATGGGTTCTCTGGCTACAATCAAGTAGCCATTGCACCAGAAGATCAGCATAAGACAGCTTTTGCCACAGAGTGGGGCATATTTGCTTTTCGGGTAATGCCATTCGGGCTTACCAATGCACCTGCAACCTTCCAGAGGCTGATGTGCCACGTGTTTAAAGAGTTCTTGAGGAAAAATTTGGAAGTCTATGTTGATGATCTTTGCGCTCATTCCAACATTAGACAGACCCATATACCTGAACTCACACAAATCTTTGACAAATGTAGAGAATATCAAGTCTACTTGAACCCAGAAAAGTGTGTTTTCATGGTCAGGCAAGGCAAGACCCTAGGGCACATAGTGTCAAAGAATGGCATATCAACGGATGAGGAGAAAGTGAGAGCCATTGCAGAACTACCTAGGCCAAGGAATGTCAAGGAGGTACAAGCCTTCATGGGGCATTGTGGTTACTACCGCCGGTTCATTCACATGTATGCCGTCATTGCAAAGCCTATGTATGCTATTCTAACTAACTTTGAGTGGACTGATGAATGTGAGAATTCCTTCAATGAGCTTAAACGAGGATTATGTTCAGCACCAATCTTGACCACACCAAATTGGAACAAGCCATTCCATGTTCATGTGGATGCCTCCAATTATGCTATTGGATGTGTACTTGCACAACCTACTGGTGAAGGTAATATGGATCTTCCAATTGCCTATGCTAGTAGACAATTGAATGCAGCTGAACGAAACTATACGACCACTGAGCGAGAAGGATTAGGCATGGTATACACTGTTAAAAAGTTTAGACACTATTTGCTTGCAAATAAGTTTAAATTTTTTACGGATCACCAAGCTCTACTGTATAATACAGGAAGATTAGTAAGATGGTTCCTCTTACTAATGGAATACGACTTTGAGGTAGTGGTGAGAAAGGGCAAGACTCATTTGAGAGCAGATCATCTCTCAAGGCTCACATCAGGAGAGGCCCCACAAGGAGTGTCAGATGACCTACCTGATGCTTACTTGTTTAATTTGGAAGTTGTACCGTAGTGGGCTAAGCCATTAGTGCCAGTATTGACATACGGTCCTAATCACCCGGTAATGCACACAGAAGATAGAGAGATAGTAAAAGCTCAAAAGTATCATATCTTGGCAGGAAGTATGTACAAACATATGGAGCAAGGAGTATTAGCCTGTTGTGTGGAAGAGGATGAGTACACTAAATGGTTGCAATTAGCACATGTAGGTGCATTAGAGCAACACTACTCGAAACAACAAAACCTACAGACACTGAGGAGACTAGGAGTGCATTGGCCAACCATGGAAGTTGATGTCCATAGAATGTGCAAAGAATGCCGAATCTGTCGCACTAACCCACCAGTGGAACATGTTACTCTTTATCGAATATCTTCAGTACCAGATTGGAGTGAACCATTAGTAGCCTTTGTGAGGACGAAAACATTCCCTCAAGATATGACTTTGGCTAGACAAAGGAGTTTGGAACAAGAAGCCTTAGATTACGTACTCATTGGTGATAATTTATACAAACATGGTAAAGATGGTTACCTAAGACTGTGTGTCCATGAGAGCGAATACCTCAAGATATTAGAGACTGCTCACCAAGGTGTAGCAGGAGGACACTTCGGTCCAGATCGGGTGATCAAGGCAATACTATTTGCAGGGTTTTGGTGGCCAACCCTTCACATGGATGCACATACCTATGTGAAGAGGTTTGATGTTTGTCAGCGGACTCAGTATCCCATACGCAAGGATGAGATGCCATTGAAGCCTATGATGGGTGGACGTGCATTCTCTAAGTGGGGAATAGACTTTGTTGGTCCTATTAATCCCCTAGCTAAGGGTCCACATGCTGAGTATATCATTGTGGCCACAGACTATCTAACCAAGTGGGTAGAAGTGAAAGCCACTACGAAGAATGATGCTCGAACAACAGCAAAGTTCTTATTTGAAAATGTGTTCACTAGATACGGATTGCCAATAGAATTAGTGAGTGATAGAGGCACACACTTTTTGAATGAAGTCACAGAAAACCTTCTCCAAGAATTCTTGGTGATACATAAGAAGTCTGCCCCCTATCATCCACAAGCTAATGGCCAGGCTGAGAGCACAAATAAGATCTTGTGCAATGTGCTGACTAAAGTGGTGAATAACAAATGCTCTGATTGGGACAAACAGCTACACCACGCTGTTTGGGCATACCGAGTTGCCTACAAAACGGTGCTCCAAGCCACACCTTTTCAGATGGTGTTTGGCCAGAATGCGGTGCTACCATTGGACTTTCTGATACCTACATTGAAAGTAGCACAAGAGCATGACTAGACAGGCCATGAACTCTCCTCTAGAATCTTTGATCTTAAACGTTTAGGTGAGACACGATTGAGAGCTGCAGCAGGAATCTATGCAGCCAAGAAGAGGCAAAAGGCGTATTTTTTTGATACCCACGTTAAGGATAAAGGCTTGAAAGCAAGAGACCTAATCCTAGTCTACACATTGAAACAACATGCATGAAAATTAGAGAAAAGAGGCTATGGACCAATGATTATCAACAGGATCTCTATAAGTGGAGCAGTACAACTAGCCACTCTAGAAGGTGACATACTACCAAGTTACATAAGCGGATGCAGAGTCAAGTTATATCAAGAACTCCTAACTGAAGAAATGCTCAATCGACTCAATACGGCAAAGAAACGTAAGGAAGAGGAACAACGAATTCCAGAAGAAGCACAGGCCGAAGCTTTAGAACGCATTTGATGAATGAAATTGAGAAGGCAAGGTAGAGATCAACCCATGACTGATGCTCATAAAGCTCTAGGTTATAACATAGCCATGTGTGAGACCTCAGGTGAACGGTCCCATAGGATAGTTGATCAATGACCTTTTGTGACCCTAGAAGTAGGCCATGGAGAGAGTGCAAAGACAGTGAGAGCTTTAATCGATTCAGGAGCAGCCACTAGTGCAGTTCGGCTTTCTTATGCCAACAACTGCAATTGAAGGTACAACCTATAGAGGCATATCTGATAGGATTAGGAGGAGTTGAAACTCCTTGCATGGGAGAGGTGGAACTTCCCCTCTACGTTCAAGAGACCCTAATGTCAGCAAAGGTGCTAGTATGTGAAGACAAGGATCTTACCAAACCTCTTGTCTTGGGCCTAGACTGGATCTATGATCACGTAGTCAACCTCAACCTAAGAAGTGGACTTCTTCAGGCTTGGGTAGGCCAAAACCTCCTCACGATTGAATTAGAAAATCAATCACTCAGACCACTAGAAGAGGCACCGACTCCTGGTCCTTCCAGGAACCCACATAAAGTTAACAATGTTGTACTTGTCCAAAGTTCTATGGTGCAGAGGGTTGTCACTCTTACCGAAGGAACAAAAGTCAATGAGGAGTTCCCAGTTGTTCCAAAGAAGATTCTAAAAAGGCAGGTTGAGCATCACACGACACTAAGGAGACCGATGATCAAGAAGCAAGAGCACCAACCTGTGCAATACGGAGTACCTCGTGGCATGAAGCAGATCTGGATACGCAGGAAGGAAAAAACCATGGCCCCAGAGGCAGGTTCCCAAAAGAGCATCAAGCAAGCCACACCGTCTAGGACTAAAATGAAGGAGTTCCCTAGGCAACAATCTAGACATACCATTTCTATTTGGGTCCCTAAGCGGTCAATGAAGGCAATCCCTAATGCTAGACGGATATGGGTGCCCAAGGCCTGCTTACAAGCCCAAATCACTTCACCTCCAGTCACTAGCTTAAATCAACACTCACAAGTACTCTTGGCAAACAGCTCAGGGCAGATACCTACACCTCACACTGCTACACCTTCGGTCAAACCTAGAAATTTCTAGAAATGGGTACCCAAAAGGTCCCAAATCTAGCACAATCTAGCTCATAAATCTTTCCCTGTCATCAGCTCTAAGAGCTACGAATCCTCAATCAAAGTTTGGAGACTTAAACCCTGTATCAAACCCCCTGACCCAATTTTGTAAATCCATCCACTCTGAGGTAGGTGCATTCTGAGAACATTGCATATCCCAAGTATGCATCTAGGATGACATAAACCACTAATCACCACTCAAATCTATCACAAACACTTCACCTCTAACCACTAACCATCTGGATTGTCATGTTAGTATTGTGGAGGGAACACCAATGCATCCTGTTTCCTATGCAACACTAATGTGTCTTTCTTATTCTAGCAGATATGCATCAGAAGTCTCATGGCAGCAGCAGCAAGAACAAGCTCCCAGGCGGGCACTAGTACTCAAAGCAATTGGGATACCATGCCTGTGGAGGCTCCACTGATAGCGAGGCCTGAAGAGTTCCTGAATGTGTGAAGAATTCCCATCTCGGATCCACCGAGTGGCCTAACAGAAAGAGTGAAAGGACATTCCCATTGGTTCAATGAGATGCCAGGAGATTTGGGAGATGCTGATCATATTTGGGAATCCAAGTTGGAATTTGGAGGAGTGTGGTGGACCTTTCAGTTCTTCTCATGAGAATTTGAAGCATTACAAAATGTAGCTTCTCTTCAAGATATCTGGCAGAAGGCGGGGTTACAGGATTATTTTAGTGCATCTCTGCCTAAACCTGATTTCCTTAGGTGCTATTACTTGATTGCCACTTTGAAGGCGACAGGAGACAAAGAGCATTCAGGCACGTTCCTAGTGCCCTCTTTATCAAACTAGGAGGAAATGAAAAAGTTTGAGTTGAACATAACCTTAATCAGGGAGGCCCTTCAGATGTATGGCACCCATGTACCCTCCGATCGAGATCCTTTGATACTGGAGTCTATGAAGAACAATAAACTCAAGAAGTTGAAAGAAATGTGTGCTCTCACCCCGAACATTGCTATACCATTGTGAATGTGTCTTCAACATTTTGCATTTCCAGCGCAAGACCGATTCACACAGCCTCATAAGAAGATTTGGTATGGGTTATACCTAGTGGAGACTGGGAGCTTACCTATCAAAATGCCAGTGTGGATCCTTGACCAGTTATATGAAGCAGGCAAACGAGGCGTGAGAAAGCCTACTTTGAATGGTTGCTGTGCGATTACAAGAATTATCTACCGATGCCTCGCCTATGATGTGCCGATCGCACGGGCCCTTAAGTACTCACAATTGGAATTCTTCCAAGGGCGGAAATCAGGGGTTCAACCCACTAAAAGAATGTGTGGATCACTTTCACATGTTCTAATTCCTCGCGAGGTCACCACAGAAGTCTCCTGTAGAGAAGAAGAAACAAGTAGCCCCTTTCACAATCCACCTCCAAGGACCACAATCAAGGGGCGTGATACCACCCACTCCATCAGCCCCTCCACTACCCTCGGATGCTGAGCTGGCATCCATGGCTACATTGGGAGAGGATACATCCTTCGACTTTGAGGAGATTTTTGAAAACAACACACTTATCTGAGAGTGAATTCTTTTCTGACAATGATGTTCCAAGATCATCCTCCCAGAGAGAACGACCACATAGCACGGCACGAAGAGTACATTGGGAGGATGAGGCAGAACACACTCAGGCGGGAGGCACACATGAACAAGAGGAGATGCAGAGGAATGAACTAGAGGAGAGTGAGGAGGAAGCCCCTGCCTACACTGCACAACTCAAACGACTCTACAAAACGATCAAGCAAGTGCAGAAAAGGCATAAGTTGTCAGAAGAGGCAAATAGAGCACTCGTGAACCAGATGCTGCAAGCAGAGAATGTAGACCCTCATTTTGTAGAATCATTGAACCTTTTGGCAGATACCTGTGGAATTGTGGAGGCCATGAGGACCATGGTATATTGTAATACCCCTCAATGTGACCAACGAAGGATCGATACATGACCGCGAAGGGGAAAGATGATCCAAATGGAAGTCTCTACCTCACTCCGTACCACCACTCAAGAAGATGTTCACATGGCCAGCCCAACTAATAGTGATGAACCAGATGTAAATATACAGATACCATCTCCACCATCACCTCCCATCCAACCCTCAGAACCCCTCACCACTAGCCTTACTGAACAACCCACAGCCATCCTTTCGGGACCTATGCCGCACACCACCATTTTGCCCTCCTCACCTATCCCTACCTCTATCATTGCTTGCCCAGTTTCCGAACCTCAAATAGGTCACCCCGCTACCCAACAGACCATCATCGGTCACCCTTCTTATCTACCAGCCCTCGGACACCCACATGGCCCTACCCAAATGTTAACACACCCAATTTCCCTCACCACTCCATTTCCTCTTTCCCAACCACTTCCCACTGTACCCCTTTTAACCCCCTCGGAACCAACACACACCACCCTATCTCCATTCTTGGCAAACCTTGTAAATATAGTTCAACAAATTGAGAATCATAATAGAAAGTCCCTTCCCCACCCCACCTCCCCCACATTCACGGCCACCACTAACACGCCACCAACCATTCCTGTATTCACGATTCACACTTCACACACAATCACGTCCGATCCCATGGACATTTCAGCATCCACAGGACCAACCACCCCCACATTTGTTCCAACATCATCACATTTCACTTCACTCACGTCACCATTTCCAATCACTGTAGGCACAACATCCACTTTTCCCTTCCCCATTTCCTGACCCCTTGCATCTTCCACCTCTACCCTTGCATCCACCTCATTTAGTCAGGCACTAGACACTATGTTCGAAGCGGCCGCCCAGCTTAAACAAGAATACAGATTATTGGAAGAAAACAATAAGGAGCTGTGTACTCTGTCATCCCATCTCCAGGCATGTGTCAATGCCTTGGAATTGAGTAATGCAGGATTACAACAAGAAGTTACTGCCCTCCAACAATCGAATGCAGAGCTTGAAGCCAAGTATACAGAGATGGGTAAGGCTATGGAAGAACAACTCAGAGACTAGCTGGCTCGCAATACTAGACTACAACGAAACATGGCCTTACTTCGCCGCCACTTAGCAGCTGCTCAAGAAGAGAACAGAAGACTATAGCAACAAAACCAGGAGAACTTAGAAGCAGCCATTGAAAACACCCCAGGAGCACCTATAGACCCTGCCAAATTCCAAGCCATTCCATCAGAGCACATTCAGCAGGTATTGGAATATTATGCAACCCTCTTGGAAGCACACGACCAACTAGCAGACCAGGTCAAAGAACTATAAAGATCCCAAGTGCTCCCATCACACCCAATAGAACCTAAAGAGATGGTCAATGCTGCTACTTCACCAGAACCCGAATCTTCAACGGCCAATGAGGTGCTTGAGCTACGACAACAAATTGTAGAATTAAAGATTAAGTTGCTACAATATGAACAACCCCCCTCTCCACCCGCTCAACCAACAGAAGAGGAGGCCATCACCATTCCAGTGGAGGACACATTTGAAGATACTTATGAGCCTCAACCTTATCCAGGAGGCACAACCACTGACGAGGGACAAGACACATACGAGGAACCCCCTCCGGCATGGATGAAACAGGTAGAAGAGATGGGGGTGACTCACGAGGAGCGTATCTCAACTCAGATGGTGGCCATGAAAACTATCGAGGAGACCATACTTCAATCGGAATATTTCAAGCACTTGGCTCCTAGGCGATTGATAACCAGTTCAGAGTTACAATATAAGCCATACTTTGTACTGTTGGCAGACTACAATGCTGAGATCAAATGTAAAACCAACAAGTACCCTACTTTCGCTACCCAATTTGAACCCGAGGACATTCCAGAGGACGCCCACAAAGGGAACATAGACCAACCCACATGGAGGCAAAAGTTATTGGAGACCTATCCGGAGATGCTACAAACATGGGATCACGCGCCCATGCACTTGAAGTATAACAATTGCTTCGGGCCAGTGCAACACAGAAGATCATGGAAGGCATTTGCCATAAAAGTTAAGAACAATGCCAATTGCAAAGAATGGGTCAATTACCCCACCATTGCACCCCCAACCGGCACACCTACTGTAGCTTACATGATGGCTACCATCAGACATTGGATGCCACGCCTCCACCCCATGCCTGATGTCGCTGCGCAGATGATGCTCAAGATACTGGACATGATGCAAGTAGTGTTAAAGACTTTTCGCAATGTACGTCACATCCAGCCGCCAATTCCGGGCTTCATTAATGGTAATTATGACTTACTTTATGATATGAGCACGACCCCGAGTATCCGAGTGGCTTATGCGTGGCATGCACGAATAAGATATCTCCCTGCTTGCTACAAGCAAATGTTTGATGACATGTTCACCACAGGGTTCTGGGAATCACACTCAGAAGTGTTCGCGCCATGCGCAACTCATCTGCTACACTTATTCGCATGCGAACAAACAGTGCATTCGGAGCTCTACACCATGCCACAACCTGACATGCCTGGCGCAATTAATTGGGATTCCCTTCAAAGAGCTTGGTCAAGGGACTACGGATCAGAGAACAAGAGCTGGCAACCGACATACTGCAGCACTACATTGATCAAACTACTGAGCAAAGGTCTGTCAGAGACGACAGACGCTAGGGGGGGAGAGTGTTGGCATCATAAGGGAAGAAGCAGGTACGGGCATACATGCAGATCTAGCACTGAGGCAACCCATTAAAATTTTTCCAAACCTTACATCATTTTAAAAGTGATTCTCATCACTAGAAACCCTTGTAAATACCGTTTCACCTTTTTGTAGCTCCATTTTGTACAATCCAAGGAGTTCTCGAGCTTGAGGAGCCTTAGAAGTAAGTGCCTACCAATTTTCATATTTTTTAGACCTCGTTTGAGCCCTCAAATAAGCCCTAGAACCTAATTTTTAACTAGGCCGGACACTAGGTCTGGACAGGGCCAAAGCTAGTCAAAAACTATAAATAGAGCTAGAGAGCTCATTTTTGGGGCTAGCTTCTTGTAGTTTTGAGTTTTTATGAGAACTTGGTTGTAATAGAAGTGATTCCATTGTCTTACTCTCTTTGTTCTTGCCGTGTGTGCATGTGTGTGTATGTGTGTGCATGTTAATGTGCTTCTCACTCACACATTTGTGCCTTCACTTGCTCGAGGTCTTCATACCATCCTCATGTCTTCCCGGATTGACATTAGAGGAGGTGCTACTCATCACTGAACTACAAGGACTTATATGATGACGTGGATGATCATGAGCAAGACGACTGATATATTACATTGGATATATATTTTACATTGATATACATATTTTTTTTTATATCTATATATTTTCTCTTTCCACTTATGTTTTGAATTGTGTCTATGGTACTACTTAATGAAAAGTCTTGTTCTAATGATTTTTATCATTGTTTATATTTAACATGTGATTTATTACTTTAATTATATAATTCATTCATATTATATGTGTGTTTGTGTATATATATGTATGTATGTGCGTGTATAAAATCTATGTATGCACATGTAGTATATATCTATATTTGTGTAAGTGTGTCTATATGCATGTATATGTGTGTATCTATGTGTATATATGTGCATGTAGATATGTTTTATGCATATGCATATGCATGTGTATGTGTATGTGTATGCATATGCATATGTGTGTGTATGTATAAGTGTATGTGCATATGTATGTGTATGTGTGTGTATGTGCATGTGTATGTGCATGTGTATGTGCATGTGTATGTGCATGTGTATGTGTATAAGTGTATGTATGTGTGTGTATGCATACGTGTAGGTATATACACATGTGTATGTGTGGGTATATGTGTATATGTGTATGTGTGTATACATATGTATGTGCTGTGTATATGTACCTGTAAGTGTATATGTGTATACATATGTATGTGCATGTGTATGTGTACGTGTAAGTGTATGTGTATGTGTACCTGTAAGTGTATGTGTATGTGTGTATACGTATGTATGTGCATGTGTATGTGTACGTGTAAGTGTAAGTGTGTGTATGTGCATGTATACGTGTATGTGTGTGTATATGTGAGTATGTGCATGTGTACATGTAAGTGTATGTGCATGTGTATGTTGTGTATGTGTAAGTGTATGTGCATATGTGTGTGTACGTATGTGCATGTGTATGTATATGTGTAAAAGTATGTTGTGTATGTGTACATGTATATGTGTATGTATGTATGTATGTATGTATGTATGTATATATATATATATATATATATACACACATACACACACACATATATATATATATATATATATATATATATATATATATATATATATATATATATATATATATATATATATATATATATATATATATATATATATATATATATATATATATATATATATATATATATATATAAGTACAGTGACATATTCATCAAATTGTTGAGACATCAATAGGAAATGATTTGATTTAAAAAATCTATCATTCAAGTTGTGTCCATTATTCTTGCAATGACCTTCATGGTATTTTCATTTTATATAAATTTTGTTATTTTATGCAGATTGTAATTCTAAGCTCAAATTTATATTGGATCTAGAATAATATCAAATCATAAAGGGATCATGAATGGAGAGACTAAGTGTAACACTCACAAATGAAGATATGACATGTGCCACACTACCCTACCTTTACATGCAGTGTTCAATATGAGAAAGACAGATGGTGGTTTGTTGATATTGAAGTACCTAAAGAATCTAATGATGTTCTTTCATGCATATCTAGTACGAGCTCATGGATCAAAAAACTAATAACATATCAAAGTTTTGATGCAAGACTCAATTTAGTGGACAAAGGTGATTTTGAGGTAGATCGACACTTGGGTGAGGATTTAAGACCATCAAATGCATGTGAAATCGCAAACAAGGTGCATCTACTCTTTATCCTTGTCCATATTGCATAAGAGTTTATAAACCAACAAACACTACAAGGAATACAGGGGGATAGCAATGGTTAACGTGACATATTTTTGTCACTATGTGATCGTGCATGTCATCAGACAGGGTGTTGAGAGCACACCATTGTATACACGACATTAATCTCGATGTTATTTCCAATGTTGTTTTTGATGTTATTTTCCATGTTGTTTTCGACGTTATTTCTAACTAAGCGCCGCTTATATGACTTATAAAGAGCATAGCATATGCGGCACTCACTTGCGTCACTTATGCTATGCTTTGCATGATCCCATACATGATGCTTTTGCATTCCTTTTGCAATGGTAGTGTTTGATAAAAAAAAAGTTGGATCTCTCTTCAATCGTCATTTTATGTGCATCTAATTGAAGAGCTCTCCAATTTTCAAATCAGCACTATGCTTTCGAGCTCCAACAATCTCTTTTTGAATCTCTCTCTTATTTCCTCTCTCTCTCTCTCTCCTTCTTTCTACATCTTTCTCTTTCAATTTCTATCTCTCTCTTTGTCTTTTTCTCTCTCTTTTGATCTCTCTCTCTCTCTATCTCTCTCTTTCTCTCTCTATTGCAGGTTATTCAAGAAGCTCACAAAGCATAAAATATGGCTAATTATTTTAAGTACAATTTTCATTGTTTGTATATCATTTGAATTTTTTTATTTTCATTAATTAACATACTCACACTTATTCATATGCACATATACACATATACATGAACATGCACACTCATACACATGCACATACACACACACATACACATGAACATACACACACATACACATGCACATACACACACACATACACATACACATGCACATACACTTACACATACATATACACACATTAACACATACTTATACACATGCATATGCACATTCACATGCATGCACATACACATGGATGCAAATGGAGATGCATGCACATGCATGCTCATACATATACACATGCATACATACATACATATATATATATATATATATATATATATATATATATATATATATATATATATATATATATATATATATATATATATATATATATATATATCGAGGAAGGTTGAGATACTATGGAATGTAGGATTCAACTTGGACATTGGATCAAGAAGATACAATGCACCATTGAGCCAAAGATCAATATTCTTCTCTCTGGATACACATCACTCATTTTGAGAATTTTTATTGTTATTATCTCTAGCTTTTGGAGCATATTTTTTAGGTACACAAACGCATACACTTGTTGAATGAGGAGCACGAGTAGGTTCTGTTGTCATGTTCATAATACATGTGAGCACCATGATGTTCAACAATTCTAGTGATATTTTGAGTGGATTAGTTGTTGATGCATATTGCAAGCCTAAGCAATTGACCATAAGTTTTGGATTTCACTAGAGTTTGAGTAAAGTCATATGTTTACATATATATTTTTTGATACTTCTAAGGTTAAAAACCATGTCATTTTATCCCAATGTAAAATAATAATTGAAGAGAGATCCAAATCCTGAAACTTTCATTTGAATTCAAATTCAAATGGACTCCTAAAAGTAGGGAGATTTTTAGGTGGAATCTACCCAACAATCATCTACTACAATAATTGATGAAAGTGTACTTATACATCAGTAGCTAAGTCATGGGTAATTAATCAATCCTTTCACTCATTCTGAATTTACATTGTATTCAAATTGAAGGCCTTTGAGTCCTCCAACACATCCATGCAACATATTTTACTTATTATTATATTTACAACAAGTTTCATTATCATCTCAATTCATTGTTCATTGCTGTTGTGTACTTCACAAAGTCTCTCAACTTCCCTGAGCTATTGAAGTGAGTTTATGGACTCATTGTCTTGTTTATGAATTGGAGCATGTGTGCAATATATTTTAGTAATTGGAGCTATGTGTGTTGAGATATCACCATATCTATGTGAATGTGTGTCTGCATCATCTTGTTCATGAAAAGTTGAGATCACCCCCCTGACTTCTATCTAGTTCTCAATATATTCACTCTAAATTCATGAAATGACTTTTTTAGCTCATTCACCTTCCTATTTGAAGTTTGCAAAAGGACTCGGGTCATTTCTTAGTAGGTTGTTAGCTTTGATTTTTTTTTTTGAGAGCCTTCTTGATGTGCATAAAAGGTTTTCTCTACATGTGCATAGTTTGGAAGTTGTCTATCTTGACACAAACTTTTGAGAACAGTGCTCCAAGGTACTATAAGCATATTATTGCATAGATTGGAGAGACTACAACAACTACAACAATGATGAATCTCAAGAGGATTCACTTTTGCTCATGAACATGAAAATGAAAGGAGGTAAATCAGATGAGCATGTGTTCTATACTGATTCTAGATGCTCAAATAATGTAGCATTACTTTCATATTTGGAAGACCTCAAGAACAAGCATGAGGTCCAAATAGAAGATGACACAAGGCACCTTGTGGATAATATTGGAGATGTGAAGATATCCAATGGTAACATCAATTTTTAAGCAGAGTTCTCTATGTACCTAGCAATCCTTTCTCCACAATTTGACCTACACCCACTACAAGAAATAGGGGGGCGTAGCGACGACCCCAAATTGAAAAAAAAACTGGGTACCGTCGCTTATGAGACGCTCTCGTCGCATAAACGACGATACAATTTTCGATTCTTTTTTTTTTCGACAATCGTCGCATAAGCGATGCTAGCATCGCATAAGCGACGCTAAGTCGAAGCGTTGCAAATAACGTCGCTGACTAGTGATGTGACTAGCGATGTTGGCAAACTGAAGAGCGTCGCATATGCGAGGCTCTGGAAAAAAAAAAATTCAATTTCTCCCGGCACATTTGTGCCCGGATTTGGACGCGAGAAAGAAGAGACCGAGAGAGAGAGAGAGAGAGAGAGAGAGAGAGAGAGAGAGAGAGAGAGAGAGAGAGAGAGAGAGAGAGAGAGAGAGAGAGAGAGAGAGAGAGAGAGAGAGAGAGAGAGAGAGAGAGAGAGAGAGAGAGAGAGAGAGAGAGCACGCGAGAGAAAGAGAGACATCTACTTGAAGCAAGGTATGCGCACACACACACACTTACACACACATACATATGCATACACACACATATACACACATAGACACACACACACACATACACATAGACACACACACACATACACACAAATACACACACATATACACACATACAAAAATAATGTTGCATACACACATGCACACATAATGCATACACATGCACACACATATACACATACATATACACACACATACACACACACATACACATAGACGTGCACACACATACACACACATATACACACATACATACACACATAGACACATACACACATTATGATGCATTCACACACATACACATGCATACACACATAGACACACATATACACACACATACACACATACACACATATATGCATACACACACACATAGAGAGACATACACACACATACACATACATGCATACATATGCATACACAATTCATATGCATATGCATACATACATACTTACATGCATACATACACATACATAATGAATACACACACATATGCATACATAATGCATACACACACATACACACACCTATGCATACATACATGCATACACATACACACATAGACACCCCAAGAATCGTGCTCGCACTAGTCCATTATAATCAGATTGCTCTATCTTGAGTAACCTTTGTGCATGCGATTCATCCAGGTCACCATTGTATGGCCTATAAACAGTGCCAAATTCTTTGAATAGCAATTATAAATCGACTTCTCACACTTTCAAACTGAACATATGTGTGAATCGACAAATCACTCAATTAAGGTACATAGTTCATATCCTCCAAAACAAACAATCGTATCCTGCCATCCAAACAATCAAATTTTTCGTGAATATTAAATATGCATTAATAGTTTTAAAAGATGCGCGGACAAAAAGTGTCCATTCAATTCAAGTTCTTGTTCTTACCTTATCTAAAGTAAGAATAAAAACTTGCATGTATTTTTATATATATATTTATGCATATATATATAAATGGATAGAAAATTGAAAATTATACCTTAATAGTGTCGAAACAGATACATTACTCCATCCAAAACAATTTTGAAGGTTGAGAATAAGTAAGCTCGCACTTAGTCGTGTCAAACGACTTCCTTCATATACATGCTTTAGACATTCCTCTCGAAGATATTTCTCATTTTTAGAAATATCAATGCTCTCACTGTCATTTTGATACCAATCCTCAATAAAATCTGCCATGCTATCATCTTCATCATTGTCACACAAATCTTGTACTTTATCGTCTTTTGAATATAGATCTTCAACTTTGCATATTGCATAGGATTAGTTTTGCGTAGCCTCCTCATGGAAGCTTCTGATAAATGAGGTCTTAGTGGTAATTGTGAATGCTGTGGAGGAATATCATCAACATCATATGTTGGAATCTACACATATAAATAAAATTCATTAGTATTCCATAAATGAATGAAAAGTAAACTTTAAATATAAAATTAAGTATATAACTTATTAAATATGGATATAAAATTTTTATTCTCTCTAGCTAAAAGGTGCTCTTGGAGGTCTACGCCATCCATAATTCACTAATAGTTCATCACCAGCATGTAATGTAGTAATAGCATTGACAACTATGTATCTTGATACATCTCTACTCATGTATGGTGATTCATGACTATTTTCACGCTCCTCAAATGTGCAATTAGCCCTTGAACTATTATGTAACCCTCGACTACTATTTATTAAACCTGCTATATTTCCATGTGTGTAAGGTCTTCCATCAATATATAATCTTTCATTTTCTGCATGTAAAATCCTTCGACTAGTAAGGGATGCTGCGTTCAAGCATATTCCATAAGTACTCATGCTTTGAACATAACGTGAAAGTCGATGCCAATCTCCCCATCCATATATAGGACCACAAAATGACATAAGAGTGACTTCAGAGTTCGGAGGCACATACAAATCCTCTACAATAAAGAGACCACGACCAGCATTAGTAATAGTGGATGGAGCAATCATATAGCGATTACCCCAAAAGTTGAAAACCTCTCCATCTAAAGGAAGTGGTCCTCTATTCCATCCTCCATATCTTCTTCTATCATATGTTTGTAGTAAAGAACGATCACGAGCTAGCAATGGATAATCTCCAGCCGTTTCATTCTCTAAACCAGGAGGTAGAGGATTTCTAGAAACCTTTGCTTGTAATTGATGAACAACAAGTCCATGACGTGTACGAGGTATATTAACATTATGAGAAAAATTATCATCATCATCATCATTGAGCAAGTATTCCTGTATATCAACAATAATTTGATTTTATATATGGTTTCTAAATAAAATAATGTCATTAATATATATAGAAAATACATACCCAAGCATTATCACGTTGACTAGGTGATGGTGCACGCTCAAAAGTACCATACTCTGCCTCATGTTGCATACATTCCAATCGTGGTCTTCAATACGTGCCATAACAAGAGTTACACCAACATATAATATGCTCTTCATAGTAAAATTCATCATAATTCCTATCGGAGGACACATGTGAAGTCGTTGCATGGGTAGGAGGTGGTGGAGTACCCTCTGATTGATCAAAATCTGCACATAATAAGAAACAAAAAAAAAAAGTTATGTATCCATCAAATATATTTAAAATTAAATGTTTGATATACTTACAGTATAAAGTTGTTGCACGATGAGGAGATGGTGGTGGAGTTCCATCTGATTGATCAGAAGCTATAAATAATGGTATTTGATATTAATAATCGGATTATCTACATACACAAAAAATTCACATATACATATTTACACATACACACATATTCACATATACACATTTACACATACACATATATTCACATATACACAACTACACATTATTGTGGGATAAATGCATGTATTTTGTATGAATGAGTGTATATGCATGCATGTGTGTGTACGTATATATGTGGATATGTATATGTGTGTTTATGTTATATGTATGTATATGTGTATATGTATATATATGTATGCATATATGTTTGCATGTATATGTGTATGTGGGTATGTGTATGTGTATGTGTGTGTATATATGTGTATGTATTCTGATTTTTTTTTCTGTTTGAGATTAAACTAACAGGAGATATTGTATGGTCGAAAAAAATAAGAGGCGAGCTAACATACCACCTGAGTCGTGGCAGTTTTTTCGTAGACAGCTACGTCTTCAGGAGTCATTTCCTCAGCAGAAGGTACACAAATCATTAGTTTATATTTATAATTTTTATATATTTTAGTAATGTTTTATATTTAATTTATGTATTTTTTTCTTGAATAAACACGCTGCTGCAAAGAAGAGAGTGGAGTCGGGCCACACATCGCACCTAGGCCAAATGGGCCATAATGGTTTTGTAGCTACATTTGTAAATATATGTGTTATTGTGAGTATATTTTTTATTTTAGTTAAAATGCAAGCAACTAATGTTTTTTATTTGTTTCATTGCAGCGGAAGGATTATGGCCGATATCCTATGAAAGATGAGATCGAGTATGCTACACATTTTGGATATCGGTGTTTGAGAGAGTATATGCAAGATCATCCTGATGCCTTTGTGAGTATTTTTAAATTTTATATAATTATTTTATTTTTATGAATGGTTTAATTGTTTTATTTATTTATGATTGTTATATGTAATACAGGAGTATTATGGAGAGACAAATATGGATGAGGTGGAGAGACAGACACAGGAGGGATGATCTCGATCGTCACAGGGTGATCATGACGATGAGGATGAGGGAGATCAGGATGATCATGATATTGTTGATGATGATGATGATGATTAGGATTTTAGTTGATTATGACATTGGATTATATGTATTTACATTGATATATATATATATATATATATATATATATATATATATATATATATATATATATATATATATATATATATATATATATATATATATATATATATATATATATATATATATATATATATATATATATATATATATGTTATCTATATATTTTTCATTTCAGTTATGTTTTGAATTATGTGTATGGTATTAAGTAATGAAGAGTTTTATTCTATTGATTGTTATTATTGTTTATATTAAGCATGTGTTTTAATACTTTAATTATATAATTCATTCATATGTATGTACCTAAGTGTATATGTATGTAGTGTATATGTATGTATGTGCATGTGTATGTGTGTGTATATGTATGTATGTGCATGTGCATGTGTAAGTGTATATGTGTGTATGAGTATGTGCATATGCATGTGTATGTGTCTATATGTATGTGCATGTATATGTGTAACTCTATGTGTATATGTGTGTATGTGCATGTATATGTGTATATGTAGGTATGTGCATGTGTGTGTGCATGTGTATATGTGTTTTAATACTTTAATTATATAATTCATTCATATGTGTGTACCTAAGTGTATATGTATGTGTGTGTATATGTATGTATGTGCATGTGTATGTGTGTGTATATGTATGTATGTGCATGTGCATGTATAAGTGTATATGTGTGTATGAGTATGTGCATGTGCATGTGTAAGTGTGTGTATATGTCTATGCATGTATATGTATAACTCTATGTGTATATGTGTGTATGTGCATGTATATGTGTATATGTAGGTATGTGCATGTGTGTGTGCATGTGTATATGTGTTTTAATACTTTAATTATATAATTCATTCATATGTGTGTACCTAAGTGTATATGTATGTGTGTGTATATGTATGTATCTGCATGTGTATGTGTGTGTATATGTATGTATGTATGTGCATGTGCATGTGTAAGTGTATATGTGTGTATGAGTATGTGCACGTGCATGTGTAAGTGTATATGTGTGTATGAGTATGTGCATGTGCATGTGTAAGTGTATATGTGTGTATCAGTATGTGCATGTGCATGTGTATATGTGTGTATATGTATGTGCATGTATATGTGTAACTCTATGTGTATATGTGTGTATGTGCATGTATATGTGTATATGTAGGTATGTGCATGTGTGTGTGCATGTATCGAATGAAAATAACACAATTCAAATGATATACAAAGAATAGAAATTGTA
This sequence comes from Ceratopteris richardii, assembly GCA_020310875.1. Lineage (NCBI taxonomy): Eukaryota > Viridiplantae > Streptophyta > Polypodiopsida > Polypodiales > Pteridaceae > Ceratopteris > Ceratopteris richardii. The sequence continues at coordinate 139,893,960 of CM035432.1, forward strand.
CTTACAATTAGCCATACTTTTTGCTTGGTTAGCCTCTTGAATAACCTACAGCAGAGAGAGAGAGAGAGAGAGAGAGAGAGAATTCAAAGAGAAAAAGATGTAGAAAGAGAGAAACAGAGACAGAGGGAGACAATAAGATAGAGCTTAGGCAAAACAACAATTCTGCATATACTTGCTTCTGCTCGTAAGCACAGTGCACATGGGAACGTTGGAGAGCTCTTCGATTGGATGCGTGAAAATGCCGATCGAAGAGCCTCCAACGTTTTAATTTTTGTCCGTCAACAGACCATCGTGTAAACGATGCTACCCGCCGTCGCATAAGCGACATTTTTTAGCGTCGTATATGCGACACCTCTATCGTCGCATATGCGATGTAAAAAAGCATCGCTTATGCGACGCTATTTAAAAGCATCGTGTTAGCGACGCTGTATGGGAGCGACATAGCCCCGTCGTGCCACGAGTCGCAAAAAACATCATTGGCTTCGTCGTTTAATCGACGGTCGGCGCGCGTCGCTAATTACGACGCATGTTGCAATTTTATAGCGACACAATTCTGTCACCTTAACCGTCGCTATACGCCTGTAGTGACCTATTAAGAGAAAACTTAATAAGTGTAGGTCAGATTGTGGAGAAAGGATTGCAAGTGAGGTTCATAAAGTATGGGGCCTATGTAGAGGATCCATTCCAAGGATTCAAAAAGATAGCTAACAGAGAAAAGGCAGGTAGATTGTTCACTTTGGAACTCCAAGAAACTAGGAACATAACATTTTTTCAATTATTGAACTCAAACCCTATCAGAGTTAGAGGTTTGGCATAAATGATTAGCTCACATTGGAGAGAGATCCGTTAAAAAAAATCACTAGAGATCAAAATGTACTTGGACTACCTAACAATTCAAAGAAAGATATGATCTACAAATGTGGTGCATATCAATGTCACAAATCTCGTGGGAAACCATTCACAAAGAAGAGGTACATTCATGGAGACATCTTGGAGTTGGTCCACATTGATGCTTAGGGACCAAGCAAGGAGCCATTCATCTCAGGATCAAGGTATTATGTGTCTTTCATTGATGATTTATGCAGATGGACCATACTTTATTTCATGAAGCATAAAGATGAAGTATTTTCATGTTTTAAGAAGTACGTAGCACTATGGAAAATAACATAGGTAAAACCCTAAAAAGACTAAGGTCTAATGGAGGGGGACAATATTTCTACCATGAGTTTGATTCTTACGTGCAAGAAAGGGGAATCAAAAGAGATTTAACAAAAATATATACATCTGAGTAGAATGGGGTAGCAAAAAGGAGGAACAAGACCATTGTGGAAACAACCAAGTCCATGTTAAATAAAAAGAAATTGCCCAATTAATTATGGGTAGAGGCAATGTCCACTACCACCTATCTCATAAACATTTTACCATCAAGTCTTTGGAAGGAATGACTCCTTATGAAGCTTGGATGGGAAGAAGATCAAGCTTGGATCATTGCATGATATTTGGGTGCATTGCATATGCATATCTACCATCACAAATCAATGGTAAACTTGATCCCAAGGCAGAGAAATATGTGTTCATAGGTTATGAACTAAATCAAAAGGGTTACAGGCTGTATAACCCTAGCACCAAAGGATTCATAGTCAGTCGAGATGTAGTGGTTGATGAAAATAAGTCTTGTTTTGAAGATGAGTGCAGGAAAATTAGATTGCCCTATGACTTGGAGGAAGAATTTCCAACACTCTGAAGCAAATATGCACATACACGTGAAGATTTGAGTGATTTAGAGGATGATCAGAAGACTCCTAGGAGTGAGATCAATTCATGGAACTCCAAAGGAAAATCAAAAGTGCAAGAGTTGAGGATGTTGTAAAGCATGAAGCAAAAAAACCATTGCTGGACACATGAGTGTCATAGAAACTAGCCCAATCAGAGTCGGAAAAAGCATGTAAATCTAGCAGTAGTGATCCCCCCCTTGAGATAAAATATTCTAAAACAATCCAAGTAGATGGGTACCACTCAAGTAGCAAAAAATGCACCTAACCGCCTACCAATGCTTCACACTTGGTCAATGCATAAACCTAATCATATGTGAGACAACAAACTGAATATCAAGCCTAGTTATGCATAATTAAATCAAGCATCCAACAACGTGCTAGTAGAGGACAACATCAAATGCATGATTAGCATCATGAAGACTCAACTATAGTCCTATTTCCATAGGAGTGGAAATATGTTTGCAGTTTTCAAGGCCAAAACACTGCAATAATTGTTGGAGATAGATGTCTGCGGAAGCACGCGAACAGCACAAGGAAGAAGAAGAAGCTTGGAGCACAAACACACAGTACTGAATGTATTACTAGAGAATGTACAAAGATAAGTAGCCCATTAGGGCAATAGGCGTATGTACAAGCCGGGGGAAAAAAACCTCCTAAAGAGGGAAAAAAGTGCCCCGGCGGTCCTAGAGTGTTCACACACATCACTACCTAAATATATCAACAAATCCCCCCTGGGAGTGATGCGGTGAACAAGGAGCTGGCACTCATGTATAAGGAAGGGCCAAGCTATGTGGAAATCACTCCACAAAAGGAAGTAAGCCCAAAGCTTTGCGGAAAGCTTCAAACTTCTCCCTAGGCAGAGCCTTCGTGAAAAGGTCTGCAATCTTCTCCTGTGTGGGCACATATGCCAAGCTGATCTCCCCAGCAGAGAACCTCTCCCTGACATAGTGATAATGCACCTCAATGTGCTTAGTGCAAGCATGGAACACAGGGTTCCTCGCAACTGCCAATGCGCTCTGACTGTCAGTGAAGATGGTGGTGGCAGAAGACTGGCCAACACCCAAATCAGCCATAAGGCGTCTGAGCCACACACACTCAACAGTCGCTGTGAAAGCTGCCCTATACTCAGCCTCACAACTAGAAGTGGCCAGAGTAGGCTGCTTCTTGCTCAACCAAGATATACATGAGCTACCAAGCATGAAGCAAAAACCACTTGTGGACACACGAGTGTCATAGCAACCAGCCCAATCTAAGTCAGAAAAAGCATGCAAATCTGGTGGTAGTGATCCCCCCTTGGGATAAAACAACCCAAGTAGCCGAGTACCACTCAAGTAGCGAAAGATGCGCTTAACTGCTTTCCAATGCGTGACTCCTGGGCAATGCATAAACCTGCTCATCTGTGAGACAGCAAACTGAATATCTAGCCGAGTAATGCATAAGTAAATCAAGCATCCAACAGCCTGCTGATAGAGAAAAGCATCAAATGCATCTCCAACATCATGAAGACTCAATCGTAAACCTGTCTCCATAGGAGTGGCAATAGGCTTACAGTCTTCAAGGCCAAAATGCTGCAATAATGTGTCAATATATTTCGTTTGACACAAAGCCATTCCACCATCAACGTGCATAAACTGAATGCCCAAATAGTGATGCAAATGCCCCAAATCAGACATCTCAAATGAGGCATGCAAATCAGCCTTAAAATCAGCAATATGTGTCTCAATAGGACCAGTGAGCAGCATGTCATCAACATAGACAACAATGATCAGAAGCACATCATTAGCACGTTTAACATATAAGGTGCTTTCAGTTGGACTGTTCTCAAAACCATGTGCAATCAGATAGGCATGTATCTTCTCATACCAAGCACGTGGTGCTTGCTTTAAACCATATAATGCCTTCTTTAACCTGCAAACCTGGTTTTCATGCCCTTTCTGCACAAAGCCACGGGGCTGAAAAACATACACTTCTTCATGCAAGTCACCATTCAGAAATGTTGTTTTAATATCCAACTGATGTACATTCCAACCATGATGGGCTGCAAGTGCACAAATGCTCCGAACAGTAGTCATACGGCATGTAGGTGCAAAGGTCTCATCAAAATCAATGCCTCTTTCCTGTGCATAACCCTTTGCAACAAGCCTCGCCTTATACCTGTCAACTGTACCATCAGGTTTACGCTTCAGCTTGTATACCCACTTAGTGCCAATGGCCTTCTTGCCAGGAGGCAAGTCACATAAAGACCATGTACCATTCTTCATTATAACATCATATTCAGATTGCATAGTAGCCATCCAATTTTTTGAATTTTGTGCTTCATCAAAAGAAACAGGCTCATTCTCATCACAGAGACTAGATGCAGCCATAGCATAGCAATGTGATGCAAAGGAGGCACTATGAGAGCCTGAACGAGTACGATACGACAAAGGTGCATCTAATTTGCTGTCACGCAAAGTCTACACCAGCCATTTTGGCATAGTTTTTGCCTGCTCAATATCAGCTCTCTCATCAACAAGTGCATCATGTAAATCTGCATCAGAAATGGAATGATCTACATCATCATATGAAACCTGCAAAGGTTGAGAAGTTGCCTCATTAGGACCAGCACTAGCCTGTCCACCTGTAAAAAGAGGCATCAAAGTATCATACATGTCTTTGGAGCTAACAGATGTCTCCTTAGTACATGAAAGCAATGGCTGAATAGCATCTTCCACAAAGACAACATCACGGCTAACCAGAATGCGTTTAGTCTGTGGATGATACAGATGATAGCCTTTACTTTCAGAACTGTACCCAACAAAAATACATTTTACTGCCTTATCATCCAATTTTCTGCGATGTTGTTCAAGCACTAATGCATATGCCAAACAACCAAAAACACGCAGATGAGCAACAGATGGCTTGCGGTCATGCCAAGACTCATATGGAGTGATAGACTGCAACGCTTTAGTGGGACACCTGTTCAGTACATATGCTGCACACATGACAGCCTCAAGCCAGAAACTATGTGGTAAAGCCTGACTTTTGACCATGCACCTTGCCATCTCCATGAGTGACCTGTTCTTTCGTTCAGCAACTCCATTCTATTGAGGTGTATACGGCACTATACACTGGTGTTTTATCCCACGTTCAGCCAGAAATGCATTAAAATCTGAAGACATATATTCCCCCCCTCGATTAGAACGGAGGGTGCCCATTTTACATGCTGTCTGATTTTCAGCCAAAACCAAAAACTGTTTGAAGCACATGAACACTTCGGACTTTGCTTTGAGTGGATATACCCATGCATGCCTGGAAAAATCATCAATGAAAGTCACGAAGTAAAGGTAATTTCCAAAAGAGGGTGTCTGCATAGGACCACAGACATCACTATGTACAAGCTGCAATTTCTACGTAGCCCGAACTGAACCATCTTTTGGAAAGGAAGAACGCTGCATTTTGCCCAAAATACAGCCTTCACAAACATTTTTTCTAGGTGCCTCAAGTTTGGGCAAAGAGGACACCATTTCAGATTTTTGCAGGCGTAACAAACTAGCAAAATTCAGATGACCAAAGCGTGCATGCCAAAGCTTTGCATCTGACATGGCCTGAGAATCATGAACTGCACATGCCGAATCATTCACAAATCTTTCATAGTCTATGAGCTTATACAGCTCACGACATAAAATGCCAGAAGCAATAATCACATCGCCATTTGAGAGATCATGGACTGTACACCTGTCATCAACGAATTTCACAACCAAGCCAATCTTGGCTAATGCAGAAACTGATAACAGGTTCTTTTTGATCCCTGGCACAAATAAAGCATCTGACAAAGTGAAAGAACTACCATCAACAGTAGTCAGAATGATCTTACCAACTCCCATAACAGGATAAGAGGAGTTATTGGCACATGTGACAGTATTCCCTGTAGGGGCAGGCTCGAGTGAAGAGAAGAAACTACGCTGCGAGGTAATATGTTTGGTCACCCCACTGTCAAAGTACCAAACATCTGAGGCTACTGCAGACATGCACTGATCATGAGAAGATGGGTCAAAACTGCAGACAGTAGTAAACGCCCATTCTTCTTCCAGCACAAGATTTGTAGACTCTGTTTTTCGTGTAGAGGCCTCTGCAACAACCATTCCAACCTCTTTCTTCTTTGCCTCTTTAGCAGCCAGTTTTGGACAGTTCTTTATAATATGATCATTTCCTTTACAGTACTTGCAGAACAATTTCTGCTTTTCTGATTTCTTCTCATCTTTATCCTGGTTCTTCGATTGTGCAGCATTTGCAGATTTCTGCTTACTACTAGAAGAGCTCCATTTTCCTTTGCCCTTCTGACTAGCCAGGAAAGCTTGATCTACAACACGCATAATGGACGTGTTCTGCCTGGACTGATCTTCCTGCAACAGAACAGAGACTAATTCCTCAAATGACAAGGCATTCGGATTGCCGTTCATCATCAACCGAAGAGTAGAGGCAAAACTCTGATATGAATCAGGAAGACCATTCAGAACGGTCTGCACAAGTGAGCTATCTGGTATAACCTCATCAGTAGAAATCAATTGTTCCTTCAGGTCTTTGATCTTTGTAAGAAAACTGTCCATAGAATCACCTTCATTCATGTGCTCACTCTCCAACTGTTTTCGGAGGTAAGCAACACGAGCCTCATTCCTAGCTTGGTACAAAGTGGTAAGTGTATCCCAAGCATCCTTTGCTGTTCTGCAAGAGCGAATGTGAGGAATAATGACACGTTTGACAGACAAAGCTATCAATGCATGTGCCTGGGCATCTCTGCCATCCCAACGAATCTGCTCTGCAATAGGTGCAATAGAAACAGCAGCACGAACAGGAATCTGCGGAATATCATCTTTGACACCATCTTCATCAGCTCCAACACCTGTATTTGCAGTACCTGTCGTTACAGGTGTAACAGGACGTCTTTCAACACCCTGCACAATGTTCCACAACCTGCAACCAGTACATGTCGCATCATATTAAGCCCATCATGGGTAGTTGGTACCATCCAACTTATCCTCAACAGCCAACATACGGAATGCATCACTGCTTTCAGCCATGGCCGGTGACTAAAATACCTTGATGCAGAAAATTGACTGTATCTCAAAAAGTTGAACAGAACTGCCCAGACGAGTTCTGCTAGACCTGTAGCAAACTTCGAGACGCTTAAAGTGGCGAACAAAAACTGGTATATGCCTTTGGCACAAAAGGACAAAATAGCCTGCACAAGCACTGCAATAGTGCGTTCGGAGGCCGAAACGAGCTCAGATCGCGATTTCGGCACCACACAGCAAAGCTATTTTAATCTCGAAAACACCTTGAGTATGCTCACCAAATTTCATGCGAATCTGAGACTGCAAACGGAGGAGTGTCGACGGCGCCCTAGAAGAAGCGACGACCTGCTCTGATACCAATTGTTGGAGATAGACGTCTGCGGAAGCACGCGAACAACACAAGGAAGAAGAAGAAGCTTGGAGCACAAACACACAATACTGAATGTATTACTAGAGAATGTACAAAGATAAGTAGCCCATTAGGGCAATAGGCGTATGTACAAGCCGGGGGAAAAAAACCTCCTAAAGAGGGAAAAAAGTGCCCCGGCGGTCCTAGAGTGTTCACACACATCACTACCTAAATATATCAACAATAATGTGTCAATATATTTTGTTTGACACAAAGCTATTCCACCACCAAATTGCATAAGTTGAATGCCCAAATAACAATGCAAATGCCCCAAATATGACATCTCAAATGAGGCATGCAAATCAGCCTTAAAATCAACAATATGTTTCTCATTAGGACCAGTGAGTAGCATGGCATCGAAAAGCACATCATTTGCACGCTTAACATATAAGGTGCTCTCAGTTGGACTGTTCTCAAAACCATGTGCAATCAAGTAGGCCTATATCTTTTCATACCAAGCATGTGGTGCTTGCTTCAAACCATATAGTGCCTTTTTCAACTTGCACAATTTGTTTTCATGCCCTTTCTACGCCAAGCTACGGGGTTGAAAAACATACGCTTCTTCATGTAAGTCACCATTCAGAAATACAATTTTAATGTCCAACTGATGTACATTCCAACCATGATGAGTTGCAAGTGCATAGATGGTATGAACAACAATCATTCGGCATGTGAGAGCAAAGGTCTCATCAAAATAAATGCCTCTTTCTTGAGCATAACCTTTTGCAAAAAGCCTAGCATTATACCTATCAACTATTCCATCAAGCTTATGCTTCAGCTTGTGTACCCACTTAGTGCCAATGGCCTTCTTGCCAAGGGGCAAGTCACATAAAGACCAGGTACCATTCTTCATAATAGTATCATATTCTGATTGCATAACAGCCATCCAATTTTATGAATTTTGTGCTTCATCAAATGAAACAGGCTTGTTCTCATCACAAGAGGCAACCATAGCATAAAACTTTGATGCAAAAGAAGCACCATGAGAGCTTGAACGAGTATGATATGATGGATTTGCATCTAATTTGCTATCTTGCAATAGCCATTTAGGCATAGTTTTTGGCTCCTGTATACCAACCTCTCCAACAAGTGCATCATGCCAATCTGAATAAGGAATGGAATGATCTGGATCATCATGTGGAAGCTATAAGGGCTGAGAAATTGCTTCATTTGGACTAGCACTAGACTATCCATTTGTAAAAAGAGGCAGCAAAGTTTCGTACACATCTTTGGAGCTAACGGATGTCTCCTTTGTACTTGAAAGTAATGGTTGAATTGCATCTTCCACAAAAATAATATCTAATCAAAATGCATTTAGTCTGTGGATGATATAGATGATAGCCATCACTTTTAGAACTGTACCGAACAAAATTACATTTCACTACTTTATCATCCAGTTTCATGTGTTGTTGTTTAGGCATTAATGCATATGCCAGACAACCAAAGACACACAAATGAGCAATAGATGGCTTGCAACCATGCCAATCCTCATATGGAGTGATAGATTACAAAGTTTTAGTGGGACACCTGTTAAGTACATATGCTACACACATAACAGCCTCAAGCCAGAAACTATGTGGTAAGGCCTTACTCTTAACCATACACCTCACCATCTCCATGAGTGACCTATTCTTCCTTTCAGTAACTCCATTCTGTTGAGCTGATATTTTATTCCATGTTCAAACAAAAATGCATTAAAATCAGAAGACATATATTCCCCCCCTCAATTAGACTGGAGGGTGCCCATTTTACATGCTGACGGATTTCCACCAAAAATCAGAAATTGTTTGTAAGCACATAGACACTTTGGACTTTTCTTTCAATGGATATACCCATGCATGCCTGGAAAAATCATCAATGAAAGTTACGCAGTAACGGTAGTTCCCAAAAGAAGGTTTTCGCATAGGACCACAAAAATCAAGGTGAACAAGCTGCAATTTTTGAGTAGCTCATACTAAACCATCTTTTGGGAAGGAGGAACGTTGCATTTTTTCCAAAGTACAGGCTTCACAGATATGTTTACTAGGTGCCTCAAAATTGTGCAAAGAAGATGCCATTTCAGATTTCTGCAGGCATAACAAACTAGCAAAATTCAGATGACCAAAGCATGCATGCCAAAGCTTTGCATCTAGCATAGTCTGAGAATCTTGAATATGTTGAATCATTCACAAATTTTTCATAATCTATAAGCTTATATAGCCCATGCCATGAAATGCCAAAATCAATAATGATGTTGCCATTTGACAGTTCATGAACTCTACATATGTCATCAAAAAGTTTCACAACCAAGCTGATCTTTGCTAATGTTGAAATTGACAACATATTTTTCTTGATCCCTAGCACAAATAAAGCATTCGACAATGTAAAAGAAATACCATCAATAGTAGTTATAATGATCTTACCAACTCCCACAATCGGATAAGAGGAGTTGATGGCACATGTGATAATATTCCCTATAGGGGCAGGCTCAAGTGAGTGAAGAAATTGCACTGCTAGGTAATATGTTTGGTTGCCCCACTATCAAAGTACCAAACATCTCAGTCTATTGCACACATACACTATTCATGAGAAGATGGGTCATAACTGCAAACCGTAGTAAATGCCCATTCTTCATTCTGCATGAAGTATTTCTATGTTGATGCACCACAATGTGCTCTCTTCTCAAGAGCTCCACGGCGATATTCTCGGAGTAGAAAATTGAGCTCCTAAGGCCGCACACAATACTTCGTACAGAAGCTGCAGAATACGCAGAAAAACACAGTACACAAGGAGCACGAAGGCAGACTTCTTAGGTCTTACAAATGCGGTCGAACTTACAGTATGTGACTGACCAGGCCACTATATGTTTTATTAAAGAACATATACAAAGTGTCCAGTGGCCATTTGGCCTTTCACATGGACACTAATGGTAGCAATCTCCCACTAAAGGCCAATATGGCCAAAGTAACTATGGGAGAAAAATAAAGATTAATGATAAAGAATACCTGAGTGTAAGTATACAAACTATACCTCCCACCTGATGGGCATGTTACACAGTATACAAGTGACTGTGTAAGATCAAGAATCAAGTAACCCCCATCAAGTGACAACGGTGTCGAAAGCTATCCTGTGGTAGAGCTTTAGTCAAATCATCTGCAACATTATCTCGAGTGTGAACCTTCTCAAGAATAATGCGCTCAGTGGCTAAGCAATCTTGAATGAATTGATACCTCACCTCAATGTGCTTGGTCTTTGCATGATAGACCAAATTCTTAGCCAAAGCAATGGCACTCTGACTATCGCTGAGCAAACGAGGTACATGCTGAGGTAAACCCATATCATAAGCAAGACGAGAAAGCCACAACGCTTGCTTACATGCCTCACTTGCTGCAACATACTCTGCTTCTATGGTGGAAACAACTGTACATTCTTGAAGACGAGATCTCCAAGAGATAGCACCTCCAGCAAAATGAAAAATGTACCCTGATGTAGACTTACGATTGTCTACACAACCAGCATAGTCAGAATCTCTGTAACCAATAATGGATGCTTTCCCTCTACCTAAGGATAGACACTTGTCCTTAGTGCCACTCAAATATCTTAAAATCATCTTGATCGCTTCCCAATGTTTCTTGCCAGGATTAGACATATATCTTCTCACAACTCCCACTGCAAATGCAATATGTGGTGTCGTAGCTACCATAACATACATGAGACTACCAACAGTAGACTGATAGGGAATTTCGGTCATGAATTCCTTTTCCTCATCTGATTTGGGGCAATCATCCTTGCTCAATTTCACATATGTGGGTAAAGGTGTACTCAATGCCTTTCCACCCTGCATATTGAACCTGTGAAGTAATTTGGATATGTACTCACTTTGAGACAAGCATATGCATCTTTTACTCCTATCACAAGTAATGCGCATGCCAAGAATATGTTTGATATCCCCCAAATCCTTCATATCAAATGTCTCACTCAACTTCTTTTTTGAGAATTGACAAATCATAAGAGGACTTCCCAGCAATCAACATATCATCGACATAAAGTATCAAGCATATCAAGCTGCCATCTGAGCATCTCTTTGTGTAGAGACAATGATCATCATTACTTCGAGAGTATGCCTTGAGACTTCATAAAAGCATCAAGCTTTTGGTACCATTGTCTAGGGGACTGTTTAAGGCCATATAAGCTCTTTTTAAGCTTACAAATTAGACTTTCCTTGCCAGGAACTACGTAACCCTCTGGTTGTTCCATATAGATCTCACCTGTAAGATCTCTATGCAAGAAAGCAGTTTTCACATCCATTTGGACTAGCTCTAAGTCCTCCATTGGAACGAATCCAAGCAACATGCACAGGGTAGTCACTTTGACACTGGAGAGAAGATTTCCTCAAAATCAACACCATGTTGTTGCTTAAAACACAGTACAAAGGGAGCACGAAGACAGGATTCTTAGGTCTTACAAATGCAGTCAAACTTACAGTACGTGACTGACCAGGCCACTATATGTTTTATTAAAGAACATATACAAAGAAGTGTCTAGTGGCCATTTGCCCTTTCACATGGACACTGACGATAACATTGCACAAGTTTAGTAGACTTTGTTTTGGGTGTACAGGCCTCTACAATTCTAGCCTCTTTCTTCTTTGCCTCTTTTGTAGCCAATTTTGGACAACTCTTTATGACATGATCATTTCCTTTATAGTATTTGCAAAACAATTTTTGCTTTTCTATTTTCTTCTCGTCTTTGTCATCCTTTTTTGATTGTGTAGAATTAGCAAATTTCTACTTACTAATAGATGAGCTCCATTTACCTTTGTCCTTCTGACTAGCCATGAAATCTTGTTCTGCAACACACATAATGGACCTATTCTGCCTACACTAATCTTCCTACAACAAAACATAGACTATCTCCTCAGATGTTAAGGCATTTGGATTACTTTTCATCATCAATCAAAGAGTACAAGCAAAAATCTAATATGAATCTAGAAGATCGTTCAGAACAGTCTACACAAGTGAACTGTTTGGCAAGACTTCATCAACAGTAATCAACTGCTCCTTCAAATCTTTGATCATAGGCAAAAAATTATCCCTGGAATCTCCTTCACTCATGTGATCACTCTCCAACTATTTTCAGAGGTAAGCAACACGAGCCTCATTCCTTGCCTAGTATAAAGTGGTAAGTGTATCCCAAGCATCTTTTGCTATTTTGCAAGAGTGAATGAGGAATAATGACATGCTTGATAGACAAGGATATTAATGCATGTGTATGAGCATCTCTTCCATCCCAACAAAGTTGCTATGTATTAGGTGCAGCATGAACCAAAACATGAACAGAAACCTGAAGATCATCATCTTGAACACCATCTGCATCACCTTGAGTAATTGCATTTGCAGATGTAGTAGGACATTTTTCAACACCCTACTCAATATTCCACAATCCTTTTGCTACGAATACATGACGCATCATATATGCCCATGATGCGTAATTGGTACCGTCCAACTTATCCTAAATGGACAATATACAGAATACATCGCTGCTTTTAGTCATGGCCAATGAATAAAATACCTTGATGTAGAAAAATGATTGTATCTCAAAAAGTTGAATAAAACTACCCGATCAAGTTCTACTAAACCTATAGCAGACTTCGAGCCGCTTGCATTGGCGAACTGAAACCTATATATATGTGTCACTCTAGCACAATGGCAAGTACCAACGTGAGGAGATTCACCTCATAAATGTCAATCCGTGAAGACGTGAGGAGCGGTATGAAGACCGTGAGCAAATGATGGCACAAGTGCGTGAGTGAAAGCATACAAGCATGCACACACATACACACACATGCACACAAGGTAAGAGCAAAGAGTGGAATGAGCTCTCCAGCCCTTTTTATAGTTTTTTGAGTGGTTTTGACCCTGTCCAGACCTAGTGTCTGGCCTAGTTAAAAATTAGGTTCCAGGGCTATTTGGGGGCTCAAACGGAGTCCAAAAGTTATGAAAATTGGTAGGATGATAGTTCTAATACTCCTCAAGCTCCAGGACTCCTCGGCTTGAACAAAATGGAGTTGCAAAAATGAAAAATGGTATTTAAAATGGTTTTTAGTGATAAAAATCACTATTATTATAGGGATTTCTTCTTAAAATTTGACATGTGCTTCTTGGAGCTCCCTACATGCTCCTTCTTCTTGTGTGTCCACTTCCTTGATGCACTTCCATGCTTGTGCTTGACCTTGAGTGTCAATACTCCCCCCTCTCTTGAGTCTGTCATCCCTGACAGACCCTTGTTGTAGTGGTTGTTCCATGTAGTGCGTTGATAGGTGGTGTCCATGATGTATCAACAAGAGCGGTCCATCTTCCAAATGTAGCTTGGTCGGTTGTCTGGTTCTTCAATTTCCTCACCCATCCTTTGTAAGTTTTATTTCCTTTATATATACTTTTGCCTTGGATGCCCGCATGATGGGGTATTAGGGAGCTTCCCCAAAAATTGTTAGTTGCTCAAGAGAGTTATCAATGTTGATTTTGAGCAACTATCGACTGTGAATTATGCCATAGGTATTGTTGTTGTAGCTTTCATGTCCCATGGATCTTCCAAACATGGCTTTCATAATTTTTATGCCAAGTACTTGTAACCCATAATGGATGATGGGTAAGTGCATTAGTGCATGGGTTGAACAAAATATGTGCCTTGTGCACGGCCTTGTAATGTGGCCCTATGTATGCGTACTTGGGGAATGCATTAGAAGAAGTATGGTGCAACAAATGGGGTCTTGAGCAAAGTGCTCAAGGGTATGCTGACGAAGAGGTTTCCTAATCTATCATGGTTATATTGTTGGAGCATACAATTCTTACCATCGTGAAAGGTCTGTCAATAGTCATCTCTTCGTGTTGTACTCCCATCATGGTGATTGACCACGGGTTTGTCCTTTGTTGCAGATGGATGTCCTTGTTGATGATCCACTGATGAGATTCTTGGATCGCCAGATCCTTTCTTCTTCTCGTCTCTTTTTTTTTTTCTCTCTCTCTCTCTCTCTCTTTTGGAACAATGTCACAACAAGAAGACAATGGTTAGTTACAATAAAATATTTTACATATGTCAAGTGTGTTTCATGTGCCTGAGATTTCTCAATGGTGTCTACGCACGGCCATGTAATGTGGCCCTATATTAATGCATACTTTGGAAATGCATGACCTAAATGGTGCAAAAGACAAGGTTATGCCAAAGGCAGATGGTTTTTGCACGTCGAGGCTTTCAATGTTGCTGGTGGATGTTGATGCAGTCTTTGTTGGATCTTGTAATGATGTGATGAGTTGATGGTTAAATGACAATTGACCATTCTGCCCTTTGGGGATCCATTTGAAAACAGTGTTCGGTAGCATAGAGATCAACCTTGGCTTCTTCATCGTTGGATGGTTGCTTGAATTTCTTATCCCTCGTGGTTGGCTCTTTGGTTTGTGGGTGCTACTGATGCTTTTGGCTTCCAAACCCATATCCTTGATGATTGTCTTCTTACTTTTGCCAAAGGGTTGAGTTTATCTTCTTTTGGTCTCGGTGTTTGGTTCTTACCCTTTTCTCTCCTTGGCTTCTTTGTTGAGACCTTGTGCATGATGGAGAGCATAGGACTTTGTGCATGTAAGCGTCCTTTTTATGTGATATTTTGGGGCTTTCAGGTTGACGTCTAGGCCTAGTTGCCTTAACTTATTTCATCTAATGCACTCTCTAGCCTCGGCCTGTGCTTCTTCTCTGAACCTCAACTCTTCTTCTTTTCGCTTCTTATCAGTGTTGAGTCTCATTAACATATCCTCTGTAAGAGGTTCTTGATACAACTTGACTCGACATCCACTAATATAGTTTGGCAAGATGTCACCTTCTAGTGTGGCCACTTGAACCACACTGCTAGTGGAAATTCTATTAATGATCATGGGTCCATATCCTCGTTTCTCCAATTTGCGGGCATGATGCTTTTGTGTATAAACCAACACTAGATCTCCTTCTTTCAATCCTTTATCCTTGATGTGTGCATCAAAGTATGTCTTTTGCCATTTCTTTGCAGCATAGATGCCTGCTGTCGCTCATAGCATCATCTCACCTAAGCGTTCTAGATCAAAGATCCTAGAGGACAATTGGTGTCTGTTCCACTCATGCTCTTGTGCTACTTTCAAGGATGGTATTAGGAAGTCTAATGGTAGCACACCATTCTGTCTGAAGACCATCTGAAATGGTGTGGCATTGAGTACCGTTTTGTAGGCAACTTGGTAAGCCCAAACGACATGATGAAGTTGTTTGTCCCAATCAGAGCGTTTATTATTTACCAATTTTGTCAACACATTACGTAGGATCTTATTCGTGCTCTCGGCTTGTCCTTTGGCTTGTGGATGATAAGGGGCAGACTTCTTATGTATCACCATGAATTCTTGAAGGAGATTTTCAATGACCTCGTTCAAGAAGTGTGTACCTCTATCACTGAACAACTCTATTGGTAACCCATATCTGGTGAATACATTCTTGAATAAAAACTTAGCCGTCGTTTGAGCATCATTCTTTGTTGTGTCTTTTACTTCCACCCACTTTGTGAGGTAATCTACGACTACAATAATGTACTCTGCATGGGAGTTTCTAGCTGGGGGGTTAATAGGACCTACAAAGTCTATACCCCACTTTGAGAATGCACGTCCTCCCATCATTGGCCTCAAAGGCATCTCATCTTTTCTAATCGGATATTGTGCACGTTGGCATGTGTCACATTTCTTCACATAGGTATGTGCATCCATATGAAGAGTGGGCCACCAAAGTCCTGAGAATAGAATGGTCTTAATCACTCGGTCAGGACCAAAGTGTCCAGCTGCAACACTGTTGTGTGCAGTTTCTAAGATTTTCAAATAATCTGATTCATGAACGCACAATCTTAGGTAACCATATTTTCCTCTTCGGTATAGGTTTTCACCTACTAAGGCATAGTCTTTATCTTCTTGCTCCATGCTTCGTTTTTTTGCTAGACTAGCCTCATTGGGTAATATTCCTGATCTCATGATTTCTACCAATGAAGCTCTCTAGTCTGGAATTAATGACACGTGATAAAGGGTAGCATGCTCCACTGGGGGTTTCTCCTTGCATATTGGACAATTCTTAATCTACTCATGTATTTCTTTGTCCATGCTAGGCCAATACACTCCTAGACATTTTAGATTCTGCAATGTTCGTTGTTTAGAGTAGTGATTTCGTAGCAATCCTTCATGGGCTTGTTGCAACCAACTACTATGTTTGTCATCCTCGACACAACAAGCTAGTACAGCCTCTATATCTTGTTTGTACATGCTTCCTGCAAATATTTGATATTTTTGTGATTTTACAATTTCATCTTTGTTTGTTTTTACATTCTTATTTGTGGGTTTGAAGGTTAGGACAGGTACTAACTTATTTGCCCATTTAGGAACAACTTTTAAATTGAACAAATAAGTATCAGGTAGTTCATTAGACACTCCTTGCGGTGGCTCTCCTAAAGTGATGCGAGAAAGATGGTCCGCCCTAAGGTGGGTCCTACCTTTCCTGACAACTACTTCAAAGTCGTATTCCATTAGTAAGAGGAACCATCTTACTAAGCGTCCTGTATTGCAAGGTTTATTGACCAAATATAATAAAGCTTGATGATCGGTAAAAAACTTGAACTTGTTGGCCAATAGATAGTGTCTAAAATTCTTCACAGCATATACCATGCCTAAGCCTTCTCTTTCTGTTGTTGTATAGTTTTGTTCAGCCGCATTTAACTGTCTACTAGCATATGCTATTGGCAAATCCAGGTTTCGTTCACCTGTGGGTTGTGCTAGCACACATCCTATTGCATGATTGGATGCATCCACATGGACATGGAATGGCTTATTCCAATCAGGAGTGGTCAATATTGGTACTGTGCACAAACATTTCTTCAACTCATTGAAGGACTTTTGGCATTCATCATTCCACTCAAAGTTTTCAACAAAGCATAAAGAGGTTCAGCTATGATCACATACATGTGGATAAATCTACGGTAATATCCACAATGGCCCATAAAGGCTTGTACCTCTTTAACGTTCCTTGGCCTTGGAAGCTCTACTATGGATCTTACTTTATCCTCATCTGTTGATATTCCGTTCTTAGAAACAATGTGACCTAAGATTTTACCTTGTCGTACCATGAACACACACTTCTCTGGGTTCAGACACACTCGATATTCTCTACACTTGTTGAAGATCTGTTTGAGCTCAGGGATGTGGTATCTTCTTTCTTGGGAATGAGCACATAAATCATCCACATATACTTCTAAGTTCTTTCACAAGAACTCTTTGAAGACATGACACATGAGCCTTTGGAATGTTGCAGGTGCCTTGGTGAGCCCAAATGGCATCACGAGAAATGCAAAGATTCCCCATTCTGTGGCAAAAGGTGTTTTGTGTTGATCTTCTGGGGCAATGGCTACTTGGTTGTAACCTGAAAATCCATCAAGAAAGCTATAAACTTCCTTGCCTGCAACATGCTCCAAAAGATGTTCAGTGATTGGAAGCGGATAGCTATCTCTAATTGTAGTCGCATTAATGTTTTTAAGGTTAATACATACTTGTAACTTTCCATTCTTCTTGGGAACCACTACAATGGGGGAAACCCATTCAGTATGCTCAATCTCATAGATAAATCCAGCTTCAATCAGTCTGTCAATTTCTTCTTTTCTTTTAGTTGCATAAGTGTCATTATATGTGTAGGGCTTTTGTTTGGTGGGTTTGGCGTCAGTAGTCATGGGGATCGTATGAGAGAAATTTTTCAGATCTACTCTTTCAAGTCTCTATAGTGCCATGCAAACATGTCCCTATATTCCCTTAATAGAGCTACAAGTTCTACTTCTTCTTTTGCACTTAGGTCGTCTCCTATGTATGTACATCGCTCTTCATTCTCTTCAATGGTCACTACAATCTTTTTGGTCTTTTCTTTATTGTCATATGCTTCTCCTATAATGGCCTCTCTCTTAGGCATTCGTACCAAAATTTTTCGGTCTTCCACTTTGTATTTCTTGAAATTTTTTGGTACTTCAAACAATGATTCCTCCTCTGCTTGTTTCACTTCTTTTCTCTTCTTTTTCTTTTGACTTTCTTCACTTCCATCCTTTGAATTGATTGTTTTAATTATTGTGAGAGGTTCTTCTTCTTTTTGGTTAAACACCCCTATGTCTTCTAGATAGTGCTCCTCTGAGTCAAAGTAAGTATCCATCACAAAGGATTCTAGATCATCGTCATTCTCCTCTTCTTCTATGACCTCACTAGGATCACACTCTTCCAGCAGGGGCTAACACATGAACACAATGAGGTGTCCATTGTTCTTCATTGACTGCAATGTCCATGGTAGCTAAGATTTCTGCCCAACCATGAGGCTCAAATTCCTCATCTGGAAATATCATCGATGTATAGGCTGGGCCTTTAACTCGTCTTTCTCCTTGAGAAGTTCCTTCTTCTCTCACTTTGAGGTGTTTTTCCTCTTCCTCTAAAACCTTGCACATCCACAAGTGAGTATCTTCATGCATCCAAGATGGATCAGGTGAACTTCCAGAATGCACAAAAATTGAATCTTCTTTTGCTTTCTGGATATGATTCCACTGTAGGGGTGGTACATATCTGAAGGTGTAATCCTTCAAATTGACCTTGGTTGTAACCCCTAAGTGCTGTAAGTACAAGGAGTTGGTTCCCCAATCTTGTACTATTTGCAGTTGTCACAGGAAGGGTCTTCCTAGGATTATCTCGTAGACATTATTTTTCTCAAAGTCACATATGGCAAATGTGTGTTCAAACTCTACACCACAAGTGGTTAGAGTTATCCCTATGAGCAATCCTAGAGGTCTTTCAAAATGATCGTATGCCATTTGAAGCTTCATTCTAGTTGGTCTTAATGTGGGTTTGCCCCATCGCTTCCACAAGGAGGTGGTCGCAATAGCAACACCAACACCTAAATCTACGATTTCTTTGGTTGTGTAACCTTGGTAGGTGATCGAAAGATAAGTATTACCTTCTTCACCTTCGCTCATATCTCTTATTTTATCGAGAGGTATCTCTGGAACTTTTTGCTTAGAGCGTGCTTTTGGCATCTTGGAATCAAGTTCTAGAACATGATCCTTCACATGATTCCATAGCCCAGGTTTTGCTTTCAACAGCTCTTCTACAGTGAGGTGACACTGAACCTTAGTGTTCTTCACGACATCAGTGTTCCTTGGAACAACTGAGTCTTCATTTCTTACTAGTATTGTGGGAGCTCTGATCTGGGGGGATTTAGATTCCCATGGGCCTGTGAATTGTGGCAACTCTTGTAAAGAATTAGATTCAAAATCTAATCTTTCATCTTCTTGTTGCTCTGCTTGATCTCCATAGATTGATGGAATGTCTTGGGGAAATTGATCATGAAGTTCATCAATGTCTGGAATAGGAGGGGGATTACCCTTCTCCTTGGCCCATTTCTCCTCTTGTATTTCCCACAAGAACTCTTGAGAGTACTGCTGAATTGAAAGAGGTGTTCCGTCGTCTATGGAATCAGGAACATAAGCTTTCATTGGTGGTGAGCTTTCTCTTTCAATAATTGGTTGAGCTTGTGGAGGTAAAGAAACCTAGGGCTTGTTTACCAACTGCTCTAATCTTTCTAGTAAGCCCTGGAAATGGAAATCTAGTTTGATAGAGTTTGTCTGATTGAGCTGTTGATTGGTTTCAAGCATAGCTTGAGCTAGCTCTAGCATTTTCATGCACATTTTCATCCGTTCAATCTCTAAATTTGCTCTAGGGTAACTCTTGTCTAGGTTTGCAGCTGTTGACCCTTTGTTGTTGTAGTATGCCCTTGGGGAGCCAAGACCCACACCACCTTGCATGGAAGCAAGAAGGCTCAAGAAGGACTCTCCTTTCATCCACCCCATCCTCCAACATGTTCAAGCCATTGGCCATCAACCCGCAGCTATGCCACATGCTTGAAAACATGGAGAGAAAGGAGTCAAGGATCCTAGTCACATATGTAAAATACAAGATAATTGCAACACTCTACTTCTAGATGTGTGCAAAAAGTGGCTTATTTACAAAGCTTCTCTACCATAGTCTTTGGAGAAATATCAAAAAGGGCTTAAGAGGGTGTTCTCATGCAAAACTCTAGGTATATACAAAAAGACCAGGTTTGAGTCTTTAGATCTTCAAATCAACAGTTATTGAAGTGTTCAAGTCGTCCAATCTTTAGAGCTTCAAGTCTTCAAAGCTGAGCGACACAATCCCCTTGGGGGGAAGTCAACCCAACCATGTAGACAGCAGCCTCTGTTGCAAAGAATGCAGCAATCCCTCTGAGCAAGTCTTTAGAGGACCTGAAAACTGCAAGTCCAGAAAAAACTCCATGTGCATCCAACCATTGCAAACATGACAGAGCAAGAAAGGACACATCATACACAACATTTAGGATATCAGTCCTAGCATCAAAGCTGTACCAAGCTTCCCACAGGATGGCTGGGCAAGTGGACACAATCCCTAAAATAGGGCAATAACACACTGAAGTAGTTCAAGTCCAATATCTAACAATACACCCTGAGTAAAAATTAGATTGATAGGGCACCACCAGCTTTGGCATCCATCAAGCTTCCTTCATCCCCGACCATATGAGCAAACACCATCATAACAGAGTAGAGGACACATTTCTGAGAATCTGAGAAGCAAATATTTGGGGTAGTCACAAAAACAATCCAATCCCTTGCGTCAGCCAATAGTAGCTTCTGAACTTCAAACAATAATAAAGGACAAAAAGAGCAGTCCATTTGATGCAATGTCACCTCCCTACTAGAATTCAACAGATGTGCGACATTGGAAGCTACCAATAGAGTGGTGAGGAGCAACCAAGATCCAAGCAACTTGGTGAGGAGCAACCTGCAACAAAGTGATTGGAAGACCAATTAATAGGCTCTGAGGCCTAGGAGCCACCTCATTCCATTCTTTGCACAACAGTAATGGGTTCAACCACATCTCATGGAGTGTGACCTTTGTTAGATAGATAAGTTGTTATCCTGTAGCAAAAGAGGTTCAAGCACCCAAATTAGTTTTTGATGAAGTTCTAGCTTTGTTGATTGGGGCACTCACATCATTCATAGCCAGCTTCAAATTGAAGCCTAGTTCTATCCCTGCACTGGAAACATAGCAGCTGCCCACATGGCTTCATCAAACCAGGTTGCTGCAAAATGTTGTGAGAGCCTGAGAGTAAATGTTTGATATATCTGATATGGAGGATGCTGCATTTATTCCTTCCGAAACATAATCCAGTGCATCACAGCAGATCCTTCCTTTTCTGAAGCTCTGACCAACCTGAAAAGAATCCTCCTAGCTGGACATGTGAGAGTTATGAAATTTTGTAGGCTGGAAAGATAGTAGGTATAGTGCATTTGAAGCCACCAAACCCCTCAGCCTGAACAGAGTGGTTGGGAGCAACATGGATCCAAATACCCATTCAGGAAGTGCTTGCCAATCTTTTTCATGTTGTAGTCTGCAGAAGGAGAGACCAGAAAATCTGGCATGATGTTGGCAAAGAAATGGATGACAACCTAGCTGATGGTTAGAAGTCTTCACACCAAGGACAACCACAACAAACTTTTATCTCTTTAGTCAATGTAGTAGCTACAACCTAATGCTTGGAAGACCAATAGTAGGCACTAAAGCCCAAGAGCTACCTTCCTTCATGCATTACCCTGTAAGTGATGTGCAACAACCACCAAGAGCACATTAAAAGTGAGCAAAAAATTATCCCATTTAACCAAAGGAGTATCTCATCAAAGCCAATGAAACAACTGAAATGACTCAAATCTGGGCATGCCACCCAACTTCCAATAGCTCCAGGATTAGCTCGTCCACTAGTCATAGTGTCCTTGCACCCTAGCGTGTGCTATATTGCTTGATTTAGTACTATTATCCAAAGGAGTTGACTGAGCAACAATGATTAAGTGCCCAAAATTCGCATGATAGTATGAGGACACTTGGTGAGAAACAGCCTGATGTGGAAACATGAGTTTGTACAGATATTACCACCAACATTGGTTGCACATGTGATCCGAGCATAAGCATTGCCTTTCAGTCCAAGAATCTCTGATGAAGGCCTCCTGACCCCATCATCCTTCATCAATTTCCTGTGCTTCGCCTCATGGTATCTCAGTCTTGACAATGGCCTGCCAACAATTGATCATTTCATGGAGCCTTACCCTGGTATCCATATGCCAGTCACTGAGCATGGTGTCGTTCCTTCCTTTTGCAGACATCTCCTACAACCACCTTAGAATTCTTTTTAAGAGCAGCTAAGTCTTCATGTGGCTTTCGAGAATTCGCATGCCTTGACCTATGTACTACTCGCATACAAGATCAAACTTGAAGTTTATGAAGAGAATACCTCAGCCGCACCTGGGAAATCATGCATCCTGCTAAATCCCCACTAGGCACACAATAGAGAGTTGATAATGAGTTCCACCTTTGAAGCCTTGCACCCTTTAATCTTTTGCTTAGATCTGAAGCATGAATGAATGAGCAGCACGAATATCCCGGTCATCTGTTTTGCCATTTGGTTCAAGACACTACATATTCTGATCATCTCCATGTGCCCACCAAAACTTATCAGATGGTGCCATTACATAGATCTTCCTTTTGCTTGAGCGTCATCTAATTTTACTGCAGAACCTAAGGCTTCTAGTTGCATCTGTCCATCTGTATAAATGGGTTTGATGTACAGGCACAAACAAGAACCGACGTTCAGAAGTTTCATTGGTATAGCTTTGGAGTCCCTCAGAAGTGCACACCATCCTCATAGGGGCAGTTACAACACTCCACCCAATCCATTCTCTAACAAATCTGAACAGAGGAACAACTGGGGCCCATATTTGTCGAAGCATATCACAACACTGGGGGAAGCAAGCCATAGGCATCAATCCCTTGTCAACTCTTCCATGTCATAGGTTGTTTTTGGTGACGCTAGTTTTCTTGCTACATTTGTGTATCTTTTCAACTCCAGAAGCACAACATTTACCTTTCAGCTGCTCATACAATCCATACATTTTTAATGTAATCATGTTGTAGGATCTCAGATGCTTTTCTAGATTCATCATGTCCTGCACAAGCACCTCCTCTTCCTATGAAGGCTTCTCCAAGGCAGGCACATGCCACTCTACCTGCACATGATCCATGCTCTCACATTTTTGGACATGTAGCTGCATCAACATATATAATTTCTTGAATGATGTCATCCTTGCCAATATCTGCAATGGACTGGGGGTCAACAACTCTTGCAGAGTCTCCAAATATTTATGATCGTCGTGAACACCTCTTACAATAACTCCACCAAATTCTTCAACCAGCCGCATATCACATGTGCACATTATCATTGTCCAACATAAATCATCATCCAATGCTGGCAGCAACAAAGACAAGACAATGCCAAGGTTTGCCTAAGCACACTCTCAAGATGGAGGCAAGAGAGTCCTAGCCTCTACCAAATCATTTTGTTTGTCCACTGTGCCATGTTATTTCACTAAGGGAGTTAGCCTGTAGCCTTGATGTCTGCAAATCTGCTGCTTGGGTGTTATGCCTATTGTTGTTTATGGTCTCTCTGACAGTCATATCATGAGCTTGTAAAGCTGGAACAGCCACCGAAGATCTGAGCGGCGTGCTTTCTCTTGTTGGCTTCATAAACGGGCTAACCCACTTCTATCCACTCCTACTCTGCCTCAGTCATTCCTTAAGCTTAGAACTCCCTGACACTACTCGGCTCTATCCTCAAATGATTCCAACAAGCCTACGAAGCTCCATACTATCCCCAACCTGTCTGATCATCTGAACTACGAATGTCTATAGTTGTTTGTCATCTTGATTTTGAGAGGCAGCCCTCTCAACGATACAAAACTATTGAATCACACATCCAGATGCTCTTCGTCAAAGCAAGCTGATACTAGAGTCTTATGTCAACCCATGGAATGAAGCTAACAATACCCAGTTTTGCATCTACTATGCTGGCATCTCCGTGGTGGTCTTGAACAGGTAATTACAGCATCACTATGACTGGAGTTGGCAGAAGTATTGCACATCCCCCAAAGATGTCCAGAATGTAGCTCCTATCTTTGTATGCATCCCATACGGATTGTATGTCAGACTTCATCAGGTGCAGCATAATTTCCTGATGACATGTCCTAAAGATCGCAAGCTCAAATACACCAGCGACTACCTGCAAGACGTTAGCAAATGGGTCCATGCCTTATAAAGAAGTGAATCAGGACATGGGAGTGCATCTTGAGGAAGGCTATTCCTATTTTTGCATGGCAAGGAGGACGACCATGACTCCATCATCCGGTTCTGTCCTGATAATCTTTACTTTGTCACATTTCAAAATGATTACCTTAGTATTCAATATGTTGTGGCTTTTGTTATCCATGCTCACCATGTAGACCAAATCGTTTCCATGGATATTGTTAATATCATAGTTCCCACAGTGCTATAGAAATGGTTGTGGTGGTTCTTCAAATGGCACTACAAAACGGGAGTTTTGGTGATGGCCTCAAACTCTACATACGATCTTGTCAAAAATCGGCTTCCAACACCCAAAGATAGAGAGAGAAGGGGATTGAAGGCGTTACACTTGACTCAAAGACCTAAATTTTGTCTCTCTCATTTTTTTTTTGGATTTTTGTAAAAGTGAAACGAGGGAGGGATCAGAAAGAGTACATCCCACCACTCTTTTCAAGGCAAACACTCAAAGAGAGATGACAAAGGTGGATGGTGATGCCAAAGGTGGATGTGAAGTGGAGGTGTAAATGTGAGAAAGCAGGAGAGATGAGGGAGTTAAGGGTTGTTCTTGTGTAGTAAACAAACATGAACTAAAACTAACCTACAAAAACATGGAAAAGGGGAGCAAATGGTCCAATGGAAGGGTGAAAGAATGCCATGCCAACACACATAACCTAAGACTATAAGCAAAAAAGCTGCAAATCAATATCTTACCACATGCTCTTGAGCTCTCCAAGTGATGAAAGGCCGTTCTCCCTAGCAACGGCGCCAAATTTGTTGTTGTAGTATGCCCTTGGGGAGCCAAGACCCACACCACCTTGCATGGAA
Organism: Ceratopteris richardii; assembly: GCA_020310875.1. Classification (NCBI taxonomy): domain Eukaryota; kingdom Viridiplantae; phylum Streptophyta; class Polypodiopsida; order Polypodiales; family Pteridaceae; genus Ceratopteris; species Ceratopteris richardii. The sequence continues at coordinate 139,919,290 of CM035432.1, forward strand.
GCAAGAAGGAAGGCTCAAGAAGGACTCTCCTTTCATCCACCCCATCCTCCAACATGTTCAAGCCATTGGCCATCAGCCGACAGCTATGCCACATGCTTGAAAACACGGAGAGAAGGGAGTCAAGGATCCTAGTCACATATGTAAAATACAAGATAATTGCAACACTCTACTTACACACATAGGAAATGCTAGCATGCACACACACCTCACTCTCTCACACTCTAAGACTAAATACACATATGTACAAAGCTTTAAGAGAAAAGAAAGTTCTTCCATTCAAAGGATATGTACATGAGAGCACGTGGACCAAAAGCTCCCTTCCTTGCAAAAATGAGCCTCTATATATAGGCTAAGCACATTCCCCCATGTGCTCCTTTTGACTAGTAAAAAAGGAGCACATGCTTTCTAACTAAAATATCTTTTGAGATTTTGCAAATATTCTTTCTCTAACTACCAAATCCCAAGAACTAAAAGCGTGGGGATTTATTCAACATGGGATTTCTAGATGTGTGCAAAAAGTGGCTTATTTACAAAGCTTCTCTACCGTAGTCTTTGGAGAAATATCAAAAAGGGCTTAAGAGGGTGTTCTCATGCGAAACTCTAGGTATATACAAAAAGAGGGTTCCTATGCACAAATGAAGATGTGTGCATACCCTATACTCAACACCCTTCTTGAAGTCGAGCCTGGTAGGCCTTGAACATAATGTCCAAGTCTTCTGGGGTTGGATCTACAAGAATAGACCTGGTTGCGGTCTATTTACAATGGCTGGTGGGGCGGGATGAGGTGGAGTGGACGGAGATTGAGCATCCGAGGGGCTTTGAGATGCAATGTCTTCTATTTTTGTTTTTGCATCTATTTGAGATAACTTTTTGTTCCACTTGCGATTAGCTTTCTCTTTGGTATCCTTCCAAGTTCTTGTTTTCCAACAAGAAAATGATGATTTTTCTACTTTCCAACATGGCTACTCTACTTCTAACCATCACACGCTCATCCTCCAAGCTCTCTCCCCGGCAACGGCGCCAAATTTGGTGTCACTCTAGCATAATGGCAAGTACCAACATGAGGAGATTCACCTCATAAATGTCAATATGCAGAGACGTGAGGACCGGTATGAAGACCGTGAGCAAGTGATGGCACAAGTGCGTGAGTGAAAGCACACAAGCATGCACACACATACACACACGCACACACACACACAAGGCAAGAGCAAAGAGTGGAACAATTGAAGATCTTCGATTACAAAAGAAATCTCTTACAAAGCTCAAATCTACAACAAGCTAACCCCCAAAATGAGCTCTCCAGCCCTTTTTATAGTTTTTTGAGTGGTTTTGGCCCTGTCTAGACCTAGTGTCCGGCCTAGTTAAAAATTAGGTTCTAGGGCTTATTCGGGGGCTCAAACAGAGTCTAAAAATTATGAAAATTGGTACGATGATAGTTCTAATACTCCTCAAGCTCGAGGACTCCTTGGCTTGAACAAAACGGAGTTGGAAAAATGAAAAATGGTATTTACAATGTTTTTTAGTGATAAAAATCACTATTATTATAGGGATTTCTTCTAAAAATTTGACATGTGCTTCTTGGAGCTCCCTACATGCTCCTTCTTCTTGTGTGTTGACTTCCTTGATGCGCTTCCATGCTTGTGCTTGACCTTGAGTGTCAACAATATGTTTGACATAAAAAGGTAAAATTTCCTACATAGGCACTATGATAGTGCGTTCAGAGGCCGAAACGAGCTCAAATCACGATTTCGACAATAGATAGCAAAGCTGTTTTGAAGTCCTAATTGCCTAGAGTATGGTCACCAATTTTTGTGCGATTTAGAGACTATGATTGGGGGTGTTGAAGACAACCTAGATGAAGCGGCGACCTGCTTTGATACCAATTGTTGGAGTCCGAGGTCTATAGAAGCATGCAAACAACACAAGGAAGAAGAGGAAGCTTGGAGCAGAACACACAATACTGAATGTATTACCAAGAGAACGTACAAAAGACAAGTGACCCATTAGGGTAATAGGTGCATATACAAGCGGGGAAAAAAAACCTCCTAAAGGGGGAAAAAAGTGCCCCGACAATCCTTGTGTGTTCACACACATCACTACAGAAATATATCAACATTGACTACCCCTTGAATTAGATAAAAAAAAACATATTCTTCAATAAGATCCATGTCCTATATAAGGGAGAGAGATTTTATGTATAGGTTCCAATGATAAAAAGATATCATCTTTCTTAGTACGCCAAGAGAGGGATGTGTCAAAGGAAAACGATTTATTGTCCAAAAGAACATTTGAAGCCCCTTTTTCTTCTTGAACTTTTGGCAAGGCTCATGTAAAATGGTCTGCTAGGTCCTTGAATTATCTTAAATACAAATTATCATAATAATAGGGAGCATCACCATATTTTTATTGTGATTTAATGTTTATATGGGAAAAACTTCAAACTCTAGTGATGGATATTTACTATATAGAAAAATCCCCATTGATAATGCCTTGATGCTTGTAAGGCAAGCACTATGGCTAGTGCTTCCTCCTAATGGTGTAATTCTTCTTTACCATGGACAATAGACAATCAATATAATCAATGGGATCCTCTAATTTATGCTTAGGTTGCATTAGGAAGAACTTGATTACCTATAAGCTTGCATTAAAATGCAATTTGTTTCTCTATTGTAATGCCTTAAATGGAAGTTTTCAATTAGGTGAAGACATGTTCTTTCCATTTTATCCATTGGAAACGGATGCTTTTATGGGACATCTTGATAAGATTTTTTAGGTGACCTCTTGACATCTTTTTTACTTAAGAGCCTAAGGATCCTCAAGATGTCTCTTTCCTTGTTTGGATCTAGAGTGCAATGTGTAGCTAAGAAATGACACTTGCTAGGATTTAATGTTATACACCATGTTGTCATTCACAAGAGTCACACTCTCTAAATATTAGGCTGGTTTCACATTGGGGTGATGGATCAAGCATCAAAAAATTACAGTTCCACTTGGGACTGGGGAAGAGTAGCTTGTTTTTCCACCCAGATAGTCACACTTATAGGCGGAACAATGCTTCGAAAAAGTTTGAAAATGCTTTAAATAAAATATCTTTTATGAAATGAATCACTTTTTTTTTAAAGGTATTTGTTTATTAAAAAAAACTCTAGGTAGGAGTGCAGAGGAAGTTGGGGAAGAGGGGGGATCGAAACATATTGGGTGATCCTATACCATCAAGTCATCAAGGTAAAGTAGTGTTCCACTGCCTCAATATGAATGCATTTTCGTATGCCCTACACACTTGATTTTTGAAGATTGGACTGAACTTATAGAGCTAAAGTGCTGCCACACAATCTGAACCAACCCTTAAAACTTTTCTTTTCTCTTTTTGCCTCCCTTTTTTTGTCTTTGAGCATCTTAGGCATGTTTCAGTCAAAGATTGGACTGAACTTATAGAGCTAAAGTGCTGCCACACAATCTGAACCAACCCTTAAAACTTTTCTTTTCTCTTTTTGCCTCCCTTTTTTTGTCTTTGAGCATCTTAGGCATGTTTCACATAAGGCAGAGGTCTGCAAAAATAATTCTTTCTCCCCAACTGTGTTCTGACATGTGTACAAAGGCATTCACATACGATCGATGGCATTTCAAAGTCTGAGATCCACATCATGGCACTCTGAGAGCATATTTGTTCCGACCCCTGCTTGCCGCCGTGCAGAACTTCCACCTTCCACATGGAATAAAAAATCATTAAAAAATTAACTATCTAAATAAAATATACTAAGTCTATTCTGGCATACTGCATCGAGTCCATCTCTCTTTCAGACTGGGTTCAGAGAGCGTGGCGGCAAACTTGTAGCGTCGCTCTTAACCAATCACAATCAAACACTTGCCAGTCACTGTTCAGATAGGGCGGCGGAACCTCCTTCGTATCATTGCCAGCTCATGATATACTAAGTCTATTCTGGCATACTGCATCGAGTCCATCTCTCTTTCAGACTGGGTTCAGAGAGCGCGGCGGCAAACTTGTGGCGTCGCTCTTAACCAATCACAATCAAACACTTGCCAGCCACTGTTCAGATAGGGCGGCGGAACCTCCTTCGTATCATTGCCAACTCATGGCACTTCCTAGAATATTTTGTGCCGAGGGGGTAAGCCCGCCCCTGAGTGGCACATATGGCTGACCTGGCATTTGTTCTTTTTCTTAAGCAATAAAAATTCTAATTTTCCAACTTAAAAAAGAGTTTCTCAAGCTTGTCTCACGCTGAATGCAAACCAGCCTTTCCGCAATTACTATTTTTTTCGTGAGAAGTCTATAACTTGAGATAGGAACATTGCATTTTTTCATACAACATAATTACAAAAGGCAAGCAAGAATGAATGTTCGAAAACAGTTTGGAAATGAAGCTTTGGAGGAGATGCATTTGTAAGGGTTTATATGAAAAAAAAATAGTTGTTCCGCCATTTTTTGTGTTCACAAAGGGCGGCTGCACAAAAGTAACTTTTGCACAATTCCGCCTTCTTGTGTGAACATATGAACCGTGGAACTAATTATTTTATCAGTGTTCCACCTGAAATAGTGCACTTTTGAGTGTTTGTTCCGCCGTCTCTGTGTGAACCCAGCCTCATTCATACAATGCAGAGGCACACAAGTCATACTCCACAGTTTCGCACACCAATGTGAATAGCTAGCCGGTGGCATACATCTTTTAATGTCGTTTCCACGTGGAACATGCACATTTTGAATGTCTCTTCTGCCGGTACTATGTGAAATGGGCCTTACTTTACTTTACTTTTCTTTGTTATAAACATGAATGCTATTAGGGTGAGTTCACAAAAGGTGGCACGGAACGTACCCCAGTTTTTCATGTCGCCACTCAAGCATTCAAAAAGAACGGTGGCAATCTTAAAACTAAAAGTGATTCAAAGAGTTTTATTGGCTGTGCAAATCTGTCGACCAATCAAAAATGAATGTCAGTCCGACATATTTGTGTTATGAAGGGAGGGGGTCTCCCTAAAATTTGGTGGACCCAGAACAAGAGGGCTTATTTTTTGTCCATTAAATCCATGTGGATGGTGCAAATGTGCCGCCAGCCTGTGTGAACCCAACTTTAGCCGAGATTGCGTTTTGATGTTTGTAACGAATAGAGAGATATCTGGGACACGTGGCACACTCCTATTTAAATATCAAACGTGTTTGTAGCAGACAATGGCTTCAAGAACAGAAGACGCTTGGACGAGCCTACGTGTCACATAACATCCCAATAGAAACTTGGTGGCCCTCTTACATATAAACCTCAGACTGACTTCTGTTGATATTCATACTCATATCTGAAGCCTGGAGTACAGAATTGCACCTGCTACAGTGAGGACGCAGAAAGTGTAGATTAGAGCGCACAGTCTACCTTCTAGAAGAGAGAGATATACGCAAAGCTTACAAGTACGAACTTTCTTGCCTGTGTCAAGATGAGCCAGGAGCAACCTCAGAAGCCCGTGACCTACAAGGATATCTTTGGAGATTCGATCCAGGGCGAAGTCGCGGAACAGCCTGTGACGATCGAGGATGCCGCTCTCATGCAAAGTGCGGAGAGCCATGCCTTAGGCAAAACCTCCAAAGGCGGAGCTGCTTCAATAATGCAGTCTGCCGCCAACAAGAACGTTCAACGGCACATGGTCGATCCAACGACTCATTCTGAGGCTGCGGAGCGTGGTTTCGGTATTCGAGAAACGTTTGTAGATGGCAAGGTATGCAGAGAGGAGTTTGTAGGTCAAGAATCTGTGTATGCGGAATCCACATTTGTGGCCACCCTCTCCGAGCTCGCTGCTAAGCAAGGCATAACTATCGGCGAGGTAGTCCTCTTAAACTAAGTATAGTGTCTGTTTGATTTCTAAGTGTGTCTTCATTACATAAGTCTCTTGTTCACGGAGATAGGCTTTGGAGGAGGCAGCTCATGATGATTCAGAGAAAATTGTTGACAAGGGAACTGCACGTGCGATTCAGAGTGCAGAAGCACGTGCTACAGGCGGCTACCGTGGCTTCGAAGGAGGCCTTGGAGCAAGTGCACAGTCTGCTGCACAGAAGAACGCAGAACACGGAACGCATATCACCTTGTTCAATGTGCTCGATGTAATACCTCCTCCTCTCTTTTTCGGCAACGTTTATCTAAACAAATACAGAAATCTCCTTTGCAACATCATTTGCTACAATTGATAGTAAAGGTAGCAAGCGCATTTGGATGTTGATGAACTGCTGTATTGGGATGTCATGCGTTTGTATATTGGCGATGTAAAATATAGTGCATTTGCAGCCAATGCTACCTTTTGCTTCTAGAAGTTGATAATTATTTGTTACAGTGTGGGGATGTCCATTTATTTGTGAATAGAGCATGTCCAACAAAAAAGAGAGAGAGAGAGAGAGAGAGAGAGAGAGAGAGAGAGAGAGAGAGAGAGAGAGAGTTCAAATGTCATTTCTGGCATTTTCACAGGGTGCAACAGAGAAAATGCTTGTGGACAAGGTGGTGATGAAGGATGATGTGGAGAAGGTGAAGCAAGTCACAGGAGATAAGGATGAAGGATCAGTGATCATATCTGCATTCGAGCGAGCTGTTGATGCCAATTCCAATGCAGATAAATATCTGCAAAACCAGTACACAAAACACATTAAAGCTGACCCAGAAGATGATATTCCACATCCGCATGCTGAGTACACCCAAACCACCCCAAAAGGTATGGAAGGGACATCGCCTTCAAAAGATGCTATTCCACATGCACATGCCGATTGAGATCTATACCTCTGCCATTTAGCCTGAGATTTCAGTATTTTGTTGATGCATGTGGCATCCGTGTACTTGGATTTCCCTCTTGAGTTGTACAAATAAAATGATGCATTAGCATCCGCGTACTTGGATCTTCCTCTCTTGTTGTACAGATAAAAAAAATCAACGCTTATGGTAAGTTCAATGCCTTTTATTTTGACCATGTTATGGACGTTATTCCCCTCTATCACTCCAACTTTCCTATGTATGTATATGCATTATGTATGCATGTTGTACATATGCATTATGTATGTATGTTATACTTATGTGTATCTATATATTTAGTGATGGAGGATATATGCAATTTCCAAGTAGCAGGCAAAAGCCAACAGACTCCCTACGAGCAATGTGTGAAGTGCCACTGTGTCAAGATTGACACTTCTCGAAAGGGACTAAGAGATGGAAATTGAGCCTTTCTCCTTTCAGAATATATTAGGGATTCTTTGAGCTTTAATATAACAAATTTTAAGTCAAATCAAATAGATTTTGGGATGTGCTCCAAGAACCTCCTCCAAGATAGACTAGTGACTATCTACACTATCAATATGCACATGCACACACACACACACACACACACACACACACACACACACACATATATATATATATATATATATATATATATATATATATATATAGAGAGAGAGAGAGAGAGAGAGAGAGAGAGAGAGAGAGAGAGAGAGAGAGAGAGAGAGAGAGAGAGAGAGAGAGAGAGAGAGAGAGAGAGAGAGAGAGAGAGAGAGAGGTGCTTGAGACTACTCAATGACTAATGCAAAGTCTACTGACACTAGAATGTATTAGAATCATCTTCTATTCATGTATGTATAAATGGCACAAATTAGGTGGTTGATTGACTTCTACTTCTATAGAAAAGTCATCCCTCATTTAGCTCACCCATTTGCTAGTTGCGTTTTCAGCTAATTAAACTTATATCTATAATTTTTGACTTGACCAAAGCTTATTTAATGATATGGGAAAGTTTCTTAGTTTTTCTTACATAATAGACTTTGTATAATGCTCAGATTTTTTATATCTAGACTATCTAGAGAACTCTATAGTGCGAATGAACTTTGTATCCCCTTGTTTGCAAGCTTTTGAAGATATTTTGTTCTCTCCTACTCCTCAAATTGAGCATACAAGTGAGTTTGTGTATGGAAAAACTAGATTTGATTTATGAGTTATTAAGTCTTTGTTTTTAGGTCGAGTGGACTCTTCAAGAGTTGATCACACTCAACAAATTCAGGTTTCGTGATGTGGCAATATTTCAAGATCATTTTTTTTGCTGGAATAAATGTTATTTTTATATCTTGATACACATTTGAATAAACTTTTGTACAATGATTGGAATAAGATTTTGTATAATGGATGTATTATTACTAAAGAAAGAGCATTTTCTAAACACACATTTGAATAAACTTTTGTACAATGATTGGAATAAGATTTTTGTATAATGGATGGATTATTAGTAAAAAAAGAGCATTTTCTAATGAGCGCTGAGTCAAATTCTGTTATAGACATGTTGCAGGTCTTTTAATGTAAACTTTTCCTCAACATAGCCTTGAATCTATGGTGAAAGATGATGGAAAATTTCTACACTTCCTATATGCAGCAAAAGTGCATGGATTCTCCCAAGATCATTTTTTTCTTTTTTTACATAGTCAATCTGGAGCAAAATCGTGCAAACGGCTTCCAAGTCATGCTGTGGATGAAAATGAAACCTTCTACATTCTTAGTAGAATTAAGGAGATCTATTTAGACATGTCACTTATAGTACATAAGCTTGACACAAAGACAAATAATTGAATATATCTCTCGAGGCACACAAAGAATGAAAAAAAAGCAGACTTCATTATCTTTCTAACAAGTGCAGAATTAAAGAAATTGGGTGCTGAAAATTATATGAAAAACCTACAAAAAATAGAGATATGAGAAAGAACCTAACTTAGAGAGAGTATGGGAGAAGAAATCGAGCCTTGGGGGTAATTGCCGAGTATATATGACTCTCCTATGGCATGAGGGTGATCTCCCTTGTGCTCAAGTAGATTAAGATGCTCGCTAGTAGGGCCATGCATGAATTGTGAAAGAACACCAAAAACATAAGAATATTATGTTAGGTTATGGTGGTATAAATTAATGACCTTATGATACTCCTATAGAGTTGTATGACTACAAGCTTTTCTCCTTGACACGTAACTTCATATTTGTGTCCATGGGTTGTGAGAGTGGATTACATACACTCATGCCATGATTGTACAACACCTCAAGTAAATACTTCCTTTGAATAAGATATGGTCCATCATGTGCATACACAACTTCAATAGTTGCTATATAATCACCTATAAAAATAAGATCATCCACATATATGCATACGTACACAATGTTTCATTCATTCCTCTTCATGTATAGAGATGGATCAACCTCACTAACATGGATTCCACACTTTGTCTTGAAACCCAATAGGCTGGTACATGTAGGCTTTCTCCTTGAGATCTCCATTTAGAAAAGAATTCTTCACATCAATTTGATATATAAGCCATCAAGGAACTAAAATTGATGTCTTTATTATGCCATATTTACCACATATGAAGTACTATCCTCATAGTATATTCCATGTGTCTGTGAGAATCCCTTAGCAACCAATCTAACTTTATGTCTAGCAATTGAACCATTGGAATTTCTCTTAATTTTATAGACCCACTTATTTGAGATTACCTTCATTCTATCTTCTTTTGCTACTAGCTCCCAATTACGTCTATCCTCAAGAGCTTTGATCTCCTCCTCCTCTACATATTTTCCATTCCTTGGAAACCCAAGCCTCTTCAAAACTTATAGCATCTTTGTCTTTGATATCTTGTGTCATGAATGCACAATGCCTTGCAATGAAGCTATCATCTGTGAGGTTCTCTATTAGATACCTGATCCTTGAGGACCTTCTCTCATTCTCCAATGAATATGTCTTGCATTTCCTCCTTTTGCAACATGGGTGTGATTACTTCTTCAAGCTTTTCTTCGTGAGTATCCTATATATCATCTTTGGTTTCATATTCTTTACCTTTGGTTCTACTCATTTCTAATTAAGGACCAGTAGATGTGCTACAAAGCCTCCACTTGCATGATGTAGGACTTGTCGAATTCTCTAAGCTTCTTGTTGCACCCAATTCCATGTGTTCTTGATGCCTGTCTTCATGTCTTCTTTCTTCTCCTTCTATATCTTTGACGTGCAATTCATCCTTAAGTGCATAACATGACTTTAATTCATCAAATAAAACATCTCTAGAAATTTTTAGCTCCTTTGTGGCATGTTTATAGCAGGTCGCCCTTTTTCTAATTGGAATAACCAATGAACATACAATTTTCTACCCAAGCGTATTCTAACTTTGTCCTTGTTACATTAAAAAGCTCGCTTATTTTTGGTGCACTAATGAAGTAGTTTTTGAGATGGTTTCGAGGCATATGCTAAGGGAAATTGTGTGTTCATTTCACAAATTTGTTCACTAAATCATGGTGTCCATATGGAATGTGTCAAGTTATGAGGATTTGTGGGTATATAATGGTGTGGAGATATGGTTGTCCATGTATGAGGATGTCTATGTGTTGCTATGACCCCAAGGGCATTTGCATGGTTGTGTGTAAATCACTATGTACAATGTGATGCAACTATATATATGTACATACATGGTCATTTGTGAATGGTACTATGAAAAGAGAAGATGGGATGGGGTCTAGTCAGGATGGAAAGGGCAAGAAAAAAAATTCATGTGCTTAAAAGAGGATCTAGAAAAAAACATGTTGTTTGTTATTTTATGGAAGTTCTCTTTTCCAAAAATCATCAAAATAAAGAGAATAGGCATAATAAAAAGTGAAAATTTCCTTGCTTTTTGGAAATAATTTTGAGATATGGTCAGAAGTATTTTAGAGAATGGGTTTTGGCTTGGCCTTCTTTTTGTCTTTTGAGATCTCTCTGGTAGATATTGAAGGGAAGGAGGGCCCTATAGCGAATTCCGAGGGAAAGAGGGCTCTTTTTTTGGAAGATGCAAAACTCCATCGAGGGAAGTCATGATGAAAGCCAACAAGGAGGATCAAAGGATAGTTGTGTGAAGTTAAAAATATCAGATAGGTAATCACATATCCTGAGCATCAAATATTGTAGCTACAAGAGGCCACATGTTTGAGAGTTTTTGACGCATGAGGCATTAAATAGGATGAACCATCATCATATCTTCCAATGGAAAAAATATTTTGGAGGAGGATCGGAAGCATAGAGAAGCATAGGCCTTCGTCAACTTTAGAGCATCGAATTTGGGCATTCCATAGCTAGAGGAGTTGAATTAAAGGTTGCTTTCTAACATTTGAGGGATTCCATAGTGAAAGGCATCATTTTTGACTCCTTGAGCCTTGTATGTCCAACCAATGCATCCTATTTTTGAATTTATAGCTCTGACAATCTCAACATTGCTACCAACCTTAAAGTTCAAAGGTGCAAACAAGAGGAGTATTCATGCCTCAAGTGAGCTTGTATAGTTGTCCACCAATTATTATGATCCACTAGTACATACATGTGAGAACATGCTCAAAGATCATTTAGAAAACTAATTACCTATGGAGAAACGTGGAAAATGTCTTTATTCTTTTCTTTTTGATGCATGGAAGATCAAACACAATGACCAAACTGATTGCATCACAACATTTTTTTACTTGACATTGATTTTTACTTCACAATACTATGCGTGTGTATGATTGAGAACTTTAATAGATAGAAAATGTAAATACATAAATTAATAGATTTAAAAACTTTAAGAAAGATTTACAGTAGTTTGTATATATTTTAAGGCACATACACACATGTATATATATAGTGGAATGTATATCTTATCTGATGTTGTCTTTTTTTAGATATAAATTCTTCATAAAGAAAGTTCAGAGCACAATCAGTAGTGATGTGTCCTGCATTCTGACATCGTTGGCAATATGACTTCTTCAAAACTGGGTTGATCTTCTCAGACCCCAAATTACCTAGTTGTATTTTCCGATCTACTCGTGTTGTGAGATCGATTGTCTCATCTAATGTTCTATTTTGATCCAATGTATACATGTAGATCTTTTCTTTAATAGCTGGTTGGAGTCCATCAACAAAAAGTTCTTGTAGCATTTCTTTTGAAGGGCACTTGTCTATAGGAAATTGCTGCATCGTAGATCTGAAGTGCAAGGCATATTGTTCTACTATTCCTTTCTACATCACATATTGTAGAGTAGCATATAGTTCCGAAATGTTTTTAGCCATCCAAAGCATTCTAAGAAAGCTTTTTTTAACACATCATAAGTTGACAAATGGTCCACGGGATACTCTATAAGCGACTTAACTGCATCTCCTGCCAGAGTTTCTTGGAACACCTGCGATTTATGATCATCATCTATTAGGCCCCAATGATTGCAAACATATCGGTTTTCGAATGTGTGCATATGCACATCCGGATCTTCATTGGTTCTACCATAAAAGTGTGTATAATTTAATCCTAGTAGTGGATTTTGGCATGCCATCATATCATCAATTGCTTCCAAGACATTGAGTCGGATGAAAGGAACTATGGCTAAGGCTAATTTCAATGGGGGTTCGCTACCTCTGCTTTGGCCTAGTTCCATAGGGTATTCTGCTTCCTACTGATGGCACTATTGGCCAGTTTCACTAGACTCCCCTCACCACAAGGCCTTGGCTAACTTCTTGCTCTTCCACTCGAAGATCCAATCCTGCAAGAGTCTGGGAGATAGCACTCCATTTTTCACCAGTATAGCAACTCCTTCGGAATACTAAGTGCCTCATCAATGGAAATATCTTCAAGGTGTATTATTTCCAACGTATGCTTGATAAATTTGTCCACATAGTCAAAATGATGATTTGGTTTGAGGTATTCCTTCCCACTCCATAATGGCATCAATTCATCTAGTGATGTGTTTCATCATCAACCCCATCCCATCATGGTCACCAAATGTTTACTAAAAGCTATACTTCAATAAAATATAGCATCGAATCTCAAAAGGAATGGGTATGGGAACGGGGATTTATGAATACAGTAGTACTCATAAACATGTGTTTATGTTCCTTATTAATTTACAGTGCATAAGCTTCAGAGGCATTTACAGTGCATTCAGAGGCATTTACACACAAAAAAACTCCATTAAGAAAGTGATCCCGGCAATAAACAGTACTCATTGATTAGTAAGATTGCTTGTACATCATTCTGGAATACAGTAGGATTGTGCATCACAGTGCAGCACTTCATCTATCAAATCTTTCTCGGACTACACCGCTCCGTAGCATCTTCTTCATCGGACTTCGTTCCGTTTTTGCACACCGTATCACAATGAAATACTCTGCTCTTCTTCATAATCTTCACACCATTCCATACTTTGGAATATAAATTCAACACTAGAAATTACCAACTCTCAAAACTCTTGCGATCTCCATAAAAATCCCATTTCCCGATTACATAGAAAATACATTTTACAAATAAATGTGGTCGTCCACACCGGCTGCTAACAAAAAAAAATTAGCTCAATGAGGTCAACCATTCACTCTTCATCAAAAGTAAGTTTCTGGCCTGAACATTATAAAGAAACCATTTCTTTTGGTGTATCAAAACCTCTTTCTCTCTTTGCCATCCCGGTTCTTCATTTACAAAATATTGCTCACATGTGCTTTTGATTCTACCTTTTTGTGCATACACATAGTCTCCTTGAATCAACTTACTCACAGCTCTGTGATCACACACACACACACACACACACACACACATATATATATATATATATATATATATATATATATATATATATATATATATATATATATATATATATATATATATATATGTGTGTGTGTGTGTGTGTGATAATACCTATATATATATATATATATATATATATATATATATATATATATATATATATATATATATATATATATATATATATATATATATATATATATATATATATATATATATATATATATATATATATAGAGAGAGAGAGAGAGAGAGAGAGAGAGAGAGAGATAGATAGATAGATATATACATATGTGTGTGTGTCTTTATGTATGTATGTGTGTGTGTGTTTATGTATGTATGTGTGTGTGATAATACCACACAATAAATATCTACTAGTCACGTTGTCCCTGTTCTCAATTCTTGTTATCTGTAATACGGCTTCACTCGGAGCATACTTACCTTTATTGGGATGCTCTCTTTGTCAATTCTGGAATCTACAAGGAGCCATTTGGATTTTCTTCCACTACTTTAAAGGGATCCATGCATCTGGTTTTAAAATACCTAGAAATTTATAATACTTTTTGTTGTACAGCATAAGCCTTTAGATTCTTGTCGTGTTTATCCTTTATTTTTTTTATGGATTCCAAACTCTATTGTGCTAATAATCTCTTTTCTTCTAATTTTATTGATTGGATGGGTCTCACCTTCATGGATTCCTCTTCTCCAAGTCTCACTTTGATCGCTACTTATAGTGTAGGAATTTCTTTTTCTATTAGAAAAATTGCTTCCTCCCCATACACAAACAAGAATAGTGTGCATTTTGTGGTCACCAGATATGATGTCTTGTAGGCCCAGAAAGATTCCTGGAGCCTATCATCCTAAGACCATCTATGATTGTCTACAATTTTTGTCAATATTTGCTACAGAATTTTGTTGGTAACTTCTACATGTGCATTGGCTCTCGGATAATATGAAGTTATTTTTCTATGCTTAATTCGATTTTGAGTGCTATTTTGTCAAGCCATTTCATAACATAATATGTACATACCAAAATATACCTATTGGATCTGTGCCTTGAACGAGGATCAATTGGTCCTACAAAATCAATCACCCATTTTTCAAAAGGTTTGAGGGCCAAGATGCATCTCAAAAGAGTGACATGTATCAACATGTGTTTTCCCAATCTCCCACATTTATCACAATTCTTATAGTACTCATCTTCCTCTATACATCTTCTCTAGAAACTTTCATAGATGAAATAATGATAGGATTGTCTTCCAATGATGTTATTCATTTTTGCAACTGTCAAAAGTTTATGTTTTTCTCTCCATGTGGCTCTAGGTGAGTAGTTGGTCATGCATAGAAAATTTACTAAGTCCACATACCATGAAGTTTTTACATTAAATCGAAATAAGTTTTTATCTCACAATTCATCGAAAACTAAAGACGTCTGTTGGTCGCTGCTGCCGTCCTTTACGACTGACTGTTGCTGTCGCCGCCGTCGACTGTAGCTGCTCTATTCCGGGCTGATGGTCGCTGCTGCCGTCCTTTACGACTGACTGTCGCTGCTGCCGCCGTCCTTTACGATTGCTGTCGCCGCCGTCGACTGTAGCTGCTCTATTCCAGTGCGAGATGTTGAAAACGCCACCGCCAGTGACAATAAACCTGGCGTAGACGGCGTCAGTTGCGTCTGTCGCGACTGGGCGCGTCTATCGTCGAGTGCAATTCCCTCTGTCGCGGGCCACGTGGCTACCTATCGCGGCGTGGGTCCGTCTATCGCCGAGTGCAATCCCGTCTCTCGCGGGCCACGTGGCCGTCTATCGCGGCGTGCAATTTCGTCTATCGCCGAGTGCAACTCCATCTATCGCGGCGTGGGTCCGTCTTTCGCGGCGGATCGTCTGTCGCGGGACACTGCGTCTGTCGCGGGTCCTGATTCGCGTTTTCTTCACGGGCTTCAGCGTTAGTACCTTGTTATAAAAAAGAAGAAGAGAAAAAAAAAAAAAGAAAGAGAAAAAAAAAAAGAGGAAGAGAAAAAAGGAAGAGAAAAAAAAAGAGAAAAAAAGAAAGGAAAAGAAAAAAAAGGGAGAGAAGAAAAAGAAAAAAAAGAGAGAAAAGAAGAAGCGTGCAACCCGTTTTTGTGGGATTTTTGTCCTTTCTGTCGACTTCATAGTAAAGATTTGAAAGAAGAAGTGTGCTTCCCGTTTTGGTGGGATTTTCTGGTCTTATTATTTTTCACTGAAAAGTGGAGTGTTAGGCCCCGATGTGATCGGAGGGGGGAGTCTTCCTTTTGGCCATGGATGTGGCTTCTTCCTCTCTCGTCAAAAGTAATCGGGCCCCTCCCCCTGGGGAGACCGGAACACTGGCCGCTCTGCTGGAGGGGGGTTCGTGTGCCGCCCCTGGGGCATCCGAAAGTGTTGAATCCCCCATCGTGTCCCTCAGTAGACCCGCAGTTCTATCTGCTCAGGAGGAGCTCAAGAAAGTTTGCCTCGTCGGCCAAGTGTTTGGCCCTAGGCCCCCGCTCGAAATCGTGCGACAATGGCTAAGAAAAGAGTGGTTCCCTCGAGGACTAATCGTCAGCAAATGCCAGTTCTTACCAGCAAACCACATGCTGCTAGTCTTTGAAAATGAAGAGATGGCGTTCCAAGCCCTAAGCGTTGGCACCTGGCAACTCGGTCGGGCGACCCTGTGCCTTTTCAGATGGTCCCCGGACTTTACTCCCGACAAATCGAAATCGCTCCGATACCCTCTTTGGGTTGAGCTCCCTAATCTCCCATACTTCTTGTACAACTTCGTGTGGGACATAGTCTCCCCCATCGGCAAGCCATTGGCTTCTCGAGAAGACATTGGTGGTCTCATCTATGAGGGTGCAAGACACTCGTTCAATGCTAGATGGCACCCACAAATCTGCGTCGAGGCCGACCTCAGTTCGCCACTTCCATCTACGATCAAAGTGGACATGGGAGAAGGCGATGTCTGGGAGCAGGATATCACTTACAAAAACCTCCCCAATGCGTGCTTTCGTTGCGGCCAACAAGGTCACAGGATCAAAGACTGCCCTCTCAGGCAAAAAAACAAGCGATTTCAAGAAGCCTCCAAAACTGTTCAAGACAACTTTGACGATTCGACCCACTTGACCAAGAAAGGGGAAGACAAGGGCCCCCTCAATCCACAAGCTGATGCCGATGGCTTTACTAAAGTTAGAAGAAGAAGGAAAAGAAGCCCGAGGGCCAACGGTGAGAGGAACAACCCGCCATTTACCTCACACAGCAATTTGTATTGCAATCTCGGAAAGGAGATCAACGAACTTGACTATCCAGGTGGGAAACCACTCGAGGTAGATACCGACGACAATGCCCTAGAGATCCCTGACAACAAAGAAACCCCCCAGGAGGGTTATACTACAAGCAAAGAGGATGGATTCACCACTAGCAATGAGGACAACATGGATAGTGAAAGTTCCATCATTGGATCGACGATCCCGGAAACGGTGTCGAGCACGGGGCCCAGTTCCCCCCAGCAAGGAGTATCACGCAAAGGAAAGCAGCCTATGTAGCTACCTTGGAAAAGCCCCCACAAGAACCGATTTCTAAGTCGGGATCAGATCCCAGCGAAAAAGAAAGAGGAAGCCAAGAGAAGAAAGGACAAAGCTCCCTCCCGCAAAGAGGGATAAACACAAAATGATCGTCATCTCGCTAAATGCTAGAGGGCTAACCGACCCCTCAAGAGCGACCATCATTGGTCAATGGCTGCGCGACATTAGTTTAAACCCAGACATTATATGTATTCAAGAGATTAAAATTGACGGAGAAGATCTACTGAAACGCCTCAGACAGGTCTCCTCAGCCCATGTGTGGATCCCTACGAAGCACCAGAGGGGGTCTGGAGGAACGGCTATCGGCGTTAAACACCTCTGGCTTGAAAAGTTAGAGAACTCCGTTGAAGATGTAAGTCACCGTTGGATTGCGGCTTCCTTTGGTGCTCCTCTTTCTGTTACTATGGTTTCCTTGTACGCTCCTAACGGGGACCTGGAGCGACTGAACACTTGGGCCTCACTTGACTCACTTCCCCACAACGTGCTTATTTGTGGAGACTTCAACATGGTGGAGGACCCTAGGGACAGATGGATGGGCAAGGGTAGGATCATTGACGGTCGGGAGAAGGAAACGTGGGACATGACCAAACTCCACTTGGACTTGGTTGAATTCAAAGACTTGAATGGCTTCTCTTGGTCGAATCTCCAGGCGGGCGAGGACCTGAGGAAAGCTAGGCTCAATAGATGCTACATCTCTCAGGGCTTTACTCATCAGTGGGGCCACCCTACCATCACGCAATGCACTGACCTCACCATCTCTGACCACTACCCGATCATTATCACTTTTCAACCTTCAAACAAGATCCGCAAGGCCCCGTGGTTCCATGCCAACGCGTCCTCCTTCTCTCTCCCCTCCGTCCACCAAGAGATTGCGGATGTGTGGAAGGTGGCATTCGCTTCTGGCTTGGCCCCAGCCAAGTGTTGGAGAAGTGCGGTCGACAAGTCTCGTAAGATCATGATTAGAACTAAGAAAATGATCGAGACTGTGAGACGGGCTCGTAGGGAAGCTCTTTACCACAGACTCTGGCGGCTCGAGGAGGAAGTGAACAAAGGAAAACTCCAAGCCCAGAAAGGTCTCCGAAAAGTCAGAGCAGTGTTGAGATACGAGGAAGAAATACAAAGGAAAAACTTGCAATTCTTCTTCAAGGAGTGGTGGGCCGGCAAAGCCGACAAACCCACTAAGGAGATGTGCCGTATCCTTAAAGGGAAACACAACAGAGAGTCGATCCCCCTACTGCTTGATCCACATGGCAATGTATGCAATTCGGAAGAAGATAATTTAGGCGTCATCGAAGGGCACTTCACGAGACTCCTTGGAACCTCGAACCCCCTCTCCCACCATAGAAGGGACTGCATGGCTGCCATTTCTTGGGTTTCCCCCCGGAGAATTCCACCCAACCTTCACTCCTTGCTCCATGCCCCTATCTCGGAATCAGAAATCATCGAGGTTATTGATGCCCTCCCCCGCGGTAAAAGCCCGGGACCCGACGGACTCACTAACGAGTTCTTTAAATCCTTCAAGCTGGTGGTTGCCACCCCTCTTCGGATGGTCTGGCAAGAAGCGCTAAAGTTTGGTGCTCTTCCTTCTTGTCTAAATAATGGAATTATCAAGTTGATTCACAAGAAGGGGGAAAAGAACAGAATCGAGAACTGGCGGCCGATTACGATGCTCCAAACAGGATATAAGATCATCGCCAAAGTCATTGCCAACAGGCTTTCGTGCCACCTGAGATCTTGGCTTAGTGAGGACCAAAAAGGTTTCATCAAAGGCAGGTCCATCCTGGAAACCATTATGGACATTTGGGAAGGTATGCAATATGCAAAGGAGTCCAACCAAGACGTGGTTTTCCTCAAGATCGACTTTGACAAAGCCTACGATAGGCTTGAATGGGACTATATTCTACAGTCGCTCCAAGACCTCGGATGTAGTCGGAAATTCACCAGGATGATCGCGACCCTTCTCGGAAACGCAACGACACAAATTAACGTAAACGGCAAACTTTCGAAGGCGATCCACCTTAAAAGATCTATTAGACAAGGGTGCCCTCTGGCCCCTCTCCTCTTTGCCATCGCCACTGAGGGGCTGAGCAGACTGGTGGCACATCATGTGGAGGCTGGCAATATCAAAGGCCTCCGACTGCCTCACGGCCACGGCCAAATCATCATGAGACTTTTTGCCGATGATATGAACGCGTTCGTTCACAATGATAACACCAGTCTGGAGACGCTCTGGAGGTGCCTTGATACCTTTTGTGTGGCCTCTGGATCCAAAATCAACCATAATAAGACCGCCTTTAGGGCTATTGTGGGACAACAGCCTGGCCTCCTCATTGATCATGGTTGCCAAATCATTCCGCAGGGCCAAATCTTTCGGCTGCTTGGCATCCCCTTGGGGTTTGACGTCCCTATGGAACAGCGTTGGAACTGGGTGCTGGCCAAACTTGAAAACAAGCTCAACTACTGGAGAGGCATGCAAATCAATCTCGCTGGACGCGCTATGGTCATCAACACGTTCCTCCTCTCGTCCACCATCTATTTCCTTTCTTGTTGGAGACCGAATGAGCAAGGCCTGTCCAAGCTGAATAGCATCTGCAGGAACTTTCTGTGGACGGGTGATCATAACAGAAGGGGGGTGCCTAAGATCAAGTGGGCCATCTGCACCAGCCACAGAGATAGCGGGGGGCTTGGTATCCTGGACATTGGGTGTATGGCCAACAAACTGGCTGCCAAATGGATGATTAAGGCTTGGTGCAACAGGGAGGCCTCGTGGGCCAAGCTGATCTTCAGAAACAAGAATGAGTTGGCTCTCATGGGGTTCCCAAGCTGGAAGAATCTCGACATCATGACCCTGCTATTCTCCCCGATCCCTGTCTTCCCGAAAGGCTCCAATCTGGTGTGCTCCCTTTGGAAGGGCTGGAACAAAGTCAAAAGCTTCACAAGAATTAGTGAGGACTGGAAGTGGGCGGCCGGAATCAGACAAAACGACTCTATCTGGTTCCCGGTACATGGCATCCGGAGTGTGGAGTCGTGGAACATTCGAAATGCCAAGAGACTATGGCACAAAGGATTCAAAAAATGGAAACACCTCTGGAAACATGACTCCAACGGCTGGATCAATTTCGAGGACATTGATCCTTCCAAAAACATCTCCTACGAAGAATGGAACACTTTGCAAAGCAGATGCCTCGCATGGGATCGGAACAAGATTCGCCTTCTCATGGGACACGATGCTCCGAACTCGCTTGGTCTCAAATGGCACAATGGAAATAACATACTCAAAATCCCGAACATCAAAGAAACGACTGACCACCAGATCAGTCTCAACAAGAAGTGGTGCCTGACTTGGACGCGACTTCGATGGGACATGAAATTCATGAGTATTTGGCACCCCCTGATCGAGATTAAGAAGTCTGTCCTCCTTTGGCAAATTCTGCATCGTGGCATTTGGACTAACCACAAGGCTTGCAAAATTTGCAGGGTCCCTCCTTGGTGCAAACGTTGTCACCGGGCTATTGAAGATGTCCCACATATCTTCCTCTCCTGCCCCAGCTCCCTCAAAATATGGCAGATGGTGGGAAAGAAACTCAGACTTCTGAAACAGCTTAGCTGGAAACAAGTCCTTTTGGGAGAAGCGATCGGCTGCTCCGCGACACTCTGGAACGCCATCAGAGGGGAAGTCTTGTGGAAAATCTGGCGGGAGCGGTGTGCTCTCAACTTCGGCGATACCCCCAAGGAATGGTCGATTGAGAAATCACTATTCCTCCTTGGCAAAAGGATTGTTAACTGTAAGAAATCCCCCCCCTTCAGGCACCATAAAGTCCTCATTTTGATCAACAACAAGCTCAAACCCAAGTGGGCCCCGCATGAGGGCGATGAGAGGGTGATCAACCTTCTATGTAATGCAACCTAGAACTCATACAGGTTTCCCCTGCTTTGTGGGATTTGGGGGGTCCCGTGGGCGCTAGTCCCCTTCTTTTGTACCTTTGTTTCTTAATTTAATTCAAGTCCGGGAGAGTAGGCTATTGCCGAACTTCCTTTATATTAAAAAAAAAATTCATCGAAAACTCTAGAGACTAGCTCCTCATTCAGTATCCTTGATAGGCGTTCTTCTAGAATATGGGATTTTCCTAGCCTGATCACCATCCTAAAATTAAACTCTTTTAGCAAGAGCATACATCTCCTTAATCTTCCTATCAACGCAGGTTTATTACTTATGTAGAAAATGAAACGTTTTCCCATCACGTAATGTCTAAATTTATTTACAAAAAAAATATCATTGAGAGACATTCTTTTTTCATAGTAATAGGTCTAAATTTATTTACAAAAAATATCATTGACAGACATTCTTTTCTAATCCAGTTGACATGTCCATTTGAATGGTGTGCCTTTTCTCAATAGTTGTGTCAACGGTGAAGCTATTGAAACAAATTTATAATACATCTCTTGTAATAGTTTGCATGGCCTAGGAAACCTCTCGATTGTCATAAATTTTGTGGGGATGGGAGCTTCCCTAGATTTTCTACTTTGACCTCATCCACTATCACTACAACATATCAGGGGCATACCGACGGTCACACGTTGGCATCAGTATGACTGTTGAAAACCCTTGAAAACTCACGGAGGCAATATACACATCGAAAACTAGGGGCTACTTAGGATAGGGAACAAAGGGGGGAGGGTGAGGGTTGGGTGTAGGTATAAAGGGAGGGGCAAGGAGTGTGACAATAGATTTTAATTCTCAATCACACACATAACATTAGGGAAAAAAATGAACTTTGCATGGGCCTTTTGGATTAAGGAGTGATTAGTGATGGACCAATGAGAGGAGGGTGGTGGATACAGTCTATAGCCTATAAATCACTAGGTTGAAGGGGGATGAGGGGACAAGATTCCCCTATGTTCAGGTTTTGCCTCTAGAGAGAGAAAATAATCTCGTAACTTACCAGGGCCCAAAAATTCAAAAATTTTAGAAAGTTATAAAACTCATCATAACACCATTTAATGGTCCCCGAACCACTTTTTAGGATCAAAAGTTCTATTTTTGGCTCCTAAATCACAATCCGTGCATGAACTGACCTGATAAAAGTGACTTTTTCAAAAATAACTCAAAATACAACTTTCTCCCTTCAAAACCTCACATTTTCATACCCAGGTCCTAAAAAGTTATCTCTTTCCACTACTTTCTCTCCCTAGCACACCATTGCAGCTCCTACATCTCCATTTCTTTCTTTGTGCATCTTCTTCTTTGAATTCCTAGTGTCACTTCCATAGCCTGAACTCCAATGGAGAAACCTAAATCTCATAGACATCTAAAAGATGAGGTTATCGTGATAAAATGTCACAATATCAAGGCTATAGAAAGAATTTGGTTAGGACATGAATTCTGCAAAGGTGCATGGGTGTACATGCAACCCTCTAGTGTTGGTCCTCATCGTATAAGATATCATGGAAACTTGGATCTTCATTGGAAAGGGAATTTATAAGGTTTCAAAAAGCTAAAAAATGGTGAAATTATTGCCATTGTACAACATGTTTTCACAATGTCAAGCATGAATTCGGAAAAATCAAACAAAATGAGATATCCTATCAATTGTAAGTATTACTCATTGACTTTTGTTCAAATTTCATAATATACCTTTTTAAGTTGTGTAGTTTTTTGTTGTAGACATATTTCCTTCTACCTTAGTGGAAGAACAACCACTTCATAGTCTTACAGGTACTTTCCAAGCATTGCATGAAGATGTTGGGTTGATAGTCTTTCCACATGCCCGTCCTGCTCCGCTATTACGTGAGAGATTTTTCTTTTACACACATACATATGTTGTACCCTCTTCATCAAATGATTTTGGCATGTTAGAGATGATTAAGGTAGATTCTCTTTTAAAGCTTGAGTGGCCACAACCTGAGATATGGACATTAACATCTTTGATGCATAAGATGGTGATGGACATACATAACTCTTTGAAATTTACAAGAGTTTCAAGATCTCTAGGATTACATTGGTGTGTTCCTGTTCATTGTTTTGTACATTTATTTCAGATATTCATAATTCTAGAGACTTCAACAATGTTCATGTTAATAGATATCACGTATGAGCAGGTAGAGGGTTTACTAGGTGAAAATTGGGGACTTGTAGATGGATGCACCAAAGGGGATAGATGCCTTTGTAAAATTGGTGCAACAAGCATATGATTTCGATACTTGAAACATCATGCTTCATTGTACATTAGATTCTATTATGATCGTTGGATGTGTAAACTTGGTGAATGGATACCAGTACAAAATTCTGAGGGTTTTATAATTTCATTTGAAATTAAGATAAATCTACCCAACAATGAAATGGAAGTTATTTCAGCAAATCATCATTGGACTCTTGCCAACATGAGAGAACATCTAGTAATAATGGGATTTGAGGATTTGGATCAATCAAAGTTCAGAATACAAGGGCATAAGGTAAAAAACATATGGTATTTTTTCTTTTGTTTATACAAATTTTTATTTTCAAATATGTTATTTTAAAGTTTTGTATTTGTCTGCAGATTGGTAAGAGGTTGGAGGATAAAATTAAACTCCTTCCTAAATGGAGTGTAGATGGAACTCAACTTTCATTGTCATAGCTCAAGAACTATTTGAGTGCTAGAGTTTACACACAACCTATGTTCCATTCATAATCCTTCCTCTACTACAATGTATTTAACATGCAAAACATGTAGCATGCAAAATTTTTTGATCTCAATATGATGTACATGTTACACTAATGTGTTCCTCGAGTAGCTTTGATGTGAAACTTTTCCCTATACATGGGCACTTTTTACTCTAGTGCTAAATAGATATTTTTTCCCCATGTTACCACATACTTGATACTCTCATATGTGGTGGTACTTTGTACTTAGGGATATCATTCAGATCTTACTTCAGTTCAGTTCATTGTCAATAGAGAGAGCTATTCCAGCCATCATCTTCTACGTGTGTCTTGCTGCGTTTGTGCTCCTTGTGTGTGCTTCTCGTGTGTCTCTCACACTTCTACACACACCCAACAATGGTATCAGAGCAGGTTCAGCTCCTTCTCAAGTTTTGGTTTTTTGTGTCGTGGTGTGTGTGCACTTTTAATAGTGCAAATCGACTTCGGAGCATAGAAGAGTGAATTTCGACAACCAAGAAACATTTCCAACAGGTGCCTTGTAGTTTTACCCCCGTTTCAAAGCCATTCTTGCAGTCAGAATTGCCATCAGAGTGACGATTTGTGAGCTTAAATTTTGGCATTCATAGCTTTCGTTGAAGTGAAGATTTTGTCACATTCTTGTTCTTTTGTGAAATGGGAGGCAACAATGACTTGTTTGGCATGCTTCAAGATGAAGATAAGCTTGATGGGACTAACTATCCAATGTGATCTTACATGATGAAGCATGTTCTTGTTGCAAAACACCTTTGGAACATAGTGGCAGATGTAGATCGAAGACCTACAGGTGCTTCTACTTCACAATCTACTGTCATAGATGGAGCTTCTTCTTCGAGTACAGTGGTTTCTCCTTCTCCACCTACACAGGAGCAGCTTAGATGGGATGGAAAAGATGCTTAAGCTCATGCTTTGATTGCCCTTTCAGTGAAGTGTTATATAGTTCCACACATTCGGTTGTGTCCTACATCGAGACAACCATGGGACACTCTTGCTTCTTTGTATGCCATGCGTAATGAAGCACGTGTTGCATACTTGAGGAAGCAACTTGAGGATGTATGTATGGCTGAAAATGAGTCGGTGGATGTGTATGTGACACGCATCAATGAGTTGAAAGAGCAATTGGCAAACATAAATGAGATTATTCCAGATGCATCACTCATTTCTACATTGTTGAAAGGATTACCAGAATCTTTTCAAAGATTTGCAACTACACTCTATTTGGTTGCAAAAGGAAATCCTAATATGTATGCATTTGATGAGGTTGTGTATCTTCTTTTGCAAGAAGAGCAATCTAGAGTGAATAGGAGTGGTTTGATTGAGGGAACACATGCACTTGCTATCTCACAAAAGGGGAAAAGCAAGTATGGTTCAGCTTTGGGTTCATCGAAACCAAAGCCTCAACCTTCCTCTTTCGCTCATTCCTCTAATGATGGTTATTTGCAAAAGAAGAAGAGATGCAAATATTGCCGAAAGGTTGGACATACTATTGATGAGTGTAGAAAGCTTGCTAAGTGCAATGAAAAGAAGAAGGAGTCGAAAATGTCTATTGCTGAAAATTCAACAAATGCAAAGAATGATAAAGCTAACTTGGCTCAAGATTTTTGGGCATGTGTTGTTACATGTAATTATGATGCCTCTTTGCATTCTAAATGTATGGTTGTGAGTGAGGCTGATTCGGATTGGTTCTTTGATAGTGGTGCTTCAAAGCACATAACATCATGCAAAAGATTTTTTGCCTCTTTGAAAGATGCACCCAAAGGAGGACATGTGGTGTGTGCAAAAAATGCCTCTTATCCTATCATTGGAGGAGGACGAATTGAGCTTACGGCTACAAATGGAGGTGTGATTCTCTTGAAAAATTCATTGTATGTGCCCCGTATAAAGAAGAACTTAATTTCAGTTCCGTTGATTTCCAAAGCTAGACTTCATGTACACTTTGTTGATTGTAAATGTATGGTTCATAATTTCAGCAATGGCGATGTTATCGTGATGTCCGGTACATTATGTAATGATTTGTGTTGCATGGATACATACAAGAGGGCTGCCTCGAATGCCTTGGTTGCTCATACTTCCTCCATGGCTAAAATGGAGCTTTGGCATGATCGTTTTGGTCACTTGAACTTCAATAATTTGCTTTACTTGCAAAAGAAGGACATGGTTATTGGTTTGCCTACACTTGAGTCCATTGAAAAGTAGGCATGTGAAGGTTGCATTCTTGGAAAAATGCATCATGCTTCTTTTCCAAAAGATAGTCATACACATACTACAAGAAAATTGCAGCTTGTTCATAGTGATGTATGTGGTCCCATCAAGACTCCATATTTTGGGAAGCATGTATATTTTGTGACCTTCATTGATGATGCTACTAGCCATACATGGCTGTATCCTATGAAAGCAAAGAATGAAGTATCTTCTTGCTTCAAAGCATTTTTAGCTATGGCTGAAAATTTTTCTTCACAAAAGCTTTTGACTCTACGCACGAATCATGGTGGTGAATAGATGTCACATGAGTTTAATGTTTTTCTTCATGAAAGAGGTATTTCACACCAATGTACGATGCCATATACACCTTAGCAAAATTGTGTTGTCGAGCATAAAATAGAACTCTACTTGAAATGGCACGATGTATGATTAAAGAAAAGCATCTTCTTGATAAGTTTGGAATGGTCATAAGCCTATGGTTAGTCATATGCATGTGTTTGGTTGTTTGGCATATGCTCTTATGCCATCACAACAACATCCCAAACTTGATGACAAGGCAAAGAAATGTATATTTGTTGGTTATAGTGCTGAAAGTAAGGGATATTGTTTGTACCATCCATTGAGGAACACAATTATTGTGAGTCAAGATGTGGTATTTGCTGAAAATTAAGTTTTCCCTCTACTTGAATGCAAAAAACAGCCAAGAGTTAGCTCACAAGATGTGTTCGATACACTCATGCCTTTGTTCCAAAATGGTGCACTTGACTATGGCCATGTAGACCAGCCAACTGAGGCTCAAAGGGCTGAAGAATTCGAGAAAAATAGTGCTGAAAATGTAGAGAATTTCCAGCCAAACATGGGTGAAATTTTTCAGCCAAAAATGATCAAAGTGCTAGAAATTTCCAGACACATATGGCTGAACATTTGCATCAAAATATGGCTGAAACTGAGCATGAAATTCAGCCCATGCATCATATACATATTGATGATGTACTGCATAATGAACGCATGTCTATCAAGAGTGCACAAGCTATGACAAAGTGGCTGAAACAAACTTTGTAGGACAACAAATTGAGTGCACCTTTACTTGGTAGAACAAAATCAAGCTCTCACCATGCATCAAGTAATTTTGTGGATTATTCTCTTATTGCTATAGCATATAATGAAGAGCCACTTTCTTTTGAAGATGCATGTGATGATCCACAATGGATGAGTGCTATGCAATAAAAAATGGAATCCATACATGGGAATGGTACTTGGGAGTTATGTGAATTGCCAAAAGGAAAGAATGCCATTGGTACAAAGTGGGTTTATAAGATTAAGAGAAAATATGATGGTAGCATTGATCGCTACAAAGCTAGATTGGTTACCAAAGGATATGTGCAACAATATGGCATTGATTATGAGGAAACTTTTGCACCTACTTCACGCATGACTACCATTCGTACCGTGGTTGCATTGGCTTCCCATTGAGGTTGGAAAGTGCATCAATTGGACATAAAAACAACCTTCTTGAATGGTGATTTGCAAGAAGAGGTCTATGTGAAGCAACCTCCTGGATTTGCTATGAAAGGAAAAGAGCATATGGTTTGTCGCTTGCATAAGGCCTTGTATGGTCTCAAGCAAGCTCCATGTGCATGGTATGACAAAATACATAAGCACTTGATTGCTCTTGGCTTCACATGTAGTCTGATGAAAGCACACTCTATGTACAGGGAATTGTTATGCATCAAGCAAAGTATGTTGAAAAACTACTTCAATGTTTTGACTTTGAGGATTGCAAGAGAGTTTACACACCAATTGAGATAGGATTTAGGTTCTCAGTTGAGGATTCCAGTGATGCATTTGACACTTCTCTTTATCAGCAAGCTGTGGGATGTCTTATATATGCATGCACCACAAGGCCGGATATACAATATGCAGTTTCCCAGTTGAGTTGATTCATGCATAGCACTATCACTAAGCATTGGAAAGTGGTGAAACATGTGTTTAGATATCTCCGAGGCACTTTGAGCTTAGGTCTCTTTTATGGAAAAGATATTCAGCCATGCTTGCATGCTTTTACAGATAGTGACAGGGCTGATTGTTATGATACTCGCGTGCCCACTAGTGATAATTGCTTTTTCCTTGGAGAGTCATGCATATCTTGGTTGAGTAAGAAGCAACCTATAGTGGTGACATCGAGTTGTGAAGCTGAGTACAGGGTAGTTTTCATAGCTACAGTGGAAATTATATGGTTGAGACACCTATTGATGGATCTTTGCATGGAGATTGATGGTGCTACACATATTCTCACTGATAGTCAGAGTGCTTTGGCTATTGCACAAAACCCAGTGTTCCATGCATGGACGAAACATATTGAGGTGCATTATCACTATGTGAGAGAGCGCCTTCATGCAAGAGATATTGATTTGGTATATGTGCCTACACAAGATAATGTGGTAGACATATTCACCAAAGCTCTTCCACAAGAAAAGTTTGAAGCTTTTTGCAAAGCTTTAGGCTTATTACCTTGTGGGGGATGATCTGTCACTCCCTATGTGTGTTCACATCATTCACTCTAGGGGGGTTTGTTACACTTATGTGTTGCTCGAGTAGCTTTGATGTGAACCTTTTCCCTATTCATGGGCACTTTTTACTCTAGTGCTAGCTAGAGGTTTTTTCCCCATA
Source organism: Ceratopteris richardii (assembly GCA_020310875.1). NCBI lineage: Eukaryota > Viridiplantae > Streptophyta > Polypodiopsida > Polypodiales > Pteridaceae > Ceratopteris > Ceratopteris richardii. The sequence continues at coordinate 139,947,988 of CM035432.1, forward strand.
AGAATAGCTAGAAGCACTCACAGAGCATCACACAAGCTAGTATCACGCGCAATGGCTGCCTCAACCTCCAGTACCCTGCAACCCAAACGTCCTTGAGAACTCATCAATGAGTTCTTGGAATCAACTGAGTTCAAATGTCAAACACACTTGTATGACCTATTGTCTAGAGTCCCTTATCTAGACAAAACAATTCAACTGAACTCTGATGTGCTCGAGGAAATCATAGAGTTCCTTGAGTACTACATCTTGTGTTACTCTATAGAGATACGACCTTATGAGGGTAAATGGGTCCCATGTGACCTTTTACTCTACATACACAAAGGCGATGAAGCCTTCATGAAGCACCTTAAGCGCTTCATGGCAATTGCTGAAAATGCAGAGCACTTATTGGATGACTCTGTGCCATTAATAAAGAAACTTAACAAAAAGAAGAGGATGGGTACAAAGTACATTTCCTACATTGCAACAACATATTTCATCATCAACGAGGAGGCCAAACCTACACCCGTCAATCTCTCCAACCTTGTCACAAGGGCTTTGTTAAGGAGAAGAATGAGCCTCAACGAGAGGCCATAAATTTTGCAAAATAAAGCATTACAACCCACCAAGACTCCCCTGGTGGTGTTGAGGACAAACTACGTGAGTTATCAAGCATGGAGGAGGCCCCCCATTCAAATCTCAACCCCTCTGAGCCTGCATTACCAGAGGTGGAAATTGAATATCTCTCCATCATCATTGTGGATGGAGAGGAATTTATTTTTCTTCATGATATTGATAAGGCATTTGGTCTATGTCTAGACGAATGCCTAAGTATTTTCTCCACAATGCTAGATGTTCCGCTTGACAACACATTTGACATACTTGAAAAGAAGGCCACCCCACTTGGAGATTCTGTGGCAGACACCATAGCAATGGTGTGTGCAGATATCTTAAAAGATGACAACAATTATACTACAGAGGAGGAGTTCTGTGCAGCATGGGAGAGGATAATGAAGCAGAAAGTTCCTACATCCCCTGGTGGGGATCGAGCTTCTCGTGGGAGTGGTTCATCCTTTAGAAAACTACATCAGAAATTTGCCAAAGGATGATGTTGTTATCATACATAAAGACTACAATCCGGAGGCACTTCATGACTTGGTGCTTGAAGGCCCTTAGCAAAATTTTGTGTCTATGTACAATTACCTAAGGCACTAATTGTGTCATTTTGGTTAGGAAATCCTTAGTTGTAACTACATTAGGACTTAAATTTAGAGGAAAAGTACTAGGGCAAATAGGTATTGCCATGGGTCTGGGAATGCAAGACCCCATGTAATATCAAGATCTGTATTGACTTACCACCTACCTCAATCTCTCCAAAGGAGAAAGAAACTTGTAGAGAAATTGAAGGCAGTTGAGAAATGATGTAAATATTTGGATAATACAAGCTTTAGTTTTTCCTATTTTTGTCTAGTCCTGTGTATGAAATGTGCTTCATAAATTGAACCTACCATTGTCTCCACAACTATGTAATTTTAAGTTTTTTTCTTCAGCTAAGTGCTACCTATGGTATGTGGTATCTTAAAAAGCAGAAAATAGGCCAAAAAATTCCCAGCCACAAAAATGAGGGAATTATCCCTGCAAAAATTTTGCAGGGCTGATTCCCGTGTTTCTGTGGCTAGGGCTTTTTTGGCCCTTTTTAGTGTTTTTGAGGGCTCCAAAGTATAGGATAGTATGATATTACTCAATTTCTCTTGCTTATGGGTGGCATCAACTATACACTGAATTGTGAGCAAGCCAAAGATTACCTAGAGTGACTAATCTCTGTATTATACACTCTTAACATCTCATCTATACATAGGGTGCATAAACAAGACCAAAAAATGCAAAAAAAACCCCAACCACAGAAACACGGGATTCAACCCTGCAAAACATTTGCAGGGCTGAATCTGGGGTTTATGTGGATGGGTGTTTTTTGGCATGAAAATGACCTTTGGGGCAATATTAGGTACAACATGTACATATCTGGTAAAATAACATTAGGCAAATGCATGCAGGTTCAACTCATTCCATATGTAACTAACTGAAGCAAAAGTTATTTGCATACACTTATGATGGAGAGTCAAAGATAGAGAGAGTGAGAGAGAGAGAAAAAAAACACAAAGAACATATAGGTAAAAACAAGATTTTCTATTAATCATTATATTACATCGCAAAGTATGCCTATCAGAGGGTACAATATACACATGTCATGGGTTATTTCCTCTAATTCTTCTTGCTAGCTAAATGTCCTTGGGTTGTATGGTTACTCTCTTGGCATGGATAGCACACAGGTTAGAGTCCTCAAGCATGGAGATGAGGTAGGCCTCATCTGCCTCTTGAAGCGCTTCAAGTGCTATCCCTTGTATTCATAGACCTGCACAATAGCTTTGTTGTTCTTCTTTTACTACCTTTGCAAAAGCTCTTCATGGTATGAGTAGTTCAACGGACTTTTGGTAGTGTCGTATCTCTACGAAAGCCTTGCAGTGCCTCCTTCATCTTTGTGGAGCTCTTGCATTGGGAGGTATGTTTGGCTATCGTTGAGGTCTACCTTGTGGTTGATAGTTTTTCTTTCTACAATGTACACGATGTGAGGGTCCAGCTTCATCTTGCACATTTTGTTGTCGATGTGGTTGTTGACTTTGCTCCCTTTCCTCCTTTGTTGGTATTTGCCCTTGCCCTTGTGGAAGTGTCTTGCCTCCATGTGTCACCCTATGGCTTGTTGGAATGTGCATATCATTTCATGGTGGTTGATTGCTGCTTTCGTCATTCGAGGATGACTCCTCATTGCTCTCAGATACAACCCTTCTCATCAGCTTTTGTTTGGGTCTTGCCTTGATGGATGTCCTTGTTGGTGGCTCATAATTTGAATCTCACTCTGATCGTCTTGGAGTGAAATACTCTTGTCTATTGGACACTTCATGTTCTCGTGATGGATTGCTCACAGGTGGTGCGCCATCATGTGACACAGACACATATGTGCTCTGGGAACCACTTCGGGGTCTTTGGGGGGGTTGCAACCATTGTGGGCATTGCATCCCTAGATGAGGGCTAGGAAATAACACACAATCTTTCCTTGCCGTTTGCTTGGCGCGTGTCATTCTCTTGAGTTGCAAAAAGTGTGAAATGAAGTGAGTTATCTCTATTTATAGAGTTTTTTTTTAAACTATTTGTTCACACTAGAATGGAAAAAACCTGTTTAAAAACATATAGAATATTATAATATAAATAATAATACATTGAAACCAAGATTACAATAACCATATGCTTTACCACATAATGGGAAATAATGAATTCACTTTACTTCCAAGCTGAGCCTTCTCGTAGTCTCCTAGCATGCCACTGAGCATGATGGAGAGGTCCTAATGATGACTTCCATTTCTCACTGGAAATGTTGTGTTGCATCCTTCTCCCAAGTTTTGCCAATTTTGAATCCCTAAGTCGTTCCACAAAAAACTTTCTCCAGAATGTAGTGCGGTAAAACCAATTAAACATCTTCTCCATGTAGTTTGATTGCATTGGAACACCACCATGTCCCGTGTTTTTGAAGTAGACACCCCTCGCTTTGTAGTGTGACTTTTCCATTCCTTGGGTACTGAAAATCTCTAACGACCCATATCGATGCATGAAATAAGCTCCATGTGCAAATAAAATATGCTAAAAATTGTTAAGTACATTGGAAAAAGGTAAATGCAATGAAGACTTTTAGAAGAAGATTACACTTACAATGTAGTGTGTTATATTGGTCTCTCCCCAAGATTGAATGAAACACTTGGTGAACTCCACTAATGTCTCTTGAAATAATTGACGTTGAATAGCTCTAGATCTAGTCAGACCCATGAAACCTACCAACTTATCAAAGCTCGAACAAACCTTCTTTGTCTTATTACAAAGATCAACTTGAGAGTCATTGTCTGTTGTGATCATGCATAGGTCTTTTCGCAGCTCATAATGTTTATTATTTTGAGTGCTAGTACCTCTTCTAAGAAAATGTCTTGCTTTATTCTCTGTCATTGACACTTGTTGCAAACTACCTTGAGATTCTCCAACTTTCTTAACAACTAGGGTTACTTTTCCACCATGACAACCAATTGAATTAAGTAGTTCCTCCAATTTCTTTATAGCTTGAATAGATTTATCAACTGGCTTCATGGCAAATGCATATTCTATATGGAGTTTCAACAGTCTATCGAAAATTCTCATGAAGGCATGCAAGGTGCAAAAGTGGGCATTGACTAAAGGGAATGGAATAATGCGATTCTAATCCTTATCTAACATGTCACGATTAGGTGTACCTAACATGGGACACATCATTAAAGGTATATCCCATTTAGTAGATGGAGATGCATCTATGTCATCAACTAAATCATCTATGTTGTTTTGTTTTCTCTTTGTTTGTTTATAACCTTGTGTGCAATATGGACAAGGATAGAGAGCAGATGCACCTTGTTTGCACCCTAACATGCATTTGATAGTCTTTAAGTCTCCACCTAAGTGCCACTCTACTTCAAAATCACCTAGGCCTTCTACAATGATTTTGGCACCATGAATTTGAGAAGTTATCACCTCTGTGATCCATGGGGTCCTACTGAAAATCCATGTAAGAACATCATTGGATTCTTTAGGTACTTCAATAGCACCTAACCACCATATATCTTTCTTGGATTGGATACTATATATAAAGTGATGGGTAGATTCTTCACTTTCATCAATAATGGCATGGGCCATAGCTTCGTTCATGAGTGTCACACTAAGTCTCTCCATACATCATCCCTTTATGATTTGACATTCGTCTAGCTTCAATATAAACTTGAGTTTGGAACCATAATCTACATCAAATAACAAATATTATATTAATAAAAATACTATGAATGTCATTATCACAACAATGGATATACCTTCAATTGTGGATTTGTAAAATTTAACTGTTTCCTTTTGAAGCCTCTCCAAATTGACAAATATATTGTTGTACTTTGTGTAGATGAATCCCTTTCTAGATGCATTTTTCAACTCTTTCTTTAATATCGATGAATGATAAATGGATGCAGGCATAACATATTCTATATGTAGATAATTGCCAAGAGGATTGGCTACATCGTGATTAGTCATCTTCTTCCTCAAAGATACCTTGTAAGGGCATGGAAAATACCTTTGTTTTGTAGAGCCTGCTTCAAAAGATTGTACAATGCAGTGTATGATCTAGTACTAACACCTGCTTCATCACATACCATTTGTACCTCACTAGGAGTAATAATATCTTCTAAGTTGCTTGGAAAATCTTTAATCACTTGGGTTTTGATGTGATTTCCTTTTGGTGAATCCAAAATCATCAACACATGTTTGTTGCTAAGACAAGAATTCAAAAACTTCAATTGATCCTCCATTGTTGAGGAAGCACTGGCATCTTCAACAAATGACCTGCACAATAAGGAACTCAATCTAAAAGTCTTTTAACATAAATAAACAAGCGAAACACATACCTAAGTACGTAAACATGTCGCTTCTGTGCTCCACCACCAGTTAAAAGAGCTTGAAAGGATGATAATGGCCGTTTCCTATATCTCATCCTAACTTTGTAATTGTGCTCTCCTTTTCTTCCATATCTTGTTGGAGGCTATTATTGTGCTCATCCAAAGATTTGTATAGCACTCTCTAAACTGTGTATCTTGAAATGGTTGTGATGACATTGTTGCATCCAATAATTTGCTATAGATGTAGAATGGTTAGACAATCGCTTGCAATAGCTTAGCAATCCATCTTCACTGCTACCAAGGAATTGTAGAAATATGGAGATACTATGGAATCTAGGAGGAACATTAGACATTGGATCTAAGGGATACAAAACACCATTGACCCAAAGATCAATATTCTTCTCTCGAGTTGAACGTCGTTCATTTTGAGAATCTATGTCATTGCTACCTCTAGTTGTTGGTGCAAATTCTGTTGAAACACAAACATGTACACTTTTGGAGTGAGGAGCATGCATTGGTGCTGGTGTCATGTTCATAATACATGTGAGCACCATGATGTTTGAAAACTCCAGCACCAAAGAGGAAGAAGCACAGAGATGGCTGGAATGGCTTGTACAGTAGCTATGTGCAAGAAAAAAAGTGTGCTTTCGTATGTGGATAGGTCAAAATGATGTTTTTCAGTGTGTAAGAGGGAAAATAAGCTTTTTTTGAAAAATTCATGTTTGGGGGCAACCAAAGTTACGAGTTTGATGATGTGGCACTTAACTTTTTGAGGGATTTTGAAAAGTATGTTTTTTTAAAGTATTCTTTATAAAAACAAGACTAAAAAAAGTAACTTCTGACATATACATAAAATATTGGGCCATTTTGAATAAATAAAATCTGAAAAAGAGACTTTTTCAGAAAAGTCATTTTTTTATTCATAAAGATGGACGGATTTGATGAGATGGAAAGTGGTTTTTCTCTCTCTCTCTCTCTCTTTCTATGTGCAAAAGAGAGAGAAGATCCTAGCTCAGCCTAAAAAAAAGCCTACTTCAGCCTACCAAAAAGTGCTCTATCAAATGCACTTTGCCCCCTTAACAAAGTAAAAGATTAAGCTTAATCCCTAAAAATTAGGAATCATTACAAGGCCCATGTAGGGTTCACTTTTTTCCCTAATGGATACAATTACACATACCATTGTGAAGTGTTGATATATTTAGGTAGTGATGTGTGTGAACACACTAGGACCGCCGAGGCACTTTTTTCCATCTTTAGGAGGTTTTTTTTCCCTCGGCTTGTATATATGCCTATTGCCCTAATGGGCTACTTATCTTTGTACATTCTCTAGTAATACATTCAGTATTGTGTGTTTGTGATCCAAGCTTCTTCTTCTTCCTTGTGCTATTCGCGTGCTTCCGCAGACGTCTAACTCCAACAATTGGTATCAGAGCAGGTTGTAGCTTCATCCAGGGCACCGTCGACACTCCTCCGTTTGTAGTCTCAGATTCGCATGAAATTTGGTGAGCATACTCAGGGCCGTCGACACTCCTCCGAACGCACTATCGCAATGCTTGTGCAGGCTATTTCATCTTTTTATGCCAAAGGTATATACCAGTTTTTGTTCGCCAGTATAAGCGTCTCGAAGTGTGCTACAGGTTTAGCAGAACTCGTCTGGGCAGTTCCATTCAACTTTTTGAGATACAATCAATTTTCTGCATCAAGGTATTTTAGTCACAGGCCATGGCTGAAAGCATTGATGTATTCCGTATGTTTGCTGTTGAGGATAAGTTGGATGGTACCAACTACCCATTGTGGGCTTATATGATGCGACATGTATTGGTTGCAAAAGGATTGTGGAACATTGTGCAGGGTGTTGAAAGACGTCCTGTTACACCTGTAACAATAGGTACTGCAAATACAAGTGTTGGAGCTGATGAAGATGGTGTCGAAGATGATGTTGTGCACATTCCTATTCGTGCTGCTGTTTCTGCTGCACCTACTACAGAGCAGATTTGTTGGGATGGTAGAGATGCCCAAGCACATGCATTGATAGCTTTGTCTATCAATATTCCTCATATTCGCTCTTGCAGAACAACTAGGGATGCTTGGGATACACTTACCACATTGTACCAAGCTAGGAATGAGGCTCGTGTTGTTTACCTCCGAAAACAGTTGGAGAGTGAGCACATGAATGAAGGTGATTCTATGGACAGTTTCCTAACGAAGATCAAAGACTTGAAGGAACAGTTGATTTCTGCTGATGAGGTTATACCAGATAGCTCACTTGTCCAGACCGTTCTGAATGGTCTTCCTGGTTCATATCAGAGTTTTGCTTCTACTCTTCGGTTGATGATGAAAGGAAATCCGAATGCCTTATCATTTGAGGAGTTAGTCTCTGTTCTGTTGCAGGAAGATCAGTCAAGGCAGAATAGGTCCATTATGCATGTTGCAGATCAAGCTTTCTTGGCTAGTCAGAAGGGCAAAGGAAAATGGAGCTCTTCTACTAGTAAGCAGATATTTGCAAATGTTGCACATTCGAAGAACCAGGATAAAGATGAGAATAAATCAGAAAAGCAGAAATTGTTTTGCAAGTACTGTAAAGGGAATGATGATATCATAAAGAATTGTCCAAAACTAGCTGCAAAAGAGGCAAAGAAAAAGGAGGCTGGAATGGTTGTTGCAGAAGCCTCTACACCAAAAACAGAGTCTGCTAATCTTGTGCAGGAAGAAGAATGGGCGTTTACTACTGTTTGCAGTTTTGACCCATCTTCTCATGAGCAGTGCATGTCTGTAGTGGACCTAGATGTTTGGTGCTTTGACAGTGGGGCGACCAAACATATTACCTCGCAGCGCAGTTTCTTCTCTTCACTCGAGCCTGCCCCTACAGGGAATACTGTCACATGCACCAACAACTCCTCTTATCCTGTTATGGGAGTTGGTAAGATCATTCTGACTACTGCTGATGGTAGTTCTTTCACCTTGTCAAATGCTTTATTTGTGCCAGGGATCAAGAAGAATCTGTTATCAATTTCTGCATTAGCCAAGATTGGCTTGGTTGTGAAATTTGTTGATGACAGATGTACAGTTCATGATCTGTCAAATGGCAATGTTATTATTGCTTCTGGCATTTTATGTCATGGGCTGTATAAGCTCATAGACTATGAAAGATCTATGAATGATTCGGTATGTGCAGTTCATGATTCTCAGGCTATCTAAGATGCAAAGCTTTGGCATGCACGCTTTGGTCATCTGAATTTTGCTAGTTTGCTACGCCTGCAGAAATCTGATATGGTGTCTTCTTTGCCCAAGCTTGAGACACCTGGAAAACATGTATGTGAAGGCTGTATTTTGGGCAAAATGCAGCGTTCCTCCTTTCCAAAAGATGGTCCAGTTCGGGCTACGCAGAAATTGCAGCTTGTACATAGTGATGTCTGTGGTCCTATGCAGACACCCTCTTTTGAAAATTACCTTTACTTCGTGACTTTCATTGATGATTTTTTCAGGCATGCATGGGTATATCCACTCAAAGCAAAGTCCAAAAAGCAAGTAAAATGGGCACCCTCCGTTAGGATCAAGGGGGGGAATATACGTCTTTTGATTTTAATGCATTTTTGGCTGAACGTGGGATAAAACACCAGTGTACAGTGCCATATACACCTCAACAGAATGGAGTTGCTGAACGGAAGAACAGGTCTCTCATGGATATGGCAAGGTGTATGGTCAAGAGTCAGGCTTTACCTCATAGTTTTTGGCTTGAGGCTGTCATGTGTGCAACATATGTACTGAACAGGTGTCCCACTAAAGCGCTGCAGTCTATCACTCCATATGAGGCTTGGCATGACCGCAAGCCATGTGTTGCTGATCTGCGTGTTTTTGGTTGTTTGGCATATGCACTAGTGCCTAAACAACATCGTAGAAAATTGGATGATACGGCAGTAAAATGTATTTTTGTTGGGTACAGTTCTGAAAGTAAAGGCTATCGTCTGTATCATCCACAGACTAAACGCATTTTGTTAGCCGTGATGTTGTCTTTGTGGAAGATGCTATTCAGCCATTGCTTTCATGTACTAAGGAGACATTTGTTAGCTCTAAAGACATGTATGATACTTTGATGCCTCTTTTTATAGGTGGACATTCTAGTGTTGGTCCTAATGAGGCAACTTCTCAGCCTTTGCAGGTTTTATATGATGATGCAGATCATTCCATTTCTGATGCAGATTTACATGATGCACTTGTGGATGAGAGAGCTCATATTGAGCAGGCAAAAACTATGCCAAAATGGCTTGTGCAGACTTTGCGTGACAGCAACATAGATGCACCTTTGTCATATCGTACTCGTTCAGGCTCTCATAGTGCCTCCTTTGCATCAGATTGCTATACTATGGCTGCATCTAGTCTCTGTGATGAGAATGAACCTGTTTCTTTTGATGAAGCACAGAATTCAGAAAATTGGATGGCTGTTATGCAATCTGAATATGATGCTATAATGAAGAATGATACATGGTCTTTATGTGACTTGCCTCCTGGCAAGAAGGCCATTGTCACTAAGTGGATATACAAGCTGAAGCGTAAACCTGATGGTATAGTTGACAGGTATAAGGCTAGGCTTGTTGCAAAGGGTTATACGCAGGAAAGAGGCATTGATTTTGATGAGACCTTTGCACCTACATGCCGTATGACTACTGTTCGGAGTATTTGTGCACTTGCAGCCCATCATGGTTGGAATGTACATCAGTTGGACATTAAAACAACATTTCTGAATGGTGACTTGCATGAAGAAGTGTATGTTTTTCAGCCCCGTGGCTTTGTGTAGAAAGGGCATGAAAACCAAGTGTGCAGGTTAAAGAAGGCATTATATGGTTTAAAGCAAGCACCACGTGCTTGGTATGAGAACATACATGCCTATCTGATTGCACATGGTTTTGAGAACAGTCCAACTGAAAGCACCTTATATGTTAAGTGTGCTAATGATGTGCTTCTGATCATTGTTGTCTATGTTGACGACATGATGCTCACTGGTCCTATTGAGAAGCATATTGCTGATTTCAAGGCTGATTTGCATGCCTCATTTGAGATGTCTGATTTGGGGCATTTGCATCACTATTTGGGAATTTAGTTTATGCAAGTTGATGGTGGAATGGCTTTGTGTCAAACGAAATATATTGACACATTATTGCAGCATTTTGGCCTTGAAGACTGTAAGCCTATTGCCACTCCTATGGAGACAGGTTTACGATTGAGTCTTCATGATGCTGGAGATGCATTTGATGCTGTTCTCTATCAGCAGGCTGTTGGATGCTTGATTTACTTATGCATTACTCGGCCATATATTCAGTTTGCTGTCTCACAGATGAGCAGGTTTATGCATTGCCCAGGAGTCAGACATTGGAAGGCGGTTAAGCGCATCTTTCGCTACTTGAGTGGTACTCGGCTACTTGGGTTGTTTTATCCCAAGGGGGGATCACTACCGCCAGATTTTCATGCTTTTTCTGACTCAGATTGGGCTGGTTGCTATGACACTCGTGTGTCCACCAGTGGTTTTTGCTTCATGCTTGGTAGCTCATGTATATCTTGGTTGAGCAAGAAGCAGCCTACTGTGGCCACTTCCAGTTGTGAGGCTGAGTATAGGGCAGCTTTCACAGCGACTGTTGAGTGTGTGTGGCTCAGACGCCTTATGGCTGATATGGGTGTTTGCCAGTCTTTTGCCACCACCATCTTTACTGACAGTCAGAGCGCATTAGCAGTTGCAAGGAACCCTGTGTTCCATGCTCGCACTAAGCACATTGAGGTGCATTATCACTATATCAGGGAGAGGTTCTCTGCAGGGGAGATTAGCTTGGCATATGTGCCCACGCAGGAGAACATTGCAGACCTTTTCACGAGGGCTCTGCCTAGGGAGAAGTTTGAAGCTTTCCGCAAAGCTTTGGGCTTACTTCCTTTTGTGGAGTGATTTCCACATAGCTTGGCACTTCCTTATACATGAGTGCCAGCTCCTTGTTCACCGCATCACTCCCAGGGGGGATTTGTCGATATATTTAGGTAGTGATGTGTGTGAACACACTAGGACCGCCGGGGCACTTTTTTCCCTCTTTAGGAGGTTTTTTTCCCTCGGCTTGTATATATGCCTATTGCCCTAATGGGCTACTTATCTTTGTACATTCTCTAGTAATACATTCAGTATTGTGTGTTTGTGCTCCAAGCGTCTTCTTCTTCCTTGTGCTGTTTGCATGCTTGCGCAGACGTCTAACTCCAACATGAAGTAAGAATCAATGTTGAGTGAGACAATTACAATAGATTTTAATTCTCATGAATCATGCACATATATAGTTACATATACTATTGTGAAGTAAGAATCCATGTGGAGTCAAACAATTACAATAGATTTTAATTCTCAATCATACACACACATACACTTACACATACTATTGTGAAATAAGAATCAATATTGCATCAAAGAATCACAATAGATTTTAATTTTCAATCATACACACACATATAATTACACATACTATTGTGAACTAAGAATCAATCTTGAGTCAAACAATTATAATAAATTTTAATTCTCAATCATATACACACATACAATTACAATAGATTTTAATTTTGAATCATACTATCCAATGAAACCATTGGATCCCTTTACAGTTCAAGGATCTGAGAAGGGATTGATAAGTCTACAAGACAAAGCCATCTTAGAGACCTGCAAAGTTCTAGGCCACTTATTAATACCTTCTCAACCCTTGAATTATAAAAAAGAAGATAAAACCTTTTTTAACACATACAATAGTTTTTAATTCACAATCATACACACACATGCACATGTACATACACAATCACATTAGATTTTTGCTCACAATCATATGACATACACACACATACACATATACTATTGTGAACTAAGAATCAATATCGATTCAAACAACCACAATAAATATTTACTCACAATCATACACACACATACATATACTATTGTGAAGTAAGAATCAATGCTGAGTCAAACAATCACAATAGTTTTTATCTCACAAACAAAAATATTTTTATTTATGGTTTTAATACTAAAATACTTAATATTTCTAACAAGAGCTTATACCTTGTTCTTTGTAGTACATTGTAAGTTCATAAAGAACAAAGTAACTCTTATGAAAAATGACTCTAAACAATATTCGATCGAGTTCTTTTCAATCAAAATACTATTCGATTGAAAAAGTTTTTGATCAAAAATGTTTTCAATCAAAAGCACTTTTGATAAAAAAAGCACCGAATTACCATGCAAAAAATATTCGGTCATGTCCGAATAAGTTTACATGGCATCGAATAATTCAGTCAAATAATAAGGGTTTGTTGTTAAATTATGTAATTATTCATGAATAAATGAATTGATGAATAATGAATAATGCAACCTAGTCGAGAACCTTTGTCTTCCTTGATCATTGAGGTCCTCCCTTGCATGCAACCAATCATGCCAATGGTGACTTTGGTGACTTAAATGAAAATGTATGCCAAGGTCTATGCATTGGTCACCACCTTGGCTAAAAGCCTTTGAGAAAGCCTTGGGTGGGCAGGCGCTTGGCGCACTAACAAAAAAAAGAAAAAATGCTTTTGCTTTGGAATGCTCTGATACTAGTGAAGTATTTCAATGGTGATGCACCATAGCAGACTCTCCTTCTTGAGAGCTCCACGAGGATACCCTCAAAGTAGAAAACTGAGTTCCAAATGCCACACACAGTACTCCACACTAAGGTTGCAGAATACACAAAAACACATAGTGCATATACCACAAACACAAATTTCTTAGGTCACACAAATGAAGTTGAACTTATGATTTGCGGCTGCCATGCCACTATACATTTTATTAAAGAGAACACATGAAAGTGTTTGTATTGAAAATCAAGTCTCAATCATGCAAAAAGGCTCAACCACAAGTTTTGCAAGTGGACCAATAAAAAAGGAGGACCCAAAGTCTTGGAATAAATTTAGAAGCTCCACATAACTCAATCAAGTTCAAATCACATCAAATCAACCACCAAAAAGTGCACCTACACTGAGTGGTGGGTGGTTAGCTAGATTGTAGGAAAAGTAAAACTCTATATAAGCATAATCCTGCCTTTGTTTTTTGAGCTGTATGCATTCCATGAGTTTACCACTTAGTTTATTGAATTCATAAACTCCAGCAAAGCAGTCCCCCTTGCTTGCTTACCTCATTTTCTCATGATTTTGCTCCTCTCTATCTAGAGGTGTAGTTATGCTTTTCCAGATCTGATTGTACCAAATTGCAGAGCATTGTTTGCTTTCTAATTGTACTCATTTTCATTGATTTCAAGTTTCATTTGGTCTTTCATATAGTGCCTTGAACTTTACCAAAGTCTCAAGCTCATTGACTGAGTGAGTTGTGAGAAATTGCCAACTTTGTGAAGGTATATCTTTGCACATAGGCACAGAGTGTTGCAAACAGGTAGCCTATTTTGCAGAGGGTGGTTCTCCCAGCTAGAATATCCATTTGGAATGATTTAAAGCTTTTTAGGTAGCTCTTATAGTGTAGTATAAACTTAAAAAATTTCATTTTAAGTCCGTGTACGCGTGTAGAGAAAAGTGCAGAATAGTGAGCATATATCATTGCTTGTGGACCTAGTGGAGGGCATCCATCTTCCATTGTTGCATTGGGGTGTTAGAATCATCCCCCATCAGTGGTATCAGAGCGATTTTTGAGGCTTGGAGACATCAGTGGCATCATATTGAAAACTTGAAGGGATCAAGACAACTCGTGGAAGCACAAGGAGGACTCATCAAAGCAAGAAGACATCGAATGGGGGCTACATCAATCGAGATTTCAACTAGTCAAAGGTTTGCAAGGGAAAGGCTATCAAAAGGTAATATCCACACCTTCTAAAGCATACAAACACTTGAGGAGAAGCTAGAGGAGAATCTTAGAGCTCAGTATGGTTGAGTATAGTGCACATATAGAGAAGTTAGAGAAAGGCAATTATCAATCATGGAAATTTAGAGTTAGCAACTACCTTATGGGCAAAGGATTGTGGGGATTAGTGAGGGACACAGAGCCAATGCCTCATGTACATGATCCACCACTTCAAGGGCAGGTCAAGGCACTTAATGAATGGATAGAAAGGGATAGGAGAGTCATATTCATTATATCCCAACACATCACCAATAGCATGATAGGGCATATACAAGACTTGGACACATCCAAGAAGGTTTGGGAAACCTTGGAGAGATTGTACTCCTCATCGACCAAGGCAAGGAAGATTCAAATCAAGAATGAGCTAAATAATCTTAGGAAAGCACCAAGTACTAACATAAATGAGTACATTTTGAAGGTGAAGAAGCTTGCAGATGCCCTAGGCTCAATTGGGAGCCCAATCAAAGATGACGATCTTGTTGCACACTCTCAATGAATTGAGAGAGGATGAAAGGTGGAAAGCATTCATCACATCAGTTTATGTGAGGGATTCCCTACTAGAATTTGATCAATTAGACACATTGATGGTGACCGAGGAAAGGAACCAAGGAGGTTCACAATCAAAAGGCAGCCAAGCCCAAGTTTTCTATGCAGGTAGAGGCAAAGGCAAAAGGGGTGGACAAAATTCCCAAGGCAGAGGGAGAGGAAGGTCAAGCTCAAGCTCAAGCAACCAAAAAGGCTCCAACCAAAGCTACGGATCAAGAGGAAGAGGAAGGAATAGAGGAAGAGGAGGAAGACCACATGGAAGAGAAGCATCCAATGGAGAATGCTACAATTGTGAAAAAACTAGGCCATTCTGCAAGAGGTTGTTGGTCCAAAGGAGGAGGCAATCAAGGATACAAAAGAAACCCAGGTAATTATGCTAGTACTTCAGCAAATTTACAAAATGAGAACTTGCTTATGATGTATGGTTCAAGTGAAAGAGTCAATTCAGATTTTACATGGTACATTGATAGTGGTTGTAGCAACCATATGAGTTGCAATAAAGATGTTTTCTTTAATTTACACTCACCCATCACTCAAGGACATGTAGAGACAGGGGATGACACTGAGCACAAGATTACACATGTGGGAGATGTTGCATTGAATGGATCTTAAAGCTCCAAGTTGTTGAAGGATGTGTTGCATGTGCCAACCATCACAAAGAACTTGGTTTTGGTAGGTCAACTGGTTGAAAGAGGTTATGAGGTGAGGTTAAATGATCAAGGATGGTATTTTGAAGAACCCATGCAGGACTACAAGATCATAGCAAAAGGAAAGAATCAAGGACACCATTGAGGTAAAGCCATCAACCCCTCACACTGTCTACTTGTCAATTGGAAATAAACAGATTGCAGAAATCGACTTATGGCATAAAAGAATTGGACACATAAACTTACAAAGGATGAAGGACATGCAAAGGAAGGGCTTGGTGAGTGGTCTACCTGATCTTACATCTCAGAATATGCAACATTTGTGCCATGCTTGTCAATTAGGAAAACAACGCAGATTGCCATTCAAGAAGGGAGCACATGTGAGCAATGAAGTGTTGAATCTCATACACACAGATGTATGGGGACCTAAAAGGGAGCCATCCATTGGAGGTAATATATATTTTATCACATTTATAGATGATCATTCAAGGTTTGTTTGGATGTATTGCATGAATTCAAAGTCAGAGGTGTTTTACCACTTCAAGAGGTTCAAAAACCTAATGGAGAAGGAAACAGGGAAGTATATAAAGACTCTCAGATTGGATGGAGCAGGAGAGTATTTTTCAAATGAATTTTCAGATTTTCTACATGTCCATGGCATCAAAAGAAAATTCACTTGGAGGTATACACCTCAAAAAAATGGGGTGGCAGAGAGGAAGAATAGATACATAGCAGAAGTGGCTAGAGCTTTGTTAAATGAAGTGAATATTGTTATTTCCTAACTCTTATCGGGCTGATGAAACAAATACAACCATATACATTATGAATAGATGTCCAAGCTCAGGAGTACATGGCGTTACACCTTATGAAGCTTGGTGTGGTAAGAAACCCAACCTTTCACATCTCAAAGTATTTGATTGTGTGTGTTATGTTCACATACCTCAAGAATTGAGACACAAGTTAGACCTGAAGGCAGATAGGTGTATATTTATTGGATATTCTTTAGAGAAAAGGGTTTTAGATGCTATAATCCTTGCACCAAAGAAGTCAAAGTTTTTTAAATCCAAAAAGTCATATGTATTCCATATCTGATCAGAGACTTTCTTCATTCATATGAGATAAGGTTGATTGTAAACATTCTACAAGTTGCACCTATGCAATATTTAGTTTATCAATATGAAGAGAAAAAAATTCAATCTAGTTATCACCAAGAGAAATAAGCAAAAAGAATGAATAAATTCCTTAGCAAGTATTTCTTGTAAATCTATCAAACAAAACCTCAACTCCAATGGTAAGCTATCAAGAAAGAGTAATGGAATCGATAGATGATATAATTTTTTTTAATGGATGATCGAGTTGATAGATGATGGATGATCAAATTATGGATGATAGATGATGGACACCCAAGTCAATGACACCAGCAAATGATGCCGTGAATATATCTAAATAATAAAATAATATATATCACTTGTTACTTAGTAAAATCATTCATATGATATCTCAAATCAAAGATAAAAATATGATCTATGAGTGTATGCAAAAAAAATAAATAGAACACCATACTCAAAGGTAATATTTCCTATTTGAGCAATTCTTCACCAAGTGTGTAGACTGGGACATCCAGCTTTCACATGTGAGAATTTTGTCTTCCAACTGGAGTTTAGCTATTACAAATTTTCAACAATCCTACTTAACATGACCACATTGTAATCTTTTCTAAATGGTGGATTGAGAAGGTAAGGTACTTGTTAAGAAGGTAGACATCCATGTTGGAACACTCAATTCACCTCCTTGTAGCAACTAGTAGCTTCCTAAGCATGGGGATGGAATCTGTTGGATACCTTAGACAAATTCAAATATGGTGATTGTAGTACACTAAAAATTTTTACATTTACAAACTTGTAAACACAAAAAATGCACAACTAGAAGCGATGAGACCTCCCAAGATCTTCAAAAGATCGAACATATGTTGCCAAACTTTAAAGATCAAACTTGCTAGAAAACTGTTGCAGAGCAAAGAGGCACAAAAAAAGGAGCCCCAAAATTTTCAAATTAATAGGCACATTTTTCTTCTTCAAAATCCTAGAAAATTCCCTCAAAACTATGTAAATGCACTAGAGGAGTCCTCTAGATGCATAATCCCAAATCATTGTAATATAATTCTTGTACAATAGTAGGAAATTAGAGATTAGCCAATAAAGTGCCGGTCACTTGTGTGAAAGGACTATTTTTTAGGGCACATGTATATAAGTCACTTTGTGACTCTTTTTAAGGAATTTTTTGCCATTGTGAAGAAGGAGAGCTCAAAAATTTCGAATTTGCTTCTTTCCTACAGATTTTCATCTCCTCTATGATCTTTTGTGTGTGTGTAAAGCTTGTAATGTGTGTGTAGGACCATTGTCTACCCCTCTCCATCACTTTTGAACTGCTGTAGTGTGTGTGTGTGTGAGCAAGTACGAGTTGTGGAGAGAGTGGAGGTGTTTCCTGCCATTCACTATTTTGGCCATATCTTGAAGAGCGGTTGTCAGATTCGAGTGAAAATATGACCAATAGATGTGCCTCATCGAGGATTCGAAATGAACCCGCTATTGGCCATATTCGGAGTTCGGAGCTCGGAGAAACATTCAAATTTGTGTTTACTACTGTAAGTGGTATCGTGGCAGAGACTTTAGAGATTAAATGAGTTAGAGAGGTAGTTTAGTCTTTTCTCTTGCACATGTAAGTGGTATCGTGGCAGAGACTTTAGAGATTAAATGAGTTAGAGAGGTAGTTTAGCTGAACCACTTCATTTTCCATCATGTGTGCACATGTCCTCATACACTTGGTTAGGTCAATTCTTTGGATTGATAATTAAGTGTGTGTCAATCCACCACTATACGTACTTGTGTGGCAAATGAGATTCAGTCTCTTTGACACAAGTCCCTAAGATCTCGTGACTTAGGTACACACGTTTTTGGCACCATTCTCGGGGAACACACTCAACCAAGGTGTCTTCGTGATGGTTATAGCTCTGGAGTGAAGGAATCATACTTGTAGAAGTGAATTCATTCAGTGGCAAGTAGTTAGACACTTCAACACTTGTTACTTCACATCTCGGAGGTGTGTGTAATGAGTTTTTAGGTTTAGGGTTAGGAGTGAAGGAGAGAAGAAAGAGTTAGGGTTAGGTCAAGGAGAGAAGGGGAGTAGGAGTGAGTTAAGATCATCAAGAAAATTTCAAAAAAATTACCAAGTTAGTGTAGGATAGGCTTCAATCATCAAAAACTATAAAAACCAAAAAAAATAGTTCATTTGACACTTGCTCACGTAGTACAAGCCCTCAAAGCTACCTAGTGAGCTCTAGACCTAAGCAAGAAATCTCCAAGGTAAGCTACATCAAGACTTTAACATGAGAAGCATTGTAAAAATGCAATTACACGTGATTAAAGACGTTTCCTATATCGTGGGGGGGGGGACAGAGAGATTTAAGAGATTTTTTGAGTGAGACAGAGGATGAGGATGAAGAGGAGTGAGAGAGAAACTAGGGGATGCAAAAATTTTTGTGTTTGAAACGATTTTGGCTGTCGTATCGCGATCGGTTGAGTTTTGGTATCACAATACCAAAATTCCCTAGTATCGCGATACTCACTGAAGTATCGTATCATCACATACCACTTGAGGTATCGCGATACCACGTCTGGTATCGTATCGTCAAGTTGGTAGCGCGATCGCGATCTGCTAGCGGTATCGTATCGCGGTCCACTTGGTATCGTATCATCCCAATCACGGTATCGTATCGTTGATCGAGCGGTATCATATCGCGAGTATTCGTGATATCGTATCGTGTACCCAATATCGTATCGTGAACCTTCTAGTATCGTATCGTGATAGATTTTAGTATCGTATTGTTGAGAACTCCAATACCGTATCACGCATTGTTGCAGTATCATATCGCAACTTTGCACCACTATCGTATCGCGAGGATTCCTAGTATCGTTTCGTGCAACACAGTAGTATCATACTGTTTAGTCCTCAGGTATCGTATCGTGCACTTAGGTGGTATCGTATCGCCTGAGCACATAGTATCATATCACGTAATACATCGGTATCGTATCGTGTGGAAAGCAGTATCGTATCACAAGGATCATGGTATCGTATCCTTGACTGTCCAAAGTATCGTATCGTTACCTTCAGAGGTATCGTATCGTTGACAAAATGGTATCGCCAAGTGCAGTATCGCCAGAGTGGTATCATCAGTATCGTCCAGAACATTTTGAGCAATTTGAAGGGCAAAATTTGAGGTGATTGAGGAGATAATTAGGGAATAGAGAGGAACCAAAATAGCCCAAGGAGGGTGGATGAACTTGAGGTCAGGAAGGGTGCTAAGTAGCCAGAGAAGTGTTATATCATCAGTAGGAAGTACAGCTCAGGCCAGCCACCACTCTATCTATTCCGACACCTCTAGTGACTTGGAGGAGGAGACACCCATGGCTTCTGAGGACATGCAAGGTCCTGTTCCAAGGAGAAACTTCATGTCCATGGTGGGGGAGGGAATACCGTACCTCTCTGCAATATGTGTCTACTAATTCCCAGGAAATTCCCATCTACCTGAATGGTTTAAATAAATCAGTAGCCAGGATGGTAACTTCCACCGATTCCACAATTGTGCCTAGACCAGCTGTCAAGTATGAAGGAGGAGCATACATGGATAAGTTGGGTCACATCTATGTAGTGACAAAACACCCATATCTATCAATGAGAGAGGAGGATTAGAAGGGCAAGAAAATTCAAGGAGACCGGACCCTGAAGAGTTGGTAACCACTCCCAGAGGTAAATCAGTTGTGACTCAAGTCTTGAGAGGGGATTTGATACCTCAAGATGATTACTTACTGGAGGTCTACCTGATCCATGGATCAGACTTATTGCTACAAACTGACTCACCTACAAGTGGATAAGAGGAACGTCCAATAACCTTTTATGAGTTAAAAGATCCTGAAGAGGAGTCTAGAGTTACCTACCTAGACAAGAACCAAAGAAGGTATTGGCTTGTTGATGCCATAGATAGGGCTCGACTGACGTATATGGGGTTGCCTATATTCCCTCAGTGAGAGCTGGCAACTACCTCTCAGAACCCCTTCAGGACACAACAAGAGTCGGAACAAACAAGCCATAGTAGTATTCCAAACCGAACCCATGTATAATTTGCAATGCCACGAATGCAAGCACACAATCATACTTTTTTGGATTAGGCAACCAGCATCAGCCACCAGTGAGGCCAAGACCAGCAATAGTAGGGCAACCTGGAATACCTCCAATGAGACCAACAATTCTGGTAATGCCTAGACCACCTGAACCCATAAGAAGATTAAGACTGATTCAAGTGGCTAAGTGTATGAGAAACCATTATGACGGGTTGGGAGAACCTTACGACCACGTAGCTGAATTTAAACAAGTTTTAAGAGCTGAACAAGTGGATGATTTCTTTGTGCAGTATGAGTCCTTTGGATTCACTCTCACAGGAATGGCTCTAACATGGTTCCAACCACTAGATCCCAATCAATTCAGAGATATTGAGCAATTCTTTCAGGAATTCATAGGGGAATTCATTAAGAGAGGGATTAAACACAACTCTTCATCTTTAATCCATAGCTTTAAACAGAACCCAAATGAAACTGTGAAATAGCTGCTCGAAGATTCAATCAGTATGTCGATAGATGCCCAGTAGTAGAAACGCCCATGCAACAAAAGATGATATCATTATTCTTGGACAAACTAACAAACGGAACTCTAAGAACTTTAGTCTATGTAAAGAGGCTGCAAACGTTGAGTAAATGTATTCAAGAGTGTATTGACCTAGAGGACAGCCTAGCAGATGATCTTAAAAGTACAACCAGTCCTACAAAATCAGAGCACACTAGAAACATAGTATCGTCCAACTCTATCAACATAGAAGAGTTAGCTGAGCTGGTAGCCAAGAAGTTAGAAGTCCATGGACGTAGGAACTACCAACATCGACCAATGAGAATGCCCTTGTTACAAAGATGTAGCCTATTGGAGGTGATCACCCCACCCACATGTGTGCACGAGGAGGAACCGGTGTGCCTCAAGCTTATCCTTATAATAGGCAGCCACATCAAGGAACCACTCTATATTGCCACATAGAACAAAAATACACTAATCACACCATAGAGAATTGTTCATTCAACAAGCAGTCACGACCTTTCAATCAACCTCAGTATAGGCCATATGGATATCCACCTAGAGAACCAGGAAGGGAGATTCCCAGGTATAATCCCTACCCAAGACCACTAGGAGCGTCGAGACCATATGAGCAAGTACAATTTGGAAACCCTCAGCCAGTTTTAGGACCACAACCGCCACTTCCTCAACATGTAGTACTTGTCAAATATGCCCAACCAGAGGAAAACTTAGAAAGAGCCATAGTGCCAACATCACCAATAGCCATTGTAGAATCGACAAACCCAGGATACGAGCAAACCCAAGGAGATTACTATTCCTATGACACTAGTATAATGGAGTACGAGCAAGCCTATGACCCGCAATACTATGGATATGAGGGATATGACAATGCCTATGGAACAGAAGTGGCAACACTAATGTACACTGCACCCAAAGCACCAATACCCGTAAGACCACCCATCAGACCACCTATGCCAAAAGGACCGTGTTATAGATGCGGTGGAGACCACTTTATCAGAGAATGTACTAGACCATATAACCCACCACCCCCTAGGACATGGGAAGGGTATTGTAATGACTGTGGAAAGGAACATCTCTTCAGAGATTGCTCAAGAAATCCCAACAAGGCTCAAGACACTACACCTATTAACGTGATTGAAGTAATTGAATCAACAGGAAGTGACAAAGAGTACACCGTACCACTAAAGGCCATCACTCAAGCACAAATGAAAGGACAAGAGAGAAAACAAGTAGATTCAGAGCAACGAAAGAATGATGAACCCAGGATACAAGTGGTGGAAGATTCAGAAGACCAACAAAAAGCCAAAAATGGAAGGATAGGAGAGAAAAACTTAAGGAAAAATGGATGAAAAATAAAAACAAGGAGGATAAGAAGCACACGTGCAGCAATAAGAAATCTAAAGAACTTGAAGTTCAGGAAGGAATTTCCATTACACCACCAACTCGAGAGCCAGAAAAGACAGGATCAATTCTAGCCGACCCAAAACTAGACGATTTAGACATGTGGTTGAAAGCTTACCAAGCTAGAATAAAGAATGGACCAAACGTAGAGCACCATGAAAAGCTTTACCCACAAGGGGAGTTAGAAAAGGAGAGGCTAGCGATATGTAGAAAACTCATAGAGGTAGCTCAGGCCACCCTAGAGAAGACTATCCCAACTCTCCTCGAGACAAGAATATCGGAGGACCAATACAATTATTGTATCAAAGTCAAGGACCAGAAACCAAAGGTAAGGAATTATAAGCCAGAACTACTGAAAACCCAAGACAAACCTATGTCCATAGTCCCAGATCTAGATGCTGACTGGCCAAAAGAATTGTGGACTAGAATTCGAGAAGATAAATGGAAGAGGAATGGAGTTGCAAAACCTCCTTTTGAGGAACTAGTTGTGGAAGATCTTCAATCAATGCCAAACATGGAAGAAATATATGAGGAAGTTTCTAGACTAGACCGAAATAGGGAAGAAGCCCAGAGTATTTCGACCCTACCAAATTACATGGGAGAATACAAAAAAGAATCCATAATCTTCCGTGCTCCCATAGTAGGAGGAAAAGAAGATGGAATCTTAGATAAGAACTCACACAATCTAACAGAACTTAAAAATACCAAAGTACAATGCCAGTTGACTGTGGAAGAATTACTTCGTGTTAAACCGCAATTATGGAAACAATTAGCAGGACAATTGGAGTTAGAGCAGGAGAAGAACAAAAAGGAAAACAAGGGAAATGGAAACCCATCTAACGTACAAATCCCAGTGGATAAGGTTGGAGAATTTAGCGAAGGAGATGAGGGTAACACATGTCTACCTGTCATGTACAATGGATACATGACCAAGGCCATACTAGACACAGGAGCAGGAGTAGGTATTGCCACCAAAGAGATTTGGGAGAAATGGGGAAAGCCTTCCCTATGACCAACTCGTATGAAGCTTCAATTAGCAGATGGCCATGTTGAGAAACCATTAGGAATATTAGAAAAGATCAAATTAACCACCTGTGGAGTTGAATTTGAGCATACTTTAGCCATCTATCAATTTGGAAAAGCAAATAATTATGAGATGATATTAGGACGACCCTTCATGAGACAACTTAGGGTAGTGCAAGATTGGGGACGAGACTCATTATACCTTCAACATCAAGGAAACACGACCAAGATAAACTTGCATACCTTTCCGTACTGAGATGTACCTCCACTACAATGGAATCCCATACACAAGGAGGAAGATGATTTGTCTATCCATAGTGCTGGATCAAGCGATCAATCATGGATGCATGAGGATGCCCAATTATGGATGTGTAAAGAAGCCAAAAAAGAGGATAACAAGATGCAATTATGGCCCATAGGACATCCAAATTATCGACCAGTAGAGGACCCAATGTACATGCCCCAAGTTTTCCCTGATGAAGCATTTGGACCACACAGTTGGATGGAGATCCTAGAAACCTTGGATGTATGTGTGAATGAAGAAGTCTTGACCATGAATGAATGTGTGGACGAAGAAGGCTACGATGTAAATTTTTACATGGTAGTCCTGCAAGAGGTTGAAGCAAGAGAAATATTAGAAAAGGAATGGAAAGAAGAATACGAGAGCATAGAAATGGAACCAGAATTTGATTCGGAGGATCATTATCTAGAATCCATTCAAGCTGAAGAGAAGTACGGAATAACCAAAGTGTTAGCAATAGAAGCAGCCCCAATAGTACCACATCAAGAGGAAAGCATGAGTAAGATCGAACCAACCCCTGATCTTTTTGAGGTACCGAAACATTTCAAAAGATATGAAGTAGAAGAAAGAAAAATAGCCCTTCAGATGCCTAAGAGAGAGGCAAGAGAAGGAGAGGCGTATGACAACAAGGAACAAACAAAAAAAATCATAGTGACAGTAGAAGCTGGAGAAAAAAGATGTACATACATAGGAAAAGATGTGTCAACTGAGGAGGAAGACGAATTGATCCGGTTGATCTGAGAATATTGAGATGTATTTGCTTGGACCTACAAGGATCTCAAGGGGGTGGAACCCTCCATTTGTTCTCATAGAATACCAATGACACCGGAAGCAAAACCATCAAAACAACACCCTTACACATATAGCGAGGTCTATGCTGCAAAAATAAAAGAAGAAATTGACAAACTATTAGCCGCTGTATTCATTTATGAGATAGAACATACCAAATGGGTGTCACCATTAGTTGTTGTACCCAAAAAGAATGGAAAACTAAAGTGTGCATTAATATAAAGAAAGTCAACGCAGCCACGATTTGTGATAGTTACCCATTACCTATCACCGACCACCTTTTGGAAAGAGTTGCAAGAAAAGAAGTCTATAGCTTCTTAGATGGATTCTCTGGATACAACCAAGTAGCTATTGCTACGGAGGATCAACATAAGACCGCATTCGCGACTCAATAGGGGGTCTATGCTTTCAGAGTGATGCCTTTTGGACTCACCAATACCCCTGCTACTTTCTAGAGGTTGATGTGTCACGTGTTCAAAGAATTCCTGAAGAAAAGTATGGAAGTCTATGTAGATGACCTATGTACATATTCAAATCGGAGACAAGAACACATTCCGGAATTGCAAAAAATATTTGATAAATGTCGACAATATAGAGTCTGCCTAAATCCTAAGAAGTGATTCTTTATGGTGAGACAAGGGAAGACTAAATCCTAAGAAGTGATTCTTTATGGTGAGACAAGGGAAGATTTTAGGACACATCGTGTCGAGGAACGGAATATCTACGGATGAAGACAATATCAAAGTGATTCTAGAACTTCCTAGACCAAAGAATGCAAAGAAGTGCAAGCATTTATGGGTCATTGTGGATACTATCGCCGATTCATCCACATGTATGCTATAATTGCCAAACCTTTGTATGGATTGTTGACTCAATTCACATGGACTGACAAATGCGAGAAGGCATTTAATGAGCTAAAGAAGCGACTTAGCACGGCTCCAATTTTGAAAACACATGATTGGAACAAGCCTTTTCATATTCATGTGGACGCTTCCAATTATGCAATAGGACACATCTTAGCTCAATCGGCAGATGAGGGAAAATTGGACCATCCAATTGCCTACTCAAGTAGACAACTGAATCAAGCAGAGAGAAACTACAAAACTACGGAGAGAGAAGGATTAGGAATGGTGTACGCTGCAAAGAAATTCAAACATTATCTCTTAGCCAACAAGTTCAAATTCTTCATAGATCATCAAGCCTTATTGTACTTAGTCAATAAGCCTTGCAACACGGGAAGGATTGTGAGATGGTTTCTGTTGTTAATGGAATTTGACTTTGAAGTAATTGTAAAGAAGGGTAACACTCATGTAAGGGCAGATCATCTCTCTAGATTAACACATGGAGAACCACCAAGCGAAGTACCCGACGATTTGCCAGACACTTATCTGTTCAATTTGGAAGTATGTCCTAAGTGGGCAGAAAAGCTAATCCCGATACTCACTCATGGACTACAACATTCAATAAATAGGGGGAGTAAAAAGGAAATTCTGCAATCACGTAACTTACACATTATTGCAGGAAGTGTGTATTATAAGGAACCCAACATCGTACTGTCGAGTTGTGTAGAGGAAGACGAACAAAAGAAGTTGATTGAATAAGTCCATGTAAATAAATGGAGGATGCACAAAGGAACGCATGGAACCCTAAGAGAGTTGAAACGGCTAGGAGTATACTAGCCTGATATGCCTAATGATGTCCATGAATATGTCAGTAATTGCCTGGAATGTCAGGAAACCACTCCAGATGACCACACACCCTTACCTTTTTCTACAATAGTACCCAACTGGAGTAAGACACTGGTGAAATTCCTAAAGACACAAGAACATGAGGAAGGAATTAGCTTTGCAAGGAAACGATCCCTAGAGGAAATGAGCAAGGACTATGTTATCATGGGGAGACAATTATTCAAGCGAGGGAAAGATAATCAATTATGGCTATGTGTACATGAAGGAGAATACTTACCCATATTAGAAATGGCACATGTAGGTGCCGCAGGATGACATTTCTTAGCCAAAAGAACTGTAAAAATGATCCTCTTTGCAGGCTTGTGGTGGTCAACTCTACATATGGATGCAGACACCTATGTACGAAGTTGTGAGACCTGCCAAAGAGCCAAATATCTGATTAGATGAGACGACATGCCTTTAAGACCCATGGTTTGTGCAAGAGCATTTTCTAAATGGGGTATTGATTTCATAGGACCCATTAATCCACCAGCCAAAGGATCACACGTTGAATACATAATAGTAGCAATGGATTATCTGACTAAATGGGTAGAGGCTAAGGCTACTAGAAAAAACGATGCTCAGACCACAGCTAAGTTCCTTTTTGAGCATATCTTCACTTGCTTTGGACTACCTATAGAAATAGTGAGTGATAGAGGAACACATTTCATTAATGAAGTGATAGAGTCCTTAATGAACAAGTTCTTAGTGATCCATAAAAAATCAACACCGTATCATCCTCAAGCCAATGTACAAGCTGAAAGTTCCAATAAGGTGTTATGCACTATATTGACAAAGATAGTCAATAGTGGCAGGTTAGATTGGGACAAACAATTGCTTTATGCAATTTAGGCCTTCCGTGTCACCTACAAGATCGCAATTGGAACTACACCATTCAATCTACTGTATGGACATAACGCAATCTTGCCAATCGATTTTTTAGTGCCAACCTTGAGAGTAGCCCAACAGTATGAATGGACGGGGCATGAATTATCCAAACAACTAGACCAAATTGAGAAGCTACATGAGACTAGGATACAAGCTGTTGCTGGAATCTATGCGGCCAAGAGAAGACAAAAGGCATATTATGATGTGCACATCAAAGACAAAGGACTAAAAGAAGGAGATTTAGTTCTGGTCTACACCTTGAAGCAACATGCCAAGAAGCTACAAAAGTGTGGGTATGGACCTCTGATATATAATAGGATTTCCACTAGTGGAGCTGTTAATCTAGCTACTCTAGATGGATATGTCCTTCCTAATTACATAAATGGTTGTCGAGTAAAACGTTACATGGAGCCATTGACAGACCAAATGTTAGCGCGACTCGTAGGCACACAAAATAGGAAAAGAGAGGAAGAGATGATTAAAGAGGAGGCCAGGCAAGAAGCCCTAGAGCATATCAAGAAACAGAAAGAATGGATAAGACAAAGGGATGAATGGTATCTACAAGGAGAAGAGCCTATTCCCATGGCTAACTATCAAGTTCACAAACCCAACATGAACAACCTCAGTATATCCCAACCTTACTTAAATCTGGGAATTGGATCCACAGAGTACCAGCTAATAGATGCCTTGATAGACTCTAGTGCAGCACTCAGTTGCATATGAAGGACAGTCATCACGCATCTTCAAATGACTATGACACCTACCAAAGCTCACATGATAGGTGTGGGAGGTCAAGTTATAGAATGTATCGGAGAAGCTATAGTATCCCTCCACCTAGGAAACTCCACTATGGAACAACGAGTCTTAGTGTGTAAAGACGAGGATCTAATAGAGAGCCTAATCCTAGGGCAAGATTGGATCATCGAATATGAGGTGAGAATCCACTTAGCTCAAGGGTACATTTCGACCAAAATAGGGCACAAAGAAATCTTTAGCCTATTAGAAGAAAGACACCGTTCCATGCATGAAACCATCAAGTGTGGCAAAGAAACCCTAGCGGAAGGAGCAGCAAACTCACCAATAGAAAATGTAACCAAGGAGTCTCTCGAGGAAGAAGAGATTGCCAATGACAATACATCAGTTGTGGAAAGGGATGCATCCCACACTAACTGACAAGCAAAGAGAAATGAGGAAGACAACGCTACTAAAGTCACCCACAATAGAAGAAGAACATCAATGGGGAAGTCGACTTCCTGATTATCGCAAACCCGTAGTGCTAATCTGCAATGGGTACGCAAGGATCGAGTGAGGGAATTAGAGAAGGAAACACCAATACCGGTCATTCATCCTAGGAAGACAAGGGAGAATAGAGGGTCCTCTTCATCAGAGTCGGGACCAAAGCTACTTCTGAGAATATGGCTTCCAAAGTCATTAGTAGCAGCTCAAAGTACACGGAAACAAATATGGATTCCAAAGAAGGTCAGACAAACGGAAAATCAAGAGATAGACAAGCACAAAGAAACATTATATCGACACAACAAGACCATAAGGCCCCGAGACATTCATCAAAGATATTGGAAAAGGAGGACCCCAACCAACAAGATTTCCAAACAGAAAGAAGAAACACATGGAGAACTACAGAACAAGGAGGAAACGAAGCCTAGCTTTTCAACTACAAAATGGATATGGAGACCTATGAGGCAACATGAACCGGAACAACAGAACCAAAAAGATTCCAATTGCACACATGAAGCATCAACTGCACCTAAAGTATGCATGATAGGGCCACATTATGAGGCCATGCATTCGGCACATGATGTATGTAACAAAAGTAGTGGTGCACATTCCCCACTTTGGAATAGGTCATAGATTCTACTTCCGTAGGAATGGACCTACTATGTAAATAAATAAGTGCTTTGGCTACACTAATTCTTGTTTTCTTTCAGGAATGAAAAAATATATGTGTGGTAAGAGATCTTTCTTATGTAAACAAGGGGAACGGAGTGACACAACGAACGAAATTTGACCACAACACACATCACTCAAGACCCGTTTTCAATGGAAGCTAATGCTCTTTTCATTGCGAGTGTAGATGGCTTCTGAAGACTCTGAAGCTACAATTCAAGAGGAGGTGCTGGAATTCCCTCTACAAAGTGTGACTAAAGCAAAAGGTCATTGGTTTAGAGAAGATCAACTAGCAGGGGATTATTTGTTCCTAGTGACAATCAAAATTATGGACACTGACCATTAGTTCCCCGTCATGTCCCAAGACTTTAAGGTAGTGCACGAACTTCCATCGACAATGGAAATTATGAAGAAAGCTGGAATTCACAAGTACTTTGAATTGCCAATATACAAACTTGACTTTCAACGATGTATGCAAGCTATGAACACCTTGCAACCAGCCTTGCATGATCCATTGGTACAGGAGGCTAGAGTCTTGTATGCAGTCGACAAATGGGTCATCATACAATTCACACATGACCTAATCAAGGAAGCTTTTGGATGGGAAAAGGATGGGAATACGATAGTGAAGGAGGAAAGTCGAGGAGCAAAGACCTGAACATTCAATGACATTAATTGCATTGACATTGAAGAGGAAGTGAGATGTTGATATATTTAGGTAGTGATGTGTGTGAACACTCTAGGACCGCCGGGGCACTTTTTTCCCTCTTTAGGAGGTTTTTTTCCCCTGGCTTGTATATACACCTATTGCCCTAATGGGCTACTTATCTTTGTACATTCTCTAGTAATACATTCAGTCTTGTGTGTTGTGCTCCAAGCTTCTTCTTCTTCCTTGTGCTGTTCGCGTGCTTCCACAGACATCTAACTCCAACAATTGGTATCACATCAGGTCGTTGCTTCTTCTAGGGCGCCGTCGACACTCCTCCGTTTGCAGTCTCAGATTCGCACAAAATTTGGTGAGCATACTCAGGGTGTTTCCGAGATCAAAACAGCTTTGCTGTGTGGTGCCGAAATCGCGATCTGAGCTCGTTTCGGCGTCCGAACGCACTATCGTAGTGCTTGTGCAGGCTATTTCGTCCTTTTGTGCCAAAGGTATATACCAGTTTCTGTTTGCCAGTTTAAGCGTCTCAAAGTCTGCTACAGGTCTAGCAGAACTCGTCTCGGCAGTTCTGTTCAACTTTTTGAGATACAGTCAATTTTCTGCATCAAGGTATTTTAGTCACCGGCCATGGCTGAAACCAGTGATGTATTCCGTATGTTGGCTGTTGAGGATAAGTTGGATGGTACCAACTACCCATTATGGGCTTATATGATGCGACATGTACTGGTTGCAAAAGGATTGTGGAACATTGTGTAGGGTGTTGAAAGACGTCCTGTTACACCTATAACGACAGGTACTACAAATACAAGTGTTGGAGCTGATGAAGATGGTGTCGAAGATGATATTCCGCAGATTCCTGTTCGTGCTGCTGTTTCTGTTGCACCTACTGCAGAGCAGATTCGTTGGGATGGCAGAGATGCCCAGGCACATGCATTGATAGCTTTGTCTGTCAAACGTGCCATTATTCCTCACATTCGCTCTTGCAGAACAACAAAGGATGCTTGGGATACACTTACCACTTTGTACCAGGCTAGGAATGAGGCTCGTGTTGCTTACCTCCGAAAACAGTTGGAGAGTGAGCACATGAATGAAGGTGATTCGATGGACAGTTT
This sequence comes from Ceratopteris richardii, assembly GCA_020310875.1. Classification (NCBI taxonomy): domain Eukaryota; kingdom Viridiplantae; phylum Streptophyta; class Polypodiopsida; order Polypodiales; family Pteridaceae; genus Ceratopteris; species Ceratopteris richardii. Next base: position 139,979,067 of record CM035432.1, read on the forward strand.
TCTTACAAAGATCAAAGACCTGAAGGAACAATTGATTTCTGCTGATGAGGTTATACCAGATAGCTCACTTGTGCAGACCGTTCTGAATGGCCTTCCTAATTCATATCAGAGTTTTGCCTCTACTCTTCGATTGATGATGAAAGGCAATCCGAATGCCTTGTCATTTGAGGAATTAGTCTCTGTTCTGTTGCAGGAAGATCAGTCCAGGCAGAACAGGTCCATTATGCATGTTGCAGATCAAGCTTTCCTGGCTAGTCAGAAGGGCAAAGGAAAATGGAGCTCTTCTACTAGTAAACAGAAATCTGCAAATGCTGCACAATCGAAGAACCAGGATAAAGATGAGAAGAAATCAGAAAAGCAGAAATTGTTCTGCAAGTACTGTAAAGGAAATGATCATATTATAAAGAACTGTCCAAAACTGGCTGCTAAAGAGGCAAAGAAGAAAGAGGCTGGAATGGTTGTTGCAGAGGCCTCTACACCAAAAACAGAGTCTGCAAATCTTGTGCAGGAAGAAGAATGGGCGTTTACTACTGTCTGCAGTTTTGACCCATCTTCTCATGATCAGTGCATGTCTGCAGTAGACTCAGATGTTTGGTACTTTGACAGTAGGGCAACCAAACATATTACCTCGCAGCGCAGTTTCTTCTCTTCACTCGAGCCTGCCCCTACAGGGAATACTGTCACATGCGCCAATAACTCCTCTTATCCTGTTATGGGAGTTGGTAAGATCATTCTGACTACTGCTGATGGTAGTTCTTTCACTTTGTCAGATGCTTTATTTGTCCCAGGGATCAAAAAGAACCTGTTATCAGTTTCTGCATTAGCCAAGATTGGCTTGGTTGTGAAATTCGTTGATGACAGGTGCACAGTCCATGATCTCTCAAATGGCGATGTGATTATTGCTTCTGGCATTTTATGTCGTGGGCTGTATAAGCTCATAGACTATGAAAAATCTGTGAATGATTCGGCATGTGCAGTTCATGATTCTCAGGCTATGTCAGATGCAAAGCTTTGGCATGCACGCTTTGGTCATCTGAATTTTGCTAGTTTGTTATGCCTGCAGAAATCTGAAATGGTGTCCTCTTTGCCCAAACTTGAGGCACCTGGAAAACATGTTTGTGAAGGCTGTATTTTGGGCAAAATGCAACGTTCTTCCTTTCCAAAAGATGGTTCAGTTCGGGCTATGCAGAAATTGCAGCTTGTACATAGTGATGTCTGTGGTCCTATGCAGACACCCTCTTTTGGAAATTACCTTTACTTCGTGACTTTCATTGATGATTTTTCCAGGCATGCATGGGTATATCCACTCAAAGCAAAGTCCGAAGTGTTCATGTGCTTCAAACAGTTTTTGGTTTTGGCTGAAAATCTGTCAGCATGTAAAATGGGCACCCTCCGTTCTGATCGAGGGGGGGAATATATGTCTTCAAATTTTAATGCATTTCTGGCTGAACGTGGGATAAAACACCAGTGTACAGTGCCGTATACACCTCAACAGAATGGAGTTGCTGAACGAAAGAATAGGTCACTCATGGAGATGGCGAGGTGCATGGTCAAAAGTCAGGCTTTACCACATAGTTTCTGGCTTGAGGCTGTCATGTGTGCAGCATATGTACTGAACAGGTGTCCCACGAAAGCGTTGCAGTCTATCACTCCATATGAGGCTTGGCATGACCGCAAGCCATCTGTTGCTCATCTGCGTGTTTTTGGTTGTTTGGCATATGCATTAGTGCCTGAACAACATCGCAGAAAATTGGATGATAAGGCAGTAAAATGTATTTTTGTTGGGTACAGTTCTGAAAGTAAAGGCTATCGTCTGTATCATCCATAGACTAAACGCATTCTGGTTAGCCGTGGTGTTGTCTTTGTGGAAGATGCTATTCAACCATTGCTTTCATGTACTAAGGAGACATCTGTTAGCTCCAAAGACATGTATGATACTTTGATGCCTCTTTTTACAGGTGGACAGGCTAGCGCTGGTCCTAATGAGGCAACTTCTCAGCCTTTGCAGGTTTCATATGATGATGCAGATCATTCCATTTCTTATGCAGATTTACATGATGCACTTGTTGATGAGAGAGCTGATATTGAACAGGCAAAAACTATGCCAAAATGGCTGGTGCAGACTTTGCGTGACAGCAAATTAGATGCACCTTTGTCATATCGTACTCGTTCAGGCTCTCATAGTACCTCCTTTGCATTAGATTGCTATGCTATGGCTGCATCTAGTCTCTGTGATGAGAATGAGCCTGTTTCTTTTGATGAAGCACAAAATTCAAAAAATTGGATGGCTGCTATGCAATCTGAATATGATGCTATAATGAAGAATGGTACATGGTCTTTATGTGACTTGCCTCCTGGCAAGAAGGCCATTGGCACTAAGTGGGTATACAAGCTGAAGCGTAAACCTGATGGTACAGTTGACAGGTATAAGGCTAGGCTTGTTGCAAAGGGTTATGCGCAGGAAAGAGGCATTGATTTTGATGAGACCTTTGCACCTACATGCTGTATGACTACTGTTCGGAGCATTTGTGCACTTGCAGCCCATCATGGTTGGAATGTACATCAGTTGGACATTAAAACAGCATTTCTGAATGGTGACTTGCATGAAGAAGTGTATGTTTTTCAGCCCCGTGGCTTTGTGCAGAAAGGGCATGAAAACCAGGTGTGCAGGTTAAAGAAGGTGTTATTTGGTTTAAAGCAAGCACCACGTGCTTGGTATGAGAAAATACATGCCTATCTGATTGCACATGGTTTTGAGAACAGTCCAACTGAAAGCACCTTATATGTTAAGCATGCTAATGATGTGCTTTTGATCATTGTTGTCTATGTAGACGACATGCTGCTCACTGGTCCTCTTGAGAAGCATATTGCTGATTTCAAGGCTGATTTGCATGCCTCATTTGAGATGTCTGATTTGGGGCATTTGCATCACTATTTGGGCATTCAGTTTATGCAAGTTGATGGTGGAATGGCTTTGTGTCAAACGAAATATATTGACACATTATTTCAGCGTTTTGGACTTGAAGACTGTAAGCCTATTGCCACTCCTATGGAGACAAGTTTACGATTGAGTCTTCATGATGCTGGAGATGCATTTGATGTTGTTCTCTATCAGTAGGCTGTTGGATGCTTGATTTACTTATGCATTACTCGGCCAGATATTCAGTTTGCTGTCTCACAGATGAGCAGGTTTATGCATTGCCCAGGAGTCACGCATTGGAAAGCGGTCAAGCGCATCTTTCGCTACTTGAGTGGTACTCGGCTACTTGGGTTGTTTTATCCCAAGGGGGGATCACTACCGCCAGATTTGCATGCTTTTTCTGACTCAGATTGGGCTGGTTGCTATGACACTCGTGTGTCCACCAGTGGTTTTTGCTTCATGCTTGGTAGCTCATGTATATCTTGGTTGAGCAAGAAGCAGCCTACTGTGGCCACTTCCAGTTGTGAGGCTGAGTATAGGGCAGCTTTCACAGCGACTGTTGAGTGTGTGTGGCTCAGACGCCTTATGGCTGATTTGGGTGTTGGCCAGTCTTCTGCCACCACCATCTTCACTGACAGTCAGAGCGCATTGGCAGTTGCGAGGAACCCTGTGTTCCATGCTCGCACTAAGCACATTGAGGTGCATTATCACTATGTCAGGGAGAGGTTCTCTGCTGGGGAGATCAGCTTGGCATATGTGCCCACGCAGGAGAACATTGCAGACCTTTTCACGAAGGCTCTGCCTAGGGAGAAGTTTGAAGCTTTCCGCAAAGCTTTGGGCTTACTTCCTTTTGTGGAGTGATTTCCACATAGCTCGGCACTTCCTTATACATGAGTGCCAGCTCCTTGTTCACCGCATCACTCCCAGGGGGGATTTGTTGATATATTTAGGTAGTGATGTGTGTGAACACTCTAGGACCGCCGGGGCACTTTTTTCCCTCTTTAGGAGGTTTTTTTCCCCCGGCTTGTATATACGCCTATTGCCCTAATGGGCTACTTATCTTTGTACATTCTCTAGTAATACATTCAGTCTTGTGTGTTGTGCTCCAAGCTTCTTCTTCTTCCTTGTGCTGTTCGCGTGCTTCCACAGACGTCTAACTCCAACATGAGACTCATACATCAACACTTTTGTTTTCCCAACATGCATAGGTACACTGCTCCACAAAAAATCATTGTACAAATGCTGTCACATGCTATAAAACAAATCAGGAATCAAGTAAATATGACTCCATACATTCAAGAACGGCTATTCGAGGCAAAGAAGTAGTGGAATCACAAGAAATTTTTGAATGGAAGTGTTGCCTTGACTATATTGATATATCATGCCTTGGGCATTAGAGAGCATTTGCAAGAGATGCCGTCATCGGAAGCAATGGCCAAGTATGCCAAGATTGGGACAGTCCCCAGGAAAAAGAAAGGAGTCTAGATCAATGAGGAGGCAGGAACAAGCTCCTAGCCTAGAATGAGAGGTACAAAGAGGCTAAGGGAAATGATGCAAGCAGAAGCAAAAGTGCCAGCTACAAAGAGGGCACACATACTTCCAAGAATGAGACTTGAAGCAAATCCATCCATTACGGAAGAAGAATTAACAAGAGCAATGAAAGCAACCCATCGGTATACCGAAGGACAAATAAACCTCTCAGTGCAAGGACACCACTACCAACAAGCACATCAAGACTCAGAACAAAGGAAGAGGTTGACCAAAGTCCATCCATACAGGGAATTGGGTTTAATAAACTCAAGCTCATCATCAGATGCACAAGAAGAACCAGACATCTCCATGTTGAATGTAGACATTCAAAGTGATTCCAAGGATGATGGACAATGGGAGGAGTTAAATCAAGTGAACGTGGATGAAGACATGGAAAGAATGAAGGCAGAACAAGCGCCAAGAAAATCCGGCAAAGACACGACAAGGAAGGAGGCCTCCCAAGAATGGGTACATGTTATTAAATTGAATGAAGCATCTAATATTCAAATCCAAGAGACTCTGCTTGCGGGAGAGGTCCTCTTCAAGAACCCAAAGGAAGAACAAGTGGAAAATACAGTTGAAGAACCAGAACCCTTCACACCAATCAGGGTAGTGGCAAAACCCTCCCTTATGGATGTTACATTTCAAGGGAGTGCCACAAAGACTGTTAATAAGGAGGACGAAAGAAAAGAACATGAAGTACAACTGCAAATTAGGCAACCGTATAATGAGACCATCCATGTGGAGCAAGGAAAGGACGTACAAATAGGGGAAGTTCCAAGTATTCCCAAGACATGGTTAAATGTGGATGTCACTCAGCTCAAGCCAGTAGTACAACATATGATACAAACTGCTATGAACACTCAACAACTAATGCTTGAGGCTGATGCTGATTATGACAAAGCTATGGAGGAAAAGAATCAATTTCAAAAATTAGGTGAGAATCTATTGGCCCAATTAAGTCAAGCACAAAACATAATAGTTGAGAAAGAGACAGAAGTCCAAGAAGCCAAGCATCAATGCAAGACACTCGAAGCAGAAAATCAGAAGCTAAAAGGACAATTGAAAGAATTGCAGAGAAAATATGAGGCTAGCAAAGCCGACAAAACATGAATGAATGCCAGAAGCAAAATCCTTGAATCACAAATCAAAGTATACATGGACGAAGTAGATAACTTACGGAATAGGAACAAGGAATTGATGACAGCCCTTTTATGTAATCAACGGATAGAAGCTCCAAAAGTACTAGAGAAAGACACAAGAGCATTGGAGGAAAGGATAGCAAAGTATGAAGATCAACTCAAGCAGGAGAAAGCCATCATCGCAGACTGAGAGAAAAGATATATGGATGACACAGCAGAACTGAGAACGAAGTGGAAGGCAGTAGAACATCGGGATATAGTACAATGTAAAGAAGATGTTGATCAACTCGCTGTCATAGGAGATGAGCTCCTCAAAAACAAAGAAATGATTTTGAAGGCCACCGAAGAGATTAAAGAGAAAGATGCATCAAGCAATTACAAGATCAACTAGCACAGAAGGTAACAAAGGGGACACCAGTAGTTCCACACTCCACAGTGGCTATTGAGGAGACTGAGGTACGTCCTCTTTCTCCCCCCTTACATCATTCACCGATAAGGGAGGAAATGGAGACCAACATTGAACGACAACTCGTGGTATTGCAAAACTAGGCCGACATGAGCGGGCACTACTGGTGTCCCAGCTTACTAAAGATTTTGAAGATCAAGTAGTCAAGGTCATGAAGGAAGTGAAGATTGAAAGCAAAAATCTGGAACAGGTATTGAAACCTTTCAATGTACCATATGGGTTACTTAAAGAGCAAACACGACAGTATATAAAGTCTACAACAAATAAAGAGCCAGATAACAACCTCTAGTCTAGCATGCAAACATTCACCTACACATAAGAGGAATTTGACAAAGCTGATCCTATATGGAGGAGGAAATTTTTGGAAAAGAACCCTACGCTATGGGTACAATGGGAAGCATCACCATACACACTTCAAGTCAATCCATCTTTTTGCCCGGTACCCCGAAGATGCTCTTGGACACAATTTCGGGGAGGACAGTGCCAGGGAAGCATAAATAATCAGTGGCCCAACTATCCATTACTGCCTAGTCCACCTCGTGATTATCTACCGACCGAAGAATACATGATCAAAACCATCAAATTTTGGATCGCTCGATATGCAACTGTACCTGATTTAACTATCAAAATGACTAATAAGATTTTGAGTATGTTACTTATGGTCATCAAAGTGTTCTAGCATGCCCAATATACTTTTTTGAACTTTATCGGCATTAATCAAGGAGCAGACGCCTTGATTTTTGATCTATCAACTATACCTAGCAGATTAACGCTCATGGCCATATACTCAAGGCTAATGTTTTTGCCAAGTACTTACATGTAGAAATTCAAAGAAGCATTTTCATTGGATTTTTTGAAATAGACTCAGAGATTTTTGTAAAAATGTCTTCAAGTCTTAATGCCAGACTGGTGGCCTATGAGTTAAGTTTCTTTGCGGATCATAGACAGGCACCAGATGATGGGGTAAAGTCCAACCAATGGAAAGAGTTCATGCTATGTCATGCAAATCTGCTTAATCAATGAGAGCAGCAAGTTATCCAAACATACTCATGTCCCCACATAAAGCCTGTCGGGGACGATAGAGTTTAGGAGGAGGGACGTGTGGAAGGGAAATCTAGCAAAAAGAGAAGAAGAAGAAGATCAAAGAGTAAAACTGCTCAGTAAAGAATAAAGTTTATGAAGAAAAAGAACAACTCTTTGCCCAAAGCCCGACAGGGGCACACATCAGGCTACAACACCAAAGAGGAGTGGAACTAAAGAAAGATAACAACTAGGACATTTCATGGGAGGTTGCACTCAACTTCCTCATCCACCAGGAGCAGGCGGTGAAGTGAAACAAGTCGAGAAGAGAGACAACACATAAAGGACTCTTCATCGGATAAGATAACCAATTGTCGAAAGGTCCTAGCTGCCTCCTCGTCCAATGGATGTGTGTGGTGGAAAGAAATGGAACACGTCCTAGAGGAGGACAAAGAAGATTCAGAAATAGGACCTTTAAAACATAACGCTCACTTAAAAGAGAGTAGAGGTCAGCAAATTAAGGCGTGCGGTAGAAGAAAGTAAATAGGCTCCAAACAATACAACAGGGTCAAATGTGTGAAGACAAAGACATATCAGAAGACCAAAAGCTAGAAAGAGGCACAGGCTGAAAAGTTGAAGAGGGTGACTAAGAACATCACATTCTTAGCCACTGATGGCATGCGTGATAGCCCGACTTAATATAGCAACCCAGATTTGTGATATAAGGAATACGAAGGGGCTTATAAAAGCAAAGGACTAACTTCGGATAAAGTAACAAATTTTCTGACATTCCTTATCATTTCTTTGCCCACTAGGTGCATGTATTCAGGAGCCTTAGACAAGTTGCAAACGAGAAGCAAAGCTTGTCAAGGGGTGACAGAGACAAAGAGGGGGAGAGTGTTGCAGAGCAAAGAGGCACAAAAAAAGGAGCCCCAAATTTTTCAAATTAACGGGCATATTTTTCTTCTTCAAAATCGTAAAAAATTCCAAAGAACCAGGTCCGGAGGAGTGGAATTAAAGAAAGATAACAACCATGACATTTCATGGGAGGTTGCACACAACTTCCTCATCCACCAGGAGCAGGCGGTGAAGCGAACAAGTCGAGAAGAGAGACAACACATGAAGGACTCTTCATCGGATAAGATAACCAATTGTCTGAAGGTCCTAGCTACCTCCTTGTCCAATGGATGCGTGCGGTGGAAAGAAATGGAACAGATCCTAGAGGATGACAAAGAAGATTCAAAAATAGGACCTTTAAAATGTAACGCTCACTTAAAAGAGAGTAGAGGTCAGCAAATTAAGCCGTGCAATGGAAGAAAGTAAACAGGCTCCAAACAATACAACAAGGTCAGATGTGTGAAGACAAAGACATATATGAAGAACAAAAGCTAGAAAGAGGCAGAGGTTGAAAAGTTGAAGAGGGTGACTAAGAACATCACATTCTTAGCCACTGATGGCATGCGTGAGAGGCCGACTTAATATAGCAACCCAGATTTGTGATATAAGGAATACCAAGGGGCTTATAGAAGCAAAGGACTAACTTCGGATAAAGTAACAAATTTTTTGACAATCCTTATCGCTTCTTCGACCACTGGGTGCATGTATTCAGGAGCCTTAGAAAAGTTGCAAACAAGAAGCAAAGCCTATCAAGGGACGATAGAGACAAAGAGGGGGAGAGTGTTGCAGATCAAAGAGGCACAAAAAAAGGAGCCCCAAAATTTTCAAATTAACGGGCACATTTTTCTTCTTCAAAATCCTAAAGAATTCCCTCAAAACTATGTAAATGCACTAGAGGAGTCCTCTAGATGCATCCCAAATCATTGTAATATAATTCTTGTACAATAGTAGGAAATTAGAGATTAGCCAATAACGTGCCGGTCACTTGTGTGAAAGGACCATTTTTTAGGGCACATGTATATAAGTCACTTTGTGACTCTTTGTAAGGACTTTTTTGCCATTGTGAAGAAGGAGAGCTCAGAAATTTCGAATTTGCTTCTTTCCTGCAGATTTTCATCTCCTCTATGATCTTTTGTGTGTGTGTAAAGCTTGTAATGTGTGTGTACGACTGTTGTCTACCCTTCCCCATCACTTTTGAACTACTGTAGTGTGTGTGTGAGCAAGTACGAGTTGTGGAGAGAGTGGAGGCGTTTCCTGCCATTCACTATTTTGGCCATAACTTGAAGAGCGGTTGTCAGATTCAAGTGGACTAATAGATGCGTCTCGTCAAGAGCTTTGAAACGAACCTGCTATTGCCCATATTCAGAGTTTGGAACTAGGAGAAACATTTGAATTTGTGTTTACTACTGTAAGTGGTATCGCGGCAGACACTTTCAGAGATTAAGTGAGTTAGAGAGGTAGTTTAGTCTTTTCTCTTGCATTTTAACTGAACCACTTCATTTTCCATCATGTGTGCACATGTCCTCATACACTTGGTTAGGTCAATTCTTCAGATTGATAATTAAGCGTGTGTCAATCCACCACTATACGTACTTGTGTGGCAAATGAGATTTAGTATCTTTGACACAAGTCCCTAAGATCTCGTGACTTAGTTACACAAAAACTATCAAGAAAACAAATATTGTTGAGTGTAGAAAACAATTACCAACAATCCTTTGAGTACAATAGGTTAGAACCAATTATATAGCATGAAATTAGACTTTGTAGTATACTTTTGAAACTAAAGTTTTCAAAAAAGCTAGAGTATAGCTCAAAAAATAGTAGTTAGAAAACAAGGTATCAAAATCTTGTCAAGGCTTGCAATAACAACATATGCATAACTACCCGACTGGTAGAATTGAAGTACAATAGATGAAAAACGCTAGCATTAATAAAAAATTTTGAAAAAAAAATTTATTATAGATAAAGAAACACCTCCAAGTTAAAACGCTAAAAAAGAATTCATAATCATTGAGATACGAAAGTTTGAAGAAAGTATGTCTTTGACGAGACACTGGATGCTCAACAAAGACTAGGTCTACAAAATCACTTATTTGAGTGATGTTTCACATTCTATTTTGTAGAAAAAGTTTTATAGATACAAATAAGTTTTAAGCTTTGTAACGCAACATGAATCACTCTATTTGGCCACCTACGCTAAGAGAACCACTCTTTTTATTGAGAGGCTATCAACAAAAGTGCCTAGATTTTCTATTTTTAGTAACTAACAAGAGACGCAAGCCTAAAAACAACTTTAGAGTTTGTATTTATGTAAAATCCCTCCCCCCCCCCCCCCCCCTCAAGCTCTAAATCCAAAGCTTTAACTCAAAGTAGAACTTTAATTTCCTTTGGCTTCTAAGCATCCACTGCTTTTGTGAGTATGTCTACTAATTGATCTTTAGTTCTAGCATGTTGAATATCAATATCTTCATTCACCACCTTCTCTCGGATATAATGATAGTGTACTTCAATGTGTTTGGTTCTTTCATGGTAGAGTGGATCAAACACGATCTGTAAAGAACTTACATTATCTCCGAAGAGTAATGTATGTGATGTAGATAGCTTCATGTCTTCATAAAGCTTCAAATACCACACAATCTCACATGTTTTCATGCTTGAAAGTACTACTATAGGCTATTTTTTAGAACTCCATGAAACCAAAATAACTACATACAAGTATCAAATATCCTCATGTACTACTTCTATCATCCTTATTTCCAACCCAATCTGCATCACTATATACTTTCAAATCTATAACTTCATGATGTTTATAGACCAAACCTTCATTTAATGTACCCTTCAAATATCTTATGACCCTTTTAGTTGCTTGCATATGTACATTTGTGGGTTTCTTCATAAACTACGACAACATACTTACACTAAATGTAATGTCCAACCTTGTTAAAGTTGCATATATAAGAGGACTGATAAAAGACCTGTAGATAAGTGGATTTTCTAAAGGTTCACCATCTTTAACATTGTACTTTACATTGGGTTCGATCGGATTATTGATACTCTTGCAATGCTCCATGTCATACTTCTTCAACAAATCTGAAATACAGTTCCATTGTAGAAGATACACACGATCTTTTTTCTTCATAACTTAGATTCCAAGAATGTAGGTTGATTCTCTTAAATCTAAAATTTTATATTTAGACGCAAGCTCTGCTTTGATCCTAGATATTTCATCTTCATCATTTCGTGTTGTTATCAAATCATCCACATAAGTTGAGACATAAAAAATCATTGATCCTTCACTTTTACCATACAAAGAAGTATCTGCATTCAAACACCTCTATTGTTGCTTTGTAAGAAAATTTACCAATCTCAAATTCCAAGCCCTTGGAGCCTATTTAAGCCCATATAAGGCTTTCAAGAGTTTACATACATTTATGCTTCCTAGAATTTTTTTAACCAGTCAGTTGCTCCATGTACACATCTTCTTTTAAATGACCATTGACAAATGCATTTTTGATATCTAATTGATAAAGATTCCATACCTAGCTTGTGGCAACAATTATTAATGTGTTTATTGTTGATATCTTGGCAATGGGAGAAAATTTCTCCTCATAATTGATGCCATAACTTTGTGCATAATCTTTACAAACAAGCCCAGATTTATATCTACTTAATGAATTGTCATTGTTTCTATTGATCTTGCACACCCATTTGTTACTGATTATCTTCATGTTAGGTTGCCTTGGAACTGAATTCCATGTATGGTTTTCATACAAAGCTACCATTTCTTCATCCATTTCCTTAACCCATTTCTTTACCTTTAATGCTTCTTTATAAGTTGTTGGTTCCTAGACATTTTGCCATATATGCTTCACTTTCTTTCTCTTAGCGGATACCTTGATTGACTTCTTGTCCTACCATGCTTTTCTTGCCTTCGAGATTGGGTTCTTCTTGATGTAGAACCTTCACTTTCTTTTTACTGTGACTGAATTTCCTTTGAAAGTAAATCAATAATTTTCTTCAACTTTATATTGGGGGAGTTACCTCTTCATGTGTAATTTGAATTTTTAGTAAGCTTGGAGAACTTGGCTCTTCTTCATGAATTCTTGTATTTTCTTCTTCATTTATGTACACTTCATGCTTATACCAAGATTCATCTTCATGAAAAACAACATCTCTCGAAACAATTACCTCTCTAGTATCTGGGTTGACATATTTATATCCTGGTTGCCCTTCTACCATACCAATGAAAATCATGTTTTGTGACCTTGGATCCAACTTTGACCTTAACTATTAGGGAACATTAACAAAGCATATGCTTTTGAAAATTCAACGATTAGGAACGTTTGGTTTTGATCCATAAGACACTTCATAAGGTGTTTTTTTCACATGAATTTGAGTAGGTGGAATCTTGTTCATCACATAAACTACCATATTGCATGCTTTAACCTAAAAAGTAAGTGGTAAGTCCTTCTCATTCAACATGCACCTACCCATCTACAAGGTAGAACTATTTCTTCTTTTGGCTACACCATTTTGTTAAGGTGTATATCTGTTTATAGTCTGTTTCTTATTTCCTTATTCCTCCAAATATGCAAGAGACTGAAGAGAAAAATACTCACCTCCTCATCTAATCTCAACCTTCTTATGCTTTTACCTATTTGCTTTGAAACCAATGGTTAAAAATTCTTGAACATATCAAACACTTTTGATTTGTATTTCATAAAATAAATGAACATAAACTTTGAGAATTCATCAATAAATTGTTACATAGTACTTACTACCTACCATGGACTCTTTTTCAGATGGACCCCATACATGAGTATGAATCAATTCCAAAAGACCTCTTCTTTGCAATCATCTTTTGAAAAAGGACTCTGTACTTGTTTTCGAAACTGACATGCCTCACAAACATATCCAAATATTGCTTCAGTAGTTGTGGTAGACCTTCAACCAAAGAGTTTTTTGCAATATCCTTTAATCTACCAACACTGATATGTCGTAATCTCTTATTCCATAAATCCAATTGAGTAACCTGAGTCCCATTGATCATTGTATAATCCAGATAATCTAGAAATTAAACTTCATAAGTATATAATCTATTTACCTTTTTTCCTCTTATAATAAAAGTTCGTTAGTTCTTTTGAAAATCTTGCAACTAATTATTATCAAAATCCACTTTCACTCCATTGTCCTCCATCTGTCTAACTAAAATCAAATTCCTTGGATAGTAGTAACTAATAAAACATCTTTTAGTGTTACATATGCATTAAGTGGACAATCACCAATACATTGTACATCATGCTCAATACTATCTCCTGTCGCAATTGTGATGTTGGAATATGCAAGTCCACATCATCTCTTCAAAGTATTATTATAGGTTGATATTAAAGTTCATTATATTCTTAGAGTGATTTATTATGTTTTCCACATCAGCCATAGTCATGAATAAAGCATATTTGAAGTCAATGCCAAGTTGGAAAAGTGTTCCTATAATTCAGGAAAAATTTCACGACAGCAGCACACCTTTTCTGAAGGCAGTTTTACACGGATCATATCTCGCTAACCATGCATCCTTTTTGGTTGATCTAAAAGCTGAAATGTTCTACATAATATCAGGTATCAGCTCACTACAAATATGCCACAAAGTCATCTCCAAACTCAAGTTATACTGGCCGCAAGTTGGTAGGTAGAGAATTGGCAGATTGCTGAAAATGACTAGTAGACCAACTTTGGAAGCTTGTATCTTGAGCTAAGTGCGTCATCTCAAAATGGTTTATTCAGCAAAGTTGTTCCTCATATCATGGAGAATCTCCATCTAAAGCATTTTCACCAAACTCCCATGCATTAGAGAGTTATGCCTATTTAACAGAGGCTTTTGAGCATTTTCAACAGACTGACAGAGGGCTGGAGTTGAGAGACAGTTGACTCATTTCTTGTAGTTGTGGAGTGCATCCTAGGGACTGAACTGGATTTATGTATACCACACACTCTTGATCATTATACATTGGCTTCATTTGCATCATTGATCTCATTTGATAGTGTTATTAGCTTTGTTCTTTTCAAGTAGTTTGAGCTTGAGTTAGCTTCGACTATTGATTTAAGGATTGCTCACTTATTTGTCTCTCATATCTCATCTCATATATTCTTTGAGAGTGTGTTTAAGCTTAGCTCTTCATTTTTCACATGGTACCAGAGCACCTAGGTTAGAAGTGCCTAGTGTGAGCATATTTGAGTAATGGGAAGTGTCTCGATTCAACTTGTTGCAGCTGAAGATGGCACCAAGTCTCCATAACCTACACTTCGAAGGAGTTGAGAAGCTCAATGGAAACAACTATGCTACATGGAAGGTAAAGATGGAGTCCTTACTTTTCTTTCAAGATTATTGGGATTTAATTTCGATGGATAGACCGATTGGAAGTGAAGAAGAATTATCCAAATGGGATAAGAAGGCCATGTTTGCAATTCATATGATAAGGTTGAGTGTCAAAGATGACACTCTCAACCATCTCCTTGATGTGAAGACTCCCAAGAAGGCATGGGAGACATTGAAGAATATCTACGAGTCCAATAGCACCTTGAGGCAAGTGGCATTGAGGACTGAGCTTACCAATTGTATGAGGAAGCAAGGAGAGGATGCTTCAAGCTTCATCAAGAGAGTCAAGGATCTAAATCAATAACTAGTGGCTGTTGGAGATAAGATGTCTGACAATGAGCTCTCTACGATCATCATCCATGGATTGGCAGATGGATATGAAGGCTTAGTTCAAGGCCTCATCATCTTGAGGGACAAGCCATCTCCTGAGGAACGGAACAAATTTTCAGAGATGAAGATCAAAGGCAGGCTGCAATGAAGTCAATACATGATGGAGGAAAGGCATCAACATCGAATGACAAAGCACTCTTCTCATCAAGGGGAAGAGGAAGATTCAACACACAAAGAGGAAGAGGGCGGCATCAGCCCACTCACAACCAAGATCGACAAAATCATGAAGGTAATCAATATTTCCAAGAAGGAGGACATCCTTCCTCAAGAGGTCGAGGAAGAGGAGAAGATAGAGGTAGATATTACTCTATCCAATGTTACAATTGCTCTAGGTATGGCCATTTTGCTAAAGATTGCAAGAGTAATCGAGATAATGGGAGAGGAAGATCAGCCCACTACATGGATGGAGAAGGTGGAAATGGGTCCACTCATTTTGAAGAAGATTCTTCACTTGTATCATTAGAAGAGATAACAGCCCATACACATGATCCCAAAGAGGAACCATGGTGGATCGATAGTGGAGCAAGTTCTCATATGACTTCTCATGCTCAATACTTTTCTAAGATTGATGATTCTCATAATGGTACTATCTTTACATCAGATAGTACTCCAAATTCTATTGTAGGGAAAGGTGACATACCCATTCGATTGGGAACGGGAGAGAAAAAGACGCTCGGCAATGTTCTCTTGGTACCATCGCTTACCAAGAATCTACTTTCAGTTGGAGCTATGACTGAGAAGGGACTCAAAATAGAGTTTGAAGGCGAGCAATGCCTCATTAAAGATACAAAGGATTCCTACAAAGTGGTTGCTAGAGGAAGAAAGCAACGAAAGCTTTTCAAGTTTGAAGGAGAAGTCTCATCATTTTTAGCAATGGGAAATGACAAAGCAGCCCCCATTGTGCCTACCGAGTTATGGGACAAGAGGTATGGTCACTTGAACTTCAATAGTATGTGTATGCTGAAGGAGAAAGGCATGGTCATTGGAATCCCAGCCTTACAAAGGATTGGAAAAGTGTGTGAAGCGTGTTGCCTTGGAAAGCATGCTAGGAGTAAGTTCTCAAAGAGCACCTCAAGGGCACGTGATATACTTATGTGGTGCATGCTGATGTATGTGATTCAGCCCACACTCCCTCACTTGGAGGGAATCTTTATTTTGTTACCTTCACATATGATTTCTCTAGATATACTTGGGTTTATTTTATGAAGTCCAAGGCTGATGTATTTCAGATTTTCAAACACTTTCATGCTATGGTGGAAAAGATGACAGGACGAAGACTAAAGACTCTACGGTATGACAATGGAGGAGAACTCTTGTCGAAGGATTTCAACCATTATCTACTTGAGAATGGCATTCGAAGGCAACTTACTTGTAGCTACACTCCACAACAAAATGGAGTGGCAGAGAGGAAGAATAGGACATTATTTGAAGCAACAAGATGCATGCTCAAAGACAAAGGTCTCAACAACATCTTTTGGGCTGAAGCAATCAACACTTCATGCTATTTGATGAATAGGTCTCCTACCGAAGTCTTGAAGGGCATTACCCCCTATGAAGCTCTTCACAACATCAAGCCTAAGGTACATCATTTAAGAGCTTTTTCTTGCCTCGCATTTTCTCACATTCCAGATGAAAAGAGGAAGAAGTTGGATGACACGTCAAGGAAATGCATCTTTGTTGGATATAGTGATGCAAGCAAAGCTTAGAAACTTTATGATCCATGTAAGAAGGAGACATTCCTATCAAGGGATGTGATTTTTAATGAGAATTCAAGCTTCAGTTCAGCATGAATTTCAGATTTGGATAAAGGCTCTTCAGCAACAGTTAAAGTTGAAGTTCCCTCTTCTACACATGAGGAAACCATTAAAGAATTAGAGGAAGATGATGAAGATCACCGTGCAACTCTTAGAAGGTCTTCAAGGATCAGAACACAACCTCAAAGACTTACATATCAACGAGGTACTAGCTTGGTACGTCTCTATAAAAGAGTGCCATAGGTTCGCCTAGCGCCACAGGTTGGCCGAGCTTGCGGACCCCAAGATCTAGTACATGAGCGAGGGGAGCTCATCGTCAGGAGCAACACAAACTCAAAGAGAGGAACGCGCTCAGAGAAGAGCCCTTGAAAGAGAAAGGAGAAGGTGGGGACCGCCAGGTGAGTGGACCTCGATTGGTTCGAAGAAATCGGCCAAAAACATGTACTCCCGTAGGAGAGTTGCGAATCAAGTGCGGAAGTTTGAAGGAGGGATCTTGAGGCCACGTGCATTAAATTTCTGGGATCGAAGTGATATCGACATCACACCTGTGTTCGAAATGGCTCAGCGGATTTCGGTTCACTTGGGGGACTTCACCAAGTTTTCAGGTACTTGGGACGAAGATCCGGATAGTTTTATCCAGTTGTTTGAGGTTACCTGTGAGGCCAATGACGTAGTTGACCAGGATCAAAGGTTGAGAATTTTTCCGGCTATTCTCCGTGATGAGGCAGCCAATTGGTATGGGAATCTGACACCACAAGAGCGTGGAACTTATCAAATGCTCAAGGAAGCCTTCTTGGCAAAGTTTCAACGACAAGGCTTCCAAGATAGATTGGCCCAACAAATGGATTATTTGCGACAGGGAGTCAATGAGAGCATCGATAACTATATTCAGAGAATGGAAACGTTGGTAAGAAAGATGGGCGCGAATGCTCCGAACGATGAGACATTGAAACGAAGATTCATTTCGGGATTGAGAGATCCTACGGCACAGCAACATATCAGCCTGACAAGACCTGCAACTTTAATGGATGCTAAGGAACAAGCAAGGCTTTGGGAGGAAGTACAATTATGCCAACAAAGGAAGATGGAACTCTTATACGAGCCAATGGGAGGCCCAAGGAGCATACCAATGAAAGATCCGGGCCAAGGAAGTCCCGCATTGACGACCCCAACTTTTGTAGCTGCCACTAGCATGCCAGGCGAGGTAAAGCCTGCGCTAACTGAAGAACAAATATTGGAATTGGTCACGCAAGCTATAAAAGCTGCCACAATGACTCAGGAGACATATACAGTAAAACCAGAGGTCATAACAAACCCGAATCAAGTGTTTCGATCAAATACATGGTGTGGAAAGTGCCATGGTTACGGCCATTTGGCTTCAGAATGCCCTACAGTCTTGAGAGTATTCACAGATAGATCACCACCTAGGATGCGTTGCACTTTCTGTGGAAGAACAAATCACACAGAGGAATGATGTTATAACAAGAGAGCCTATGAAGAGAGGACCATGAAATCAGGAGATACACGAGAGAGACCTTACACGGGATTGCCCGCTCAAAGTGTCCCACCTACATCTCGTTGGGAAAACAGACCGACTTATGGATATGGTGCTCAGGGTCAAGGAGGAGACTATCCAAGAGGAGCCGCACGTGATCAAAGAAGAGATGGTCCAATCCAGTGCTGGAGATGTCATGGCTTTGGCCATACTCAATCTAGATGTCCAAACGAAAAGAAACCAATTGACTATACCCCACTATGTAGGTACTGTAGTGGAGAGGGCCACTTTGATGAAGATTGTCCAAAGCGAAGAGCCACCGCCGGCAAGGAAAAAGGACCAGTAGGGTCCTCGAATTATGTTGATACTCAGATGCATTCCACATCGAGAGCTCAAGAGCAAGTTCCTACAATCGGAGTAGTGTTCAAGACACCGAACCCTCAAGAAGGCTCTAGCTCGTCAATGCACTTTGTGGATGCTTACGAGGCCAAGAAACCACACAAAGATCCAACTGTGGCAGTAGTCACAAGAACTCAAGAGTATTCGAAGAAGAATCCAGGAGGCGAAGGTGAAGAAGGGAGTCAAGAGAAGATCGTTGAGCGTGAAGAGGTAGAAAACCAAGTTGGAGGATTTGCTGAGCAACAAGAGTTTGAGGATGGGGAAGAGATAGAGATTCTTCCACCAGTGACCAAGGAGTTTATGCCGGGCATAGCACCATTCCCTGAAAGATTAAGAGCTCCGAAGTATAGAAAGGAAAGACAAAGTTCGGAAGAAGTAGATATTGTAAAGTTGCTCGCTGACACGGAAGTCACGCTGGACATTGGCACATTGCTAAAATGTTCACCTGCTTATAGGAAACAATTCTACAACGAATATATTAAGAAGCCGAGGAAAGCTCGAGATAAAAATAGACAAGATAAAGATGTCCAAGGAATCATTCAAAGTATTACGACGCAAATCGACTCGAATGCTCCAGCTGTGACGGTCGAGATTAAAGGATATGCAGTCCCTGGTGCTCAGTTAGATAGTGGAGCCGCAGTCAACCTGATGACTGAGTTCATGATGAAAGCTTTGGGCCTCAACCACATGGAAGAAACGCCGATGTCTTTGAGAATGGCAGATCAAACACAAGTGAAGCCTGCAGGTCTTTTGAAGAATGTAAGCACAGTTGTGGGCGGTTTAGAGTTTAGAGTTGATTATCTGATAGTAAGACCAAGGACCTCAGAGGCTACCTTCTCGATCTTACTTGGACGGCCATGGCTGGTGCAAGCCGAATGTGTGCATGACTGGCGCACAGGTTTTATTTCAATAGGGCCAAAGTCTGATCGGATTCAGTTGCAAGTATCCCCACCCTCGAGCAACAAGAAGAAAACAATAATAGTCGATGAGATGGAAAAGAAAGAAAAGGAGAAAGCAAGGCACGAGATTGCACGAGCTAGGTTTTCCTTGAACACGGACACCTACAAGAATCTGCTTCAAGACGGGTTCAACTTGCAGCTCTTTAAGAATCAAGACACGAAGATGGGAGAGTATCAAAATCCATTGCTCTATAACGACGATTCCGATCAGGAGTTGCTAGGATGGTTGACGCATACAAGAGAATTTGAGTGCTACATGTTGAGTATAGACGCAAGTAAAAACAAAGCTACTCAATCCCTGGAGAAGGGAACTTCAAGAGAAGAGTTGAAACTAGAGTTAGCTCTGACAATGGAAGTGCAACAGTTGAGAGAAAGAGTTAGAATGCTAGAAGCAGAGATTCTAAAGAGAAGTCGAGAATCAGAAAAAGAAGCGAAGAGTAAGACTAAAGTGTCGGAAGCCATTGCAAAAGCTGAATTAAAGAAATTAGGTTCAATCGAAACAGAACAAAACAATGATTTACTGGCCAACCATGCACGCGTGATCGGAGAGCACATTCCAATCACAGTGTCATCGAGGAATAAGGAATATTCGCGAGAAGCTCAGTTGGAAAAATGGGAAGTTTTTCCAGAAAAGTTCTTGAGCGTGGGGTCAGAGCTACCAGAGGGAGTACGAGATTGTATTAAATTGGCACTCAAAAATTTCAGCAAGGCCTTTGCATGGTTATACAGTGATCTGAGAGGAATTGATCCCCGAATCTGCCAACATTATATAGATTTGGAAGAAGGCACCCGACCAATATGTCAACGACTTAGGCGGACAAATCCAGTCTACTCGGAATTGATCAAGCTGGAATTGACCAAATTATTGGAAGCAGGATTCATATATCCCATCGCATCCAGCGAATGGGTATCACCAATTGTAGTTGTTCCGAAGAAAAATAAGAAAATCCGTATTTGCATAGATTATCGTAAGTTGAACGAGCGCACAAAGAAGGATCATTTCCCCTTGCCGTTCACTGATCAAATCTTGGACAGAGTGGCTGGCCATAAATTGTACTCATTTTTGGATGGTTTTAGTGGGTACAACCAGATCCAAATCCATGAAGAGGATCAATCAAAAACTACTTTCACTACAGAATGGGGTACGTATGCATATCGTGTGATGCCATTTGGATTATGCAATGCACCGGCCACATTCCAGAGGGCAATGATAGCTGCATATCAAGACTATTTGCAAGATTGGATGGAGATATTTCTCGATGACTTTGCGATCAGAGGTGACGATGAAAACATGATGGAGAGGATCGAAGCTATTTTAAGGAGAAGCATTGAAAAAGGCATTGCATTAAATCCTGAAAAGTGTACATTTGGAGTACGAAGAGGATTGCTTTTGGGACATGTTATTTCCGAAAAAGGGATTGCGGTTGATGAGGATAAGGTGGAAAAGATTGGACAACTTCCACCTCCGCAAAACTTGCGGCAACTCAGAGGATTCTTGGGGCATGCGAATTATTATCGACGTTTTATATTAAATTTTGCATCAATAGCGGCACCACTGACGAATCTTTTGAGGAAAGACCAACAATACCAATGGACTGAAGAGTGTCAAGTTGCATTCGACTCGATCAAAGAGAGATTGATAAATGCACCGATTTTGGTAGCATCCGACTGGACGAAAGAATTCCATGTGCATACCGATGCTTCTCATACTGCGGTTGGAGCAGTACTATGCCAAGCCGATGAAAAGAAGTTGGACCATCCTATTTATTACGCAAGTCGCAATTTGAATAGCACTGAGAGGAACTACACGACTACAGAAAAGGAATGTCTCTCGATGATCTTTGCGGTGAACAAGTATCGACATTACCTAATGGGAAAGCATTTCACGTTTTATGTGGATCATGAAGCCCTTAAGTACATCATTAATAAACCCGAGCTGTCAGGGCGACTGATGAGGTGGATGCTACTTCTCCAAGAATTTCAGTTCACAGTGGTAACCAGACCAGGCAAAGCACACATATTGGCTGACCATTTATCTCGAATTGTTAATGAGGAGCCAATCTCTGGTGTGCCCGACGATGCTCCTGATGGGCATCTATTCTAGGTTGATGCTAAAGTACCGTGGTATGCCGACTTGGTGAACTTCTTATGCACCACTAAATATCCGCCAGGAGCAAGCAAGAGAGAGAAGCAAAAACTGTTAGCATTGGCGAAGCACCATAGCATCATTGGGGGGCAACTCTATCGATATTTTGTTCATGAGAGCATTTATCGGAGATGTCTCGAGGAAGAAGAAGCAACCCTCGTGTTGAGAGCATTACATGATGAACCCTACGGTGGGCATTTTTCTGGTGAACTGACGGCGAGAAAGATTTTATTGGCTGGGTATTGGTGGCCAACACTGTTCAAAGACTCGCACACATACTGTAAGAAATGCGACAAATGCCAATGAATGGGCAAACCCACATTAGCACATGCTGCTCCTCTCACGCCGGTGCTCGCTCTTAAGCCCTTTGAGAAGTGGGGAATTGATTTTGTGGGGCCTATTGATCCTCCCTCACGACGAAGATCCAATAGGTATATCTTGGTCTGTACGGACTATGTTACCAAGTGGGTGGAAGCCAAAGCTCTGAAGACTGACCGAGCTGTTGATGTAGCTAAATTTTTGTATGAACAAATTATCACTCGATTCGGATGCCCGTTGGAAATAGTAAGTGATAGAGGAACCCATTTTGTCAACGAACTAATCGAAGAATTAATGGAATTATATAAGATCAAACATAGAAAAAGCACTCCATATTACCCGAGGGCAAATGGACAAGTGGAGGTCACCAACAAGGTGCTAGAACAGATTCTGACAAAGACAGTAGCTGTGCATAGGCGAGACTGGGATGAGAGACTTTTGGAAGCTTTGTGGGCGTATAGAACATCCTACCGAGTGACGACAAAGAGCACTCCGTTCTCCCTAGTATACGGCGAGGAAGCCATCTTTCCCATCGAAAAAGAAGTTCCAACATTAAGAGTGGCTATCAAAGCCAGGATGGGAGAGGAAGAGTCATTAAAGGAGAGGTACATACAACTGGTCAAGCTAGAAGAAAAGAGACTTATTGCACAGCAAAGTCTGGAAGCTATTCAGAGAAGACGTAAAGAGAGGCATGACAAGAATCTCAGGACCTATGCGATTCAGGAAGGGGATTTGGTACTAGTTTATGATAGTAAATATTATAAATTCCCGGGGAAGTTACAAACAAGATGGGTAGGACCGTTTAAGGTGGTGGAACTCAACTCCAATGGTTCCATGCAAATTCAAGATTTAGGAGAAGAATGTGCTCCCGTGAAGGTTAACGCGCTTCGAGTTAAACCATATTTCAAGTGATATCAGGACGGGAGAAGCCAGACGAGATCCAAACGGAATGACGAAGTAGACTCCTTGTACATACATGTATAGTTATATATATATATATATATATATGCACATATGTAAGCTATGATTTGTGTGTCATAAATATTCTTTCTTGCTAGCTCAAGAATTTTGGACTTCTAATTATTTTTCTTGTGTTGCGCAGAGACTGTTAGGAGCTAAGTAACAAAATGGCAGATCAAATAACGCAACTCTACTTGTACGAGCTAAGGATATATTTCTCGGACCAAACATTCGCCCGCATGGACATAGATGTCGACGACTTTTAGACGGAATATGATGTAGAGGAAGCGCATTGGCTGGTATGCTTTATAAACCAGGGTTTGGGTGTTGCATTTTACATTGAGTGTTTTGATGAATACCTGACTCGACATGTAGGATTGGCAGGAGATCGATATTACTATTTCGATCCTTCAAGGGAAATGCCTAACGAGGAAAACGATATCACGTGGGCTTGGGTAGATATGCTAACGATAGGAAGTGATGACGGAGCTCCTGAAGTTGAGCCTGACTCGCCCTAGGGAAGTTGTCGTGATGCGAGTACGATGTGAGGCTACATGAGACATTCCGGAGACTCACATTCTAAGACACCTAAGGATAGGTATACGAGGGACTAAGGCATAGCTGGCTGTAGTTACCTAGTGAAAAGTCAAATCGATGAATACATATGTAGTGTCTGTAATTGAGAGAATGGAGTGAAGAGGTGGTTGATCTGTCAAAGGCTAGAGTGTATATGTTTGCATGTACGTGTGGGAACAGTGGGAAAAATCCCTTTCTTCCTCTCCCTAATTCTCAGGACTTGGGTGAACTAATTAACTGTGTAAAAACGGAAAAAAAAAGAAGAAAAAAAAAGAAGAAAAATATTGTGTTGTTGTGATCGTACCAATGCGCTATGGTGGGCTAGTAGGTGGGTGGATTTATCCTCGCCGAGTGGTTAGGACCACGAGCCGCAGCTAGTTTCGCCATAGGCTTGGAAGGTTTATGTTTGTGTCTTGGCTACGCGCCATAACTGGTTGGTAGGTAGGTGGAACCATTGTGGCCGGGTGGTCACAACCATGAGCCGCATCCAACTTCGTTATGGGCTAGCTGATATATGTTATGTGTTATCATTGTGTGTTCGTGTGTTGAGCGCTGCATTGCATTGGTAGATGGGTGGAGTCAACCTGATCGGGTGGTCAGGTCCACGAATCGCATCCAATGACAATGTAGGCCAACGTGTGATTAAAATAAAATTTACCTATGAAATTATTCCCCACTCCTGAGGGGGAGAGAGAGAGAGGAGAGGGTGATGATCGCCTGGAAGGGAACGTTATTTGCTTGTGTGATTGGTATGTGATGGCTTGCGACAGATCAGCTCACTTTGAATCAACATTCTTGAAGGCACAGATATTCTATATGTACTTATGGATGAGGCTTTAGCGAGGTAATGCAACGGTCTTGCTTTATAACTTGTGTGCTCTATCTAAGGGTTTTTCTGGTATGTGGGACACTCTAGGGTTCTGATGTAGGTCTTCACTTGCACTCAAATCTCGACGGCTTTTGTAGGACAACGATGGGGATTCTTTAGGAGTGTCTGGTCATGGACTATGTGTACATAGCGAATAGTAGGTGCAATAATGGGATATGCATTTTGGGTATTTTTGCATGTCCTGTTGGATTCATTTCAGTTGTTGTTGTTTATTTCGGTATTTCCGTTTCTGTTTTTTGCAACGACAGTGCATGTGTAATTCATGGAAAGGTGTGCATGTGTTATTTTGGTTGAGACCATTTTTCATAATGGAATGTATGAGCAAATTGATGCATGGTTGAAATGGAATTGCATATATGTGCATGTTCCTGGATCATTTTGGAAATGACTGATTTGTATGTATTCATGAGTGATTTTTTTGAGCACTAATAGCTTCGATGAGTGCAGGTTCAGTGGAAGTGACGACTCGATGAAAAGGTATGTGAACCAATTGAAAATTGACATGTTCATGGTTGTTTGGATTTTATTGCATCAATAGTGGCTCATCGAGGACGACTTCGCAAATAAGAAGAGGGGAGTATGTTAGCTCCGAAAATGGTTGGTTTTTATGCACTAATGTGGTTCTATTTGGCAGGAAAATACGTTTGATTTCAGGTGCTTGAAGAATGAATTTGATGATTGATGAGAAGCATGTGGAGATATTGATCGCAGGAGTGTGGAGAGAAGGGATTGAGCATGGAGGAGCTGTAGATGGAAAAGATGGTGGTAGAATTTTGGGTGCTTGGGAAGTTGACATGAGAGGTGAATTTCCACTTCTCTTTGTATCCAAAAAAGAGGCACGGACTAAGCTTCTGAATTCTGAGGTGGTCAAGAAATGCCAAGGAAAATTGGAGCACTACAGCGGCTTAGGTGATCAACCATTAGAACAAAGTGATTTGAGCAGTGCACAGGTTTTGCAGGAAGAAGAAATAAGAGAATTGCTTCTTGATTATGTTGGTCGACATTGTTGCTGGGGGCGCTCTCCAGCAAGGACATGAAGGATAGTAAAGGTTGAGGATTGCAACTCATATATTGGCACGCTTGAGACATTTATTGAGGAAAGGGATGTGATTGATGACGTGGAGCCATATGGAGGAGGAATTTTTTCTATATACCTTATCTTTTTCTACTGGTGTGGACGACGGGGGCTCTCTCTCACTCTCCATGGGCGCTAACTCCATCTTCCTCATATTCGGATCCGACACAGACGAACGAGGAGGCTGGGAACTGAAACAGATGAACCAGTGAGCGGATCAAAGGTTGGCTTCTCGTGACTAGGATGACGGCTACGACGATGACAACAGTTTTTTTTTGCAAGAATTACAGAAGGGCATTGCTATAGAATGGTGAGTGCAGCAGCATCATGAAAGGCATGCAATGTTTTATGATTAATGAGGATTCTTGAAAGGGAGCAACATTTTAACGTAATGATGTGAATGCCTGTTTGCGTTGGCACTTAGGCACGAAAAACTTGCGTCGACGAAATATTTCAGAGTCTCATTGTCACTATGTGTAACAAATCCATTGAAAAAGGCTTCAAGAACAAAATACCGAGGATGTAATGACCGATATCAATCCTGTTGACGGGAGATTCTGATTACCTGTGCGAGTGTGCTTATCAGAGTTCTTAATAAGTTGATGATGACGATGTCGTTATCTATATGTCCTGTAGATAGTGTCATCCATCGACGTTATTCATCATAAGTTCTACATACGTAATGGTCGCCTCTACTGCTTGTTCGTTCTATAGAATTCAGCCATTCTACTTTGCCAGGCTATCTGGCCCTGTTTCATACGCAGTATTTTGCAAAAGATAGGCTTCCGTTCCTGCTTATCGTCTCTCATAGGACACACTCTCTCTCTCTCTCTCACACACACACACACAGTAACATACAGACACGTACATGCATACATACATTAATGCATAGACACGAAGAGTCGGAAATTTAAATCAGGATGGAAAGCGAAGGGTGCCACAGCAAGCCATATGTAAAACACATCTGCAAGTGTAATATACGGTTTACAAGCATAAGAATGAATTACATGATGAAGGGAGAACTTATATGAAGTGGTCCAGTTCCATGTACATATTTGACATCATCCAGACACTGATTGTAAAGTCTTGGATATGGTAGAAACTGTCTTATAGCTTCTAGAGGTGAAGCCCAAGCACCCTAACAAACCTTGCCTATACGGTAGGAAGGTTCTCTTTCTCAGATCTTCTGTTTGCGCCTTGTGCCTCACGTAGTGCATCTCATGTGGGGACACACATTCCTTATTGTTCTTCTGCTTGTTCCCTCTTTGAATTGTACTTTTTGTCTTTGTGTTGCTGCTATCTACCTCAGAGATAGTAGTCCTTTCGGCATATAGTTTGTGTGTGCTATATTGTGTCTCGCAGCGGCTTAACGTGCTGTCCCATTTGCTGCCTCTCTGTACATAGGTTCTCACACTCTTCTGGCTTGAGCTCTTCATCTTGCCATTGTCATAGTGATGACTACTGCTGCTAAAACTCTGTGTTCTTGCATCCAATACGATGTTCCTGGGCCCCTTTTTAATGTTATGCAGATTCACTGATGGTTCCCTGTCTTTTGATTCCAAGATTTTGCTTCCACTCAAATACGAATTTGTAGATGGTACACCTTCCTTTCTACATGAAAGTGTGGATGTGGAAGAGTGCGAGCTCTCGCTTGATGACCCTCCTATGCTTAAACTCTTTTCAACCATCTTCTCTGTTGGTAAAAGAAAAAAGGGGTTTGAGCAAAATAAAAGCTTCCACAATCATCTTTTTCCTTGGGCTTAGGAAACTAACATTTTGGTGCGTTTGCCGGGAAGCATATGAACTAGTACATATACAAAGGAAGAATTCCTCGAGGGATAATTATGGGCTCTAGGTAATCCAATTGGACCGATTCCGAGGGATTTGAACAAAATAAAGTCTCGTATAATCACTTTTTCCTTGGGCGTTAGAACTAAACACTAGCCTCTTTGGGTAATCTTCCTGATCTCATAAATTCTACCAATGGAGTGCTCCAATCTGGAATTAATGACAGTTGATAAAGGGTCGCATGCTCCACTGGAGGTTTTTCCTAGCACACTAGACAATTCTTAATCTAGTCATCAATTTCTTTGTCCATGCTAGGCCAATACACTCCTAAACGTTTTAGATTCTGCAATGTTCATTGTTTAGAATAGTGATCTCCTAGCAATCCTTCATGGACTTATTGCAGCCAACTACCATGTTCGTCATCCTCAACACAATAAGCTAATACACCTTCTGTATCTTGTTTGTACATGCTTCCTGCTAATATGTGATATTTTTGTGATTTTACAATTTCTTCTTGTGATGTTTTCACCTTCTTATTTACGGGTCCGAAGGTTAGGACTGGTACCAACTTATTTGCCCACTTAGGAACAACTTCTAAATTGAACAAATAAGCGTCAGGTAATTCATCAGACACTCCTTGCCGTGGCTCTCCAAAAGTGATGCGAGAAAGGTGATCAGCTCTGAGGTGGGCTCTACCTTTCCTAACAACAACTTCAAAGTCATATTCCATTAGTAAGAGGAACCATCTTACTAAACGTCCTGTATTGCAAGGTCTATTGAACAAATACAATAAGGCTTGATGATCAGTAAAGAACTTGAATTTGTTGGCCAATAGGTAGTGTCTAAATGTCTTCACAGCATATACCATGCATAAGCCCTCTCGCTCAGTTATGGTATGGTTTCGTTCAGCTGTGGTCAAATGTCTGCTAGCATATGCTATGGGTAAATCTAAATTTCCTTCACCGGTGGGTTGTGATAGCACACATCCTATGGCATGATTGGATGCATCCAAATGGACATGGAATGGCTTATTCCAATCAGGAGTGGTCAGGATTGGCGCTGTGCACAAACGTCTCTTCAGCTCATTGAAGGAATTCTTGCATTCATCGGTCCACTCAAAATTTGTCAACAAACCATAAAGAGGTTTAGCTATGATCGCATACATGTGGATAAACCTACGGTAATATCCACAATGGCCCATAAATTCTTGTACCTCTTTAACATTCCTTGGCGTGGACAATTCTGCTATGGCTCTAACTTTGTCCTCATCTGTTGATATTCCATTTTTCGAAACAATATGACCTAAGATTTTACCTTGTCGTACCATGAAAACACACTTCTCTAGGTTCATACACACTCGATATTCTCTACACTTGTTGAAGATTTGTCTGAGCTCAGGTGTGTGGTATTTACTTACTTGGCAATGAGCACATAAATCATCCACATATACTTCTAAGGTCTTCTGCAAGAACTCTTTGAAGACATGGCACATGAGCCTTTGGAATGTTGCAGGTGCATTGGTTAGCCCAAATGACATCACACAAAATGCAAAGATTCCAAAGCCATAGAAAATGGGGATCGTGATATATGGGTTTCCAGTGAGGATGGAGTATCGACGGGTACTGAAGAAGGATTCAAGTGGAAGAATTACGGTGTCCATGATGGAGATTTGTTATACAAAGGTAAGGTGTGTGTCCCTAGAGATACTGAGATGAGACGGCATATTTTATATGAGTGTCATGACACACCTAGTGCGGGACACCCAGGAGTTAACAAGACTTATGATCTTTTTAAGAGGCAGTTTCATTGGCCTGGACTTCATAAGGACGTCCTTGAGTATGTGCTTAAGTGCAACAAATGCCAGGTCAACAAAGCTGAGAGATTGAGGATTGGAGGACTACTCCACCCATTGGATATTCCTAATGGGAAGTGGGAGAGTATCTCCATGGACTTTATAGTCGGATTACCTAAGACACAGAGAGGGCATGACTCAGTCTGGGTAATTGTGGATAGGTTAACCAAAATGGCTAGGTTTATTCCAACACGTACTACAGTGAAGACACCAGAGTTGGCTAGACTTTTTGTGGAGAACCTATACCGGTTATATGGTCTTCCTTTAGACATAGTTTCTGATCGGGATAGGAAGTTTACTAGCCACTTTTGGAGAGCAGTCTTCAAAAGGTTGGATACAAAACTTAGCATGAGTACAGCCGAGCATCCATAGTCGGATGGGCAAGCAGAGAGGGTTAACCAAATCTTAGAGGATATGCTTCGAGCATATGTGAATGAAAGGCAAACTAATTGGGAAGAGTACTTACCTATAGTAGAGTTTGCATATAATAGTGCCAAGCACTCTTCCACTGGGCATAGTCCATTTATGCTTATGTATGGGTTTCAGCCAAGAGCTCCTTATGCAGTAGGTTTGCAAAATGAAAAAGTGCAAGCTGCAAAGGACTTCTTGGAAGAGATGAATGATATGCTTAGACTTGCTAAGGACAGCATTAGGAGAGCCCAGGATAGAGCTAGAGCCTATGCTGACCCTCAAAGGAGAGATATCAACTTTGAGCTAGGAGAGCAGGTCTATCTTAGAGTTCCATCTAGGTCTGAAACCATGAAGACGGGACCTTGTCCAAAACTATCTCCTAGGTATTGTGGACCTTTCCAAATACTTAAGAGAATACGAAAGATGGCTTAGCAGCTCCAACTTCCAGAGAATAGTCAAATCCATCCAGTTTTCCATGTTAGCCAGCTTAAGAAAAGGCTGGGTGAATCTGACAACCTCATTCCAGATAGTGAGGTAGTAGAGCCTATATCTGTTCAATCTATTCCACATGAGCCTGAGAACATACTATGCACTCGAGAGAAACGGACGAG
Organism: Ceratopteris richardii; assembly: GCA_020310875.1. Lineage (NCBI taxonomy): Eukaryota > Viridiplantae > Streptophyta > Polypodiopsida > Polypodiales > Pteridaceae > Ceratopteris > Ceratopteris richardii. Next base: position 140,009,038 of record CM035432.1, read on the forward strand.
AAGTCACTTGTATAAAGAGTGTCTAGTAAAGTGGAAAGATAGTTCAAAAGATAGTGCCACATGGGAGCGGGTTAGCACCCTTCAGAGACGGTTTCCCAGTTTTAGACTACCTTCCCAAGAGTCTTCTTAAGGGGAAGGATATGGGGAAACAATACGGAGACAGGACCATGTATTTTTATAACATGGGGATTTAGTGGGAGTACGATTATATTGATTATCTCTTTCTTCTAGACCTTCCAATACCATTTTTGAGGACAAAAATGGAATTAAGGGGAAGGAAATGTTATATGGAGTCAATAAATGGAGAAGGTGTGAACCACCTCTTAGATCCATTTAGATGGAATTATACATGAGTACCATGTGGCACCCATGTGTAGCTCATAGGACTCATTCACCAATTGAGAAAGGTAAAAATAGATGGAATCTCGTACGAGGCTAGGTGGTGCAGTTAAGCGAGGATCTCCGTGTGAATAGCTGAGTCATTTGCTTCAAAGTCTGTGCGAAGTCGTTCTCTAAAATGAGGGTTATCATCGGGAACACAATCCAACAGTTCCCCAATCCTATACTATTTGCAATTGTCGTAGGAAGGGTCTTCCTAGGATCATCTCATAGACATTATTTTTCTCAAAGTCACATATAGCAAATGTGTGCTCAAACTCTACACAAGTGGTTAGAGTTATCCCTTCTAGCAATCCTAGGGGTCTTTCAAAATGATCGTCGGCCATTTGAAGCTTCATTCTAGTTGGTCTTAATGTGGGTTTGCCCCATTTCTTCCACAACACGAGCACCTGAATCTATGATTGCTTTGGTTGTGTAATCTTGGTAGGTGATTGGAAGATAAGTATTACCTTCTTCACCCTCACACATGTCCCTTATTTTGTCTAGAGCTATCTCTGGTACTTTCTTCTTAGAGCCTGCTTTTGGCATATTGGACTCAAGTTCTGGGACCTGATCCTTCACATGATTCCATAGGTCAGGTTTTGCTTTGAGAAGCTCTTCTACAGTGAGATGACACTGAACCTTAGTGTTCTTCACAACATTAGTGTTCCTTGGTAGCACTGAGTCTTCATTTCTTACCAATATTGTGGGAGCTCTGATTTGAAGAGACTCAGATTCCCATGGGCCTGGAAATTGAGGTAGTTCCTCTAAGGTATTAGATTCAAAATCTAATCTTTCGTCTTCTTGTTACTCTACTTGATATCCGTAAATAGATGGAATGTCTTGGGGAAATTGATCATGAAGATCATCAATTTCAGGAATAGGAGGAAGATTACCCTTCTCCTTGGCCCATTTCTCTTCTTGTATTTCCCGCAAGAACTCTTGAGAGTGCTCTTGAATTGAAGGAGGTATTCGAGCATCCGTGGAATTAGGAACATAAGCTCCCATTGGTGGTGAGCTTCCTCTCTCAATAATTGGTTGAGCCTGTGGAGGTAAAGAAACTTGTGGTTTGTTTACCAACTGCTCTAATCTTTCTAGTAAGCCCTGGAAATGTAAATCCGGTTTGACAGAGTTTGTCTGATTGAACTTTTGACTAGTCTGAAGCATAGCTTGAGCTAGTTCTACCATTTTCATGCACATTTTTGTCTGTTCAATCTCTAAATCTACTCTAGGGTAACTCTTGTCTAGGTTTGCAGCTGTAGGCCCTTCTTGAAGTCGAGCTTGGTAGGCCTTCAACATCATGTCCAAGCCTTCTGATGTTGGATCTGTGAGAACAGACCCTGGTCGTGGTCTATTTACAATGGGTCGTGGGATGGGATGAGGTGGAGTGGATGGAGGTTCGGCATGCGAGGGGCTTTGAGATGTAATGTCTTCTATCTTTGTTTTTGCTTCTTTCAGGCTTTCTTCTAGTTCTGATAACTTTTTATTCCACTTGCGATGGGCTTTCTCTCTGGTATCTTTCCATGTTCTTGTTTTCCTCTTACTAGGCTCTCCTAATTCGCTTGACTCTGATTGTTCACCTTTTTTATCTTGTTTCAATGCTTGTGCCCTAGTAACTCCCTATACAGGAGCCACATTACTACTACTTGCACTTGAATCCACCACTAAGCCTACCACATTAATGGGTGTAACCTTGGGTGCACTAGAGGGGTTTCTTGGACAATCTCTAGGGAGATGGTCTTTGCCACACTCATGACAAAAAGCTTGTATTGTGATAGCTTGTCCTTGACTCGAAGATGGTGGGTGGGGACAATCACGAATGAAATGGTCACCCTGACATCTGAAACAAGGTCCTCTAGGTGCTTGTGGTCTCATTTGTCTCAATTGGGGCCTAGAGTTAGGATTTGTGTACATGACATTGGAGTATTCTGGCTCCCAATTTTGTTCCATATGTGGTGCCTCATATTGATAAGAATAAGTCTCACTATGCTCAGGTGACTCTGTGTAATAAGCTTGTGGACTATCTTCATAGGGGTAGTTGGAACACTGAGCATGATGGTCATTCTCTGAGACCAGTGGGGTACTTGCACCAATGCTCTGTTAGGGTTGTCTTCTGCCAGTGCATAGTTAAGTGGAATTATATTGGCAATAACTGGTGGTTGGTTTCCCAGGACTGGTGGTGGCCTATATTGTGCCTGATATTGCTGTTGCGGTCTATGATATGGCTGTTGGTATTGGTTATGATACCTACCTTGTGGGTAAGGTTGTTGATAACTCTGTCTAACCGCCTGCCTGTTGTAGGGACAATCTTGAGCCGTGTGGTTTGTGTATTTCCTCTCAATAGTGCAATATGGAGCATTAGGGTTCCTTTGGGTTTGAGCCAACATTGGGCAAACATTAGCCATGTGGTCTCCTCCGCAAGTATAACATGGATTCAATGAGGTGACTCTTTGTGTTTGTCTATTTTGGACTCCTAGCTTCTTGGCCAATTGCTCAACTATCTCATCTAGCTCAGTGGAGGTCTTGGAGGTATGACTAGTAGAACTGTCAGAGTCTTTATAGAGTTTGGATAGTCCTAACTCCTCACCCAAGTTGTCTTCTATGTCAATGTAGGTCAACACACACTCTTCTATGCTTCTAGGCTCTTTCAAGTACACATATGATCTTAACTTGGTGCTTAGTAAGCCATCTAAAAACAAAGCCACTTGTTTGGATGGTGTGGGTAACTCTAGAGCATGGCATCTTTCTAGGTACTGGCTGAACCTTCTACCTGCTAGTCACGCTGTTTCTTGGGGTGTCTGCTTGAAGCTATGGATCAAGGATGATGTGTTATGCCTGATACCACTCTTGGAAAATTCTACAATGAATTCCTCTAGCAGTTGACCTATATCGCGATAGTTGCGACTACTCAGTGGTTGAAACCAAGCTAAGGCTCTGCCCTTAAGAGTCATACTGGGTGAAAAAATCCTCAACCTGTTCAGCTCTTAACACTTGTTTGAACTCAGCCACATGATCATAAGGATCTCCTGACCCGTCAAAATAATTCTTCATTGCCTTGATCACTTGAGTGGGTCTAAGGGTTCTTGGGTGCTCTCGGGTCTAGGCAATGGAAAATCATGTTGATCTCTTTGTTGCCTATGTGCTTGATGTCTCTCTCTTTCAGGTCTTTCATTTTCAAATCCTAATCTATTTCTGCCCACAGTGTGTGCAAAACTTACCTCAGGTCTCTCTCTAGTTCTTTCTCTCTGGGCTTCATGAGCTTGGGATGATCCTACTCCTTGAAGGCCATGGGCAACATTGGATCTTGGTGGAGGGAAAATCAATTCACTCTTCCAAGTATATGCATGTCTATCATGTTCTGTTACCAAGAACATTTTCTCTGATGTGTTATCCAGGTAGACAACTTTGCCTGGTATCTCTGGATCCTTTAACTCATAGATGATGACTATGCCCAATTGGCTAGGTTGATCTAGCTTGAATCTCCAAAATGCTTCCTCTGTTTCTCTATTCAATAATAGTCCTATGCTTTTGTTGTCTTGAGGGATCCAATCTGGAGTGATCACTCTGGTCAAAACTGACTTACCTCTAGGAGTCTGGGGTCCTTGTCCTACATTTCCTTGTTCTAGGTCTCCTATCTCATTCTCATGAATGATATTTCCAAACTCATCGGTCCTATCTGGTAGGTTGGTGACCACATACATGGTTCCTTCCTTATAAATGTATGAACCTTCTTCAAACTTGACTACTGGGTGTTCAAGTCCAAAGGGTTGATCTGGATTTTTGAGTTGGACCACTAATCGATTTAGGCCGTCCTCATAGATGCGAGCACCTAATCGGTTGGTTCGAATATATTCCAACTGTGTTTTATATGGACCTTCTGGTGTTTGTAGATAGATAGTTCTTGAGCCGCCTACAGGTTTTCCCATGCTAACAGACATATCTGAATCACTTGTGTCTGAACTTAGGATGTAGGGATAACCAGTTAGTTGTTGTGCCCAAGACTTAGCTGTATGGTTGACAATAGTCTCTGAAGATCTATTACTTTGTCTATCCTTGCCTAGGTGTCTACCAGATCTCAGGTTCATAAGCTTTGGCTAAGAGTTCAAAATTTCCCCTTGGTATGGTTCAAAATCCTTTGGAGTCCCCTTGGGTTCCTGGTCCCACCTGAGGGTCAACTTCAAATTATCTTATATGAAAATCAACACTTATACTTATAAAAAACAATTGAGGACATGTAGGATTTGAAACGAGCTTTCCAACAAGCTATAGAGCTCAAAAAATGGACTTCTGATGAAAAAGTTATGTCAAAAATTAGGCTCCTGGGGTTCAAAACAGGCAAACAGGACCTTTTGGAAAAATCACGATTTTGTGTGAAAATCGCGATTTTGGGAGGTCAGAAAATCACGATGTTGAGCTCTTATGAAAATCGCGATTGTGAGGATCATGAAAATCACGATGCTGATCAACCATAAAAATCACGATGTTATGAAATTATGAAAATCGCGATGCTGAGCACTGATGAAAATCGCGATGCTGAGCACTGATGAAAATCGCGATTCTGAAAAATCCAAAAAAAAAAGGCGATTTGAGTGAGAATCGTGAAAAACGCGATTTTGAGTGAGAGTCATGAAGAATGCGATTTTGAGTATGATCACAAAATCGCGATTTTGAATGAAAATCGTGTTTGGTCAGAGTCGTGTTTTTGGCCTAAAAATCACGATTTTGAGAATGACCAGAAAATCGCGATTTTGATTGAAAATCGTGTTTTGAAAATCGCGATCTTGTACTTCAATGAAAATTGTGTTTTCTCAAACTCGTGTTTTACGCGGTTTTGGCTGAGAATCGTGTTTTTGCTTAGAATCGAGTTTTTACCTGAAAATCGCGATTTTGGCTAAGAATCATGTTTCTGAGAATCGGGTTATGAAAATCGCGATTTTGTGCCTTAATGAAAATCATGTTGTCTGAAAATCATGAAAATCACGATTTTGGATGAAAGTCGTGTTTTTGAAAATCGCGATTTTGGAGCCAACTGAAAATCGTGTTTTTTCCACAATCGTGTCTTTGGCTGAAAATCGTGATTTGTGAAAATCGCGATTTTGAGCCCACCGAAAATCATGTTTTTGAAAACTTAGAGAATCACAATTTTGAGCACAACTAGAGAATCGCGATTCTGAGAATGATCTCAGAATCGTGTTCTTTTCAACAAGCTTTTAGGCAGGAAATAGAAAATCACATTTTTTTGAAAGAAATTGAATTTTATGAAAATCACGATTTTCCATGAAAAATGGTATGAAAATGGTGAAAATGCACTAAAAAACAAGAAATTTCTATGAAGAACAAGATGGAAGAAGATGAAGATGGTGATGATGATGAAGATGAAGAAGAAAAATCAGAAAATGAACAGAAATGACAGTTTTTTTTACCTTCCAACGTCGCAAATCTACTATCTTACCATCACAACGCTCGTCCTCGAAGCTCTCTCCCTAGCAACGGCACCAAAATTTGGTGTAGCTCAAGCGTAAGCACCACCTCCTTTACTTGTCAATCCGCGGAGACGTGAGGACCGGTATGAAGACCATGAGCATGTGAAGGCACAAGTGCGTAAGTGAAAGCACACAAACATGCACACATGTGCACAAAGTAAGATCAAAGAGAGGAACAATGGAAAGCTTCAATTGCAAAAGAGTTCTCTTACAAAGCTCTATTCTCTAACAAGCTAACCTCAAGAATGAGCTCTGTCACATAATCCTAGTAGGAGATGGCTGAACCACGCCTTAAGAGAGAGGATTAGGAAGTAATCCTCAACCATGGCTTTTGGAGTAAGTGGTTAGCCCATCACACTCCTAACTGGGAGGTTGTGAGTTCGATTCCCGACATTGGTATCAGAGCCTAGTTGAGAAATTGGGCGAGACGGAGGTTCACGCCTCATTTGTGGGCACTTGGAAAAAGAGCTTATCCGTGGTGAGTGTGAAGCTGGCCTTGGATGAAGGTGCATGGGCATTTGGGCACCCACACAGGGTGGGATAGGTCCAAATTTGGTCCATGTGCTAGAGTTTGAGGTTGGTGGAAGCACTGATGCATGGAAAGTGGGTCCAAGAGTTAGAAGGGTCCACAAGTGAGCATTGAGGACAATGCTCAGTATAAGGGGGAAGGAATGTCACATAATCCTAGTAGGAGATGGTTGAACCATGCCTTAAGAGAGAGGATTAGGAAGTAATCCTCAACCATGGCTTTTGGGGCAAGTGGTTAGCCCATCGCACTCCTAACCGGGAGGTTATGAGTTCAATTCTCGACAAGCTCTCTAGCTCTTTTTATAGCTTTTTGACTAGTTTTGACCCTGTCCAGACCTAGTGTCCGGCCTAGTTAAAAATTAGGTTCCAAGGCTTATTTGAGGGCTCAAACGAATTCTAAAAATTATGAAAATTGGTAGGATGATACTTCTAATACTCTTCAAGCTTGAGGACTCCTTTTGATCAAAATGGAGTAAAAAAAATGGAAAATGGTATTTACAATGGGTTTTAGTGATGAAAATCACTATTTCTATAGGGATTTCTTCTGAAAATTTGGCATACACTTCTTGGAGCTCCCTACTTGCTCTGCTTCTTGTGTGTCCACTTCTTTGAAGCATTCCTTTGCCTTGTGCTTGACCTTGAGTTCCAACATGTGTGTAGCATATGTACTTAGCACATGTCCCACTAAAGCATTGCAATTTATCACTCCATATAAGGCTTAGCATGGATGAAAGCCATATGTTGCTCACTTGCATGTTTTTGGTTGTCTGGCATATGCATTAGTGCTTGAACAACAATGTAGGAAATTGGATAATAAAGCAATGAAATGTATTGTTGTTGGGTAAAGTTCTGAAATCAAAGGCTATCATCTATATCATCCACAAACTAAATGCATTTTTAATTAGCCGTGATGTTGTTTTTGTGGAAGATGCTTTTCAATCATTACGTTTATGTACTAAGGAGACATCTGTTAGCTCAAAACATATGTATGATACTTTGCTACCTCTTTTTATAGGTGGACAGTTTAGTGCTAGTCTAAATGAGGCAATTTCTCAGCCTTTATAGGTTTCATGTGATGGTGCGAATCATTCCATTTCTGATGCAGATTTACATGACGCACTCATTGGTGAGAGGTGATATTGAGGAGGCAAAAACGATGCCAAAATGGCTAGTGTAGACTTTGCATTATAGCAAATTAGATGCACCTCTATCATATCCTACTCGTTCTAGCTCTCGTAGTGCTTCTTTTGCATCAGATTGCTATGCAATGGCTGCCTCTAGTCTCTATGATGAGAATGAGCCTATTTTGTTTGATGAGGTAAATAATTCTGAAAATTGGACGGCTACTATGCAATCAGAATATGATGCTATCATGAGAAATGGTACCTGGTCATTATGTGACTTTCCTCCTAGCGAGAAGGCCATTGGTAGTAAGTGGGTATACAAGCTAAATCATAAACCTAATCAAATAGTTGACATGTATAAGGCTAGCCATGTTGCAAAGGGTTATGCACAGGAAAGGGGCATTGATTTTGATGAGCTCTTTGCACCTACATGCCGAATTACTATTGTTCATAGCATCTGCACACTCGCAACTCATCATGATTGGAATGTAAGATGGACATTAAAACTGCATTTTTGAATGGTGACTTGCATGAAGAAGTGTATGCCCCATGGATTTGTGCAGAAAGGACATGAAAACCAAGTATGCAAGTTGAAAAAGGCATTATATGGTTTGAAACAAGCACCATATGCTTGGTATACATGCCTACCTAATTGCACATGGTTTTGAGAACAGTCCAATTGAGAGCATCTTATATGTTAAGCATGCTAATGATGTGCTTTCAATCATTGTTGTGTATGCTGATGACATGCTCCTTAGTGGTCCTCATGAGAAGCATATTGTTGATTTTAAGGCTGATTTGCATGCCTCATTTGAGATGTCAGATTTGGGGCATTTGCATCATTATTTGGGCATTCACTTTATGAAAGTTGATGGCAAACTAGAGCAAATTTAGAGATTGAACGGACAAAAATGTGCATGAAAATGGTGGAACTAGCTCAAGCTATGCTCAAGACTAGTCAAAAGTTCAATGAGACAAACTCTATCAAGCCAAATTTGCATTTCCAGGGCTTACTAGAAAGATTAGAGTAGTTGGTAAACAAGCCCCAGGTTTCGTTACCTCCACAGGCTCAACCACTTATTGAAAGAGAAAGCTGACCGCCAAGAAAAGCTTACGTTCCTGATTCCATAGATGACAGAGCACCTCTTCCAATTCAGCAATACTCTCAAGAGTTCTTGCGGGAAATACAAGAGGAGAAATGGGCCAAGGAGAAGGGTAACCCCCCTCCCATTCCTGAGATTGATGACCTTCATGATAAATTTCCCCAAGACATTCCATCTATTTACGACGATCAAGTAGAGCAACAAGAAGATGAAAGATTAGATTTTGAATCTAATTCTTTACAAGAGTTTCCACAATTCACAGGCCCATGGGAATCTGAATCTCTTCAAATCAAAGCTCCCACAATATTGGTAAGAAATGAAGACTCTGTGGTTCCAAGAAACACTGACATCGTGAAGAACACTAAGGTTCAGTGCCATCTCACTGTAGAAGAGCTGCTCAAAGCAAACCGGAGCTATGCAATCATGTCAAGGATCAGGTTCCAGAACTTTATTCCAATATGCCGAAAGCAGGCTCTAAGCAAAAAGTTCCAGAGATACCTCTCGATAAAATAGTAGACATGAGCAAAGGTGAAGAAGGTAATACGTATCTTCTGATCACCTACCAGGGTTACACAACCAAAGCAATCATAGATTCAGGTGCTGGTGTTGCTATTGAGACCACCTCCTTGTGGAAGCGATGGGGCAAACCCACATTAAGACCAACTAGAATGAAGCTTCAAATGGCCGACGGTCATTTTGAAAGACCTCTAGGATTGCTCAAAGGGATAACTCTAACCACTTGTGGTGTAGAGTTTGAACACACGTTTGCTATATGTGACTTTGAGAAAAACAATGTTTATGAGATGATCCTAGGAAGACCCTTCCTATGACAATTGCAAATAGTACAGGATTGGGGAACCAACCCCTTGTACTTACAACACTTAGGGGTCACCACCAAGGTCAATTTGAAGGATTACACCTTCAGAGATGTACCACCCCTACAGTGGAATCCTATCCATAAAGCGAAAGAAGATTCTATCTTTGTGCATTCTGAAAGTTCACCTGATCCATCATGGTTGCACAAAGATACTCACTTGTGGATGTGCAAGGTCGCAGAGGAAGAGGAAAAGCACCTAAAAGCAAGAGAAGAAGGAACTCCCCTAGGAGATAGACCAGTTAAAGACCCAGCCTACACACCGATGATAATTCTAGATGAGGAATTTGAGCCTCACGATTGGGCAGAAATCTTAGCTACCATGGACATTGCAGTCAATGCAGAACAATGGACACCTCATTGTGATGAGGAGGGTTATGATATTTTAGTGTTCATGTGTCAGCCCTTGTTGGAAGAATGTGACCCTAGTGATGTCATAGAAGAAGAAGAAAACGACGAGGATCTAGAGTCCATTGTGATGGATAGTTGCTTTAGTTTAGAAAAGCACTATCTAGAAGATGTAGGAGTATTTAACCAACATGAAGAAGAACCTCTCAAAAGTATTAAAACTGTAAATTCAAAGGTTGATAGTGAAGGAGGTCAAAAGAAAAAGAAAAGAAAAGCACTGAAACAAGAAGAGGAGGAATCATTGTTCGAGGTACCAGAAAATTTCAAGAAATATGAAGTTGAAGACCGAAAAATTTTGGTACGAATGCCTAAGAGAGAGGTCATCATAGGAGAAGCATATGATAACAAAGAAAAGACCAAAAAAATTGTAGTAACCATTGAAGGGAACGAAGAGTGATGTACGTACATAGGAGATGACCTAAGTGCAAAAGAAGAAGCAGAGCTTGTCGCTCTGTTAAGGGAATACAGGGACGTGTTTGCATGGCACTATAGAGACTTGAAGGGAGTAGATCGAAAAATTTGCTCTCATACTATACCCATGACTGCTGATGCGAAACCCACCAAACAAAAGCCCTACACATATAATGACACTTATGGAGCTAAAATAAAAGAAGAAATTGATAGGCTGATTGAAGCTAGATTTATCTATGAGATTGAGCATACTGAATGGGTGTCCCCCATTGTAGTGGTACCCAAGAAGAATGGAAAATTGTGAGTGTGTATTAACCTTAAAAAAGTTAATGCCGCTACGATTAGAGATAGTTATCCACTTCCAATCACTGAATATTTATTGGAGCGTGTTGCAGGCAAGGAAGTTTATAGCTTTCTTGATGGATTTTCAGGTTACAACCAAGTAGCCATTGCCCCAGAAGATCAACACAAAACAACTTTTGCCACAGAATGGGGAATCTTTGCATTTCATGTGATGCCATTTGGGCTCACCAATGCACCTGCAACATTCCAAAGGCTCATGTGTCATGTCTTCAAGGAGTTCTTGCGAAAGAGCTTAGAAGTATATGTGGATGATTTATGTGCTCATTCCCAAGAAAGAAGATACCACATCCCTGAGCTCAGACAGATCTTCAACAAGTGTAGAGAATATCGAGTGTGTCTGAACCCAGAAAAGTGTGTGTTCATGGTACGACAAGGTAAAATCCTAGGTCACATTGTTCCGAAAAATGGAATATCAACAGATGAGGACAAGGTAAGAGCCATAGCAGAGTTGCCAAGGCCAAGGAACGTTAAAGAGGTATAAGCCTTTATGGGCCATTGTGGATATTACCGCAGGTTTATCCACATGTATGCCATCATAGCTAAACCTCTTTATGGATTGCTGACAAATTTTGAGTGTGATGAGTGCGAGAATTCCTTCAATGAGCTGAAGAGACGTTTGTGCACAGCACCAATACTGACCACTCTTGATTGGAATAAACCATTCCATGTCCATGTGGATGCATCCAATCATGCAATAGGATGTGTGCTAGCACAACCAATTGCTGAAGGAAATTTAGATTTGCCTATAGCATATGCTAGCAGGCAATTGAATGCTGCTGAATGAAACTACACCACAACCGAAAGGGAAGGTTTAGGCATGGTATATGCTGTGAAAAAGTTTAGACATTATCTATTGGCCAACAAGTTCAAATTTTTAACCGATCATCAAGCTTTATTATATTTGGTCAATAAACCTTGCAATACGGGACGCTTAGTAAGATGGTTCTTCTTACTAATGGAATACAACTTTGAAGTGGTTGTCAGGAAAGGTAGGACCCATCTCAGGGTAGATCACCTTTCTCGCATCACTTAAGGAGAGTCACCGCAAGGAGTGCTTGATGAATTGCCTTATGCTTATCTGTTCAATTTAGAAGTTGTTCCTAAATGGGCAAATAAGTTAGTACCTATCCTAACCTTCGAACCTGCAAATAAGAATGTAAAAACAAACAAAGATGAAATTATAAAATCGCAAAAGTATCAAATATTGGCAAGAAGCATGTACAAACAAGATACAGAGGGAGTATTATCTTGTTGTGTCGAGGACGATGAACATACTAGTTGGTTGCAACAAGCCCATGAAGGAATGCTGGGAAGTCACTATTCTAAAGAACGAACATTGCAGAACCTAAAATGTTTAGGAGTGTATTGGCCTAGTATGGATAGAGAAATACAAGAATGGATCAAGAATTGTCCAGTGTGTCAGGAGAGACCCCCAGTGGATCATGCCACCCTTTATCATGTGTCATTAATTCCAGACTGGAGTGCTCCATTGGTGGACTTTATGAGATCGGGGACACTACCTAGTGAGTCTAGTCTAGCAAGAAGATGAAGCATGGAGCAAGAGGCTAACGAATATGCCTTAGTAGGTGATAACCTATACCGAAGAGGCAAAGATGGTACTCCGGGCATGAAGCAGATCTGGGTACGGAAAGGAGGGAAACCACCAACTACACCAACACAATTCCCACCCAGGCAAGCCAACCATGCAAAAAAAAGAACCAAACAATCACGACTAGCTCACCCAAAAGGTCTCCGAAAAATTTGGGTGCCTAAGAAATTAGTTGCAGCTCAACAAGGGTGATTACAGAATTACAGATGTGGGTACCTAAGAAACTCTTACATACACAACAACCTATGCTCTCCCACAAAACGTCTCACCAAAGAAGCCAAGGAGAGAAAAGGGTAAGAATCGCGTACAGAGACCAAAAGAAGATAAACTCACCTCTTCGACAAAAATAAGCAGGCAATCATCAAGGATATGGGTTTGGAAGCGAAAAGCACTAGTAGCATCCACAGAACCAAAGAGACAACCACACTGGATACCAAAGTTTGGAAAGCATCCAAAGATGAAGGGGCCTGGGATGATCTCTACAAGGCCAAATACTATTCTAAAATGGGTCCCAATCAAGAGGATTACATCATTTCGAGATCAAATCAACACCTCCAAACAAAAACTGCATCAAGTATGCAAGTAACATCAAAAGCCTCGACCAGCAACAACCATGTGCCTTTGGCATAACCCTGTCTTTTGCACCATTCAGTTCATGCATTTCCAAAGTATGCATCAGTATAGGGCCACATTATACGGCCGTGCATAGACACAATTGATAATCCCAGGCACATGTGACACATCTGACATATGTAAAATATTTTATTGATGCTAAGACCTTTCTTCTTGTTTTATGCCATTGTTCCAAAAAAAAAAAAAGAAAGATAGAAAAAAGAGGAAGCAAAAAAGACAAAGAGAGGAGACATGACCATGCGCTGGAGGAATCTCATTAGTGAACCATCAACAAGGACTTCCATCAGTAAGAAAGACAAGACAATGGTCAATTACTGTGATGGGCGTGCAACACGAAGAGTGAAGGTCCATGGACCTACCCCTTGGTAATAACTGCCTACAGTAATAACACTATAACCATGGTAGATTAGGAAACCTCTTTGCCAACATACCCTTGAGCACTTCGCTCAAGACCCAAACTTCTTGCACCATAATTCTTCCAATGCATTTTCAAGTATGCATGCATAGGGCTACATTACAAGACCGTGCACAAGGCACATTCTTCTTCCAACCCATGCACTAATGCACTTACCCATCAGCCAATAAGGGTCAAAAGTACTTGGCATCCTACTCTGAAAACCATGTTCAAAGCTCCAAATGACATTAAGAGTACCACATCAGTACCTATGAAGCAATCCAACGTCGACAACTGCTCAAGATCAATATTGACAACCTCTTTTGAGCAACTAGCAATCTTTGAAAGCATAAAGATACACCATCCAGCTCAAGTCCAAGGAAGAATTACCTACAAGGGGACCAAATCTCGCATAGGCTAGCAGTGGAAAACTGAAGAAATGGACCAACTTACATTTTGGAAGATGTGTTAGAGCAAGTCTATGACAAGCCTAAGTATTGGCTTGAGTCCCACAAAGTCATAGAAGAAGCCTTAAAATGAAGACTATCCAAAGTTCACTTGTGAACTACCTCTTGTAACTTTTGAAGACTTTACTTAATGTAAAAGTGAAAGAATCTTAAGTGGTTGAGTCCACTTGATCAAAAAGGGAAAGAGGAGCCACGAATTTGTGATTTGTGGTAGGTAGAGAATCAAATCAATCACTAATTGATTGGAGAGTGATTGAGGGAAGTTAGCCTCCCAAGCTCAACTATAAATAGATTGCACTTTTAATCATGGTTAGAGAGACCTATGTGAAGACCTCCAAGAGCTGCGATTTATGCCATATCAAGGTGTGATTCTAAGGCACACATATGTATCAGTAAGTCCATTCTATTGTACAAGCAATATACTTTCATTTTCATGATCATTTGAGTTCATATTTCCATGTTCTTGTGAAGTGTACTACTCACTGCCATATCTCTCAGTTTTCTCAGTCAGATTGCAGAGATGGTTTCTCTGAGCTTGGTGCATAATTTTCAGTGATTTAACTTGGTAAACTTAGCTCTATAAGTCTACTATATGCTCACCAATTTTCATTTCATTTGGGTGTTTCAATCTTCAGTTATGTTCAGTTGAATTCAACAGGGTCTGTTCATTTTCACTTCTCTGTCAGGTACCCGGCTTTTTTACTCATCTTGTTAGAGTTGTCTCTCAGTGTGTACTTACCCAAATTCAATGATTTAAATCTTGTTGGATTTAGCATACTGTCTAGTATCAGAGTACAAATCTTCATAATCATTTGATTCTTAAATCTGGAGTTATGCTCATTTTTCTGCTCACTGGTCTCATTGCTATAGCAGCCCGTGAAAATCGGGATGATGTTATCACTTGTTAAACATCTTTCTCAGTGTGTGGTTCATTATTTTTTATGAGATTATTGAAAGTTAGCTCTTTAAGTTAACTAGAGTTCCCCAAGAGTAATTAAGCTAATTGCTGCTGTGCTGAGAGATTTATGCAAAACACTGGACAGGTGTATGAACCAAAATAGCAAGTTCTTCACCTCTGAGCTAACTCCAACTTATCTGTTTTGATCTATCTTTTTGAGAGTTATCTTCCAAGGTACATAGGGTGTCTAATACATCCATTGGCAAGATAAAAGGGCCCACCATATACTCCTGGAGTTCATTTGGCTGGTGTAGATCAAGGATTTTGCAACACCTCTTCATCTTCAAGCACATACCTATCCATCTCTTCAAACAGTGGTATCAGAGCAAGGTTGGACAACATGGCAGATGGATTTCCTTCATCAATTGAAAAATTTGATAGAGGTAATTACTGAGCTTGGTCATTAAGGATGGAAGCTTATCTCCAAGGTAGAGGTTTATATGGTTATGTGGCTAGAGATGAAGTTATGCCAAGTTTCAGGAACAAAAGTCAACCAACACAAGAAGAGCAAGAAAGATTGAGCACATGGTGCTCCAAGGATGCACTTGCAAGGTCTTATCTCCTCAACTCTATCTCAGATTTTTTGTTGCCTCACATTAGAAGTTGTAAGACATCTCAGGAAGTGTGGGATGCACTTGAAGCCTTCTTCTCTTCAAGTACTAAAGCTAGGAAGCATCAACTATGGCTGGATTTCACAACTCTCAAGAAGGCTCCCAAACAAAATGTGACTGATTTTGTCACAAAGCTCAAGGACATAGCAGATCAGTTGGGAAGCATTGGAGAGGTAATAGATGAAGAGCAAATTGTAAGGCAGGTCATCAATGGCTTGAAGGCAGATGACAAGTGGGAAGCATTCACCACAGCTATGGATTTGTACATGGACATGCATGTACCTGATTTCAATACACTCATTGGACAACTACTTACTCAAGAGGCAAAGCTTATCAAAAATGGAGAAAGCTCTAAAGGTAATCAATCTTCAGCTTTATACACTGATAAAAGCAAGTCCAAAGATAACAAAGGAAAGGCAAAGAAAGTGGATGATGAAGCAGGTACATATCAAGCTAACTATGCAGGTAGAGGAAGACATGGCAGAGGTAGAGGAAGAGGAGGTAGACAAGGCAGGGGGAGATCCCAAGACTCCAACTCATGTTCTATTTGTGGACTAATCAATCATACAATTGAAAATTTCTTTAGGAATTCCAGGAATCAAAGAGGCAGAGGATACAATAGAGGAAGTTATGGCTACTCAAGAGGAAGGTTCAACAATTATCATGACAACTACAACAACTACAATCATTCAAACTATCAAGGAGGATACAAAGGAAGGAGAGACTTCAATAACTACACAGAAGACTCAAACAAAGAGGATTCATTATTGATCATGAACATGGCTATGCCACAAGGTAAATCTGATGAGCATGTTTTCTACATAGATTCAGGTTGTTCAAATCATGTGGCAGGAAATGTGGCACTCCTATCAGATTTAGAAGATCCAAGGAATAAGCATGAGGTACAAACAGGAGATGACACAAGACATCCTATGGAGAAAATAGGCAATGTCAAAGCACCTGATGGAAACATCAACCTACTCAGTAAGGTACTCTATGTCCCTACCATTACAAAGAATTTGATAAGTGTTGGGCATATAATAGAGGAAGGGTTGCAAGTCAGGTTCACAAAAGCAGGAGCATTTGTTGAAGATCCAAGTCAAGGATTCAGAAGAATTGCAAAAGGTGAAAAAACAGGTAGATTGTTCACACTTGAATTACAAGACACTAGAAACATTGCTCTCTTTAATTATGGTAGTCAAACACTCACATAATTGGAAGTATGGCACAAAAGGTTAGCACATATTGGTGAAAGGTCATTAAAGCAAATTTGCAGGGACCAAAGTGTACTTGGACTCCCTAACTTGTTAAAACAACATATGATTTATAAGTGTAGTGCATGTCAATTTGGAAAGTCTCATAGGTTACCATTCATGAAGAAAGGTTATATGCATGGAGATTTCTTGGAGTTGGTTCATACAGATGTATGGGGACCTAGCAAGGAAGCTTCAATATCTGGATCAAGGTATTATGTCTCCTTTATTGATGATTGCAGCAGATGGACTATCCTATTCTTTATGAAACACAAAGATGAAGTTTTTTCATGTTTCAAAAGATATTTGGCTCTTGTGGAGAATCAAACAGGTAAATCTCTAAAAAGGCTAAGGTTAGATGGAGGGGGAGAATACTTCTCCCATGAGTTTGATTCTTTTCTTCAAGAAAGAGGAATCAAAGAGAGGTAACTACAAGGTACACTCCTGAGCAAAATGGAGGCAGAAAGGAGGAATAGGACAATTGTTGAAGCTGCAAGGTCCATGTTAAATGAACATCATTTTCCTAATTATCTATGGGTTGAGGCTGTATCTACAGCCACTTACTTGATTAACAGGTTGCCTTCAAAATCCCTTGATGGGATGACTCCATATGAGGCTTGGAATGGAAGAAGACCAAGCTTAGATCATTGTAAAATTTTTGGATGTATTGCTTTTGCTCATGTTCCTTCACAGGTTAGAGGCAAGATGGATCCAAAGGCAGAAAGGTGTGTATTTATTGGATATGACAACAATCAAAAGGGCTACATGTTATACAACCCTACCACCAAAGGATTCTTGGTAAGCAGAGATGTAGTTTTTTATGAAAACAATTATGGTATGAAGATTCATGCAAGAAGGTCAATTTACCATATGATCTTGAAGAATATTTTGCAAAGCTTGGTAGAGAACAACCGAAGATTGAAGAACAAGAAACCTCAGAGGATGATGAAGAATCTCAGATGGAAAAGATCAAAGCATGGAAGTCTAAAGGTAAAGCAAAACTGCAGGAACTTGGACATGAGGCAGAATCATCACATCATGGCCTAAGAAGATCTATGAGGGAAAAGAAAAAACCAGAAAGGTATGGATTTGCCACCTCATTCGTAACTAAACATTCTATCTACATAGCACAGGACATAAACCAAGAGGAGCCATCATCCGAAGGCAAGTAATTATGAAATGATATTAGGACGACCTTTCATGAGACAACTCAGGGTAACACAAGATTGGGGAAGAGACTCATTATACCTTCAACATCAAGGAACCACTATCAAGATAAATTTGCATACATTTGCGTATAGGGATGTACCCCCTCTACAATGGAACCCCATACACAAGGAAGAGGATGATTTGTCTATCAATAGTGCCGCTTCAAGTGACCAATCATGGATGCACGAAGACGCCCAATTATGGATGTGTAAGGAAGCAAAGAGAGAGGATAAAAAATTTCAGTTATGGCTCATAGGACATCAAAATTATCTACCCATCGAGGATCGAATGTATATCCCTCAAGTTTTTCGTGACGAAGCATTCGAACTGCACGGTTGGATGGAGATTATAGCAACCTTGGACGTATGTGTAAATGAAGAAGTATTGACCATGAATGAATGTGTGGACGAAGAAGCTATGATGTAAGCTTTTACATGGTAGTCCTTTAGGAGGTAGAAGCAGGGGAAGTATTAGAAAAGGAATGGAAAGAAGAATATGAGAGCATAGAGATGGAACCGGAGTTTGATTCGATGGATCAATACTTAGAAGCCATCCGAGCCGAGGACAAGGGTGGAACAACCAAAGAGTTAGCAATAGAAGCAGCCTCGATAGTACCAAACCATGAGGAAACCACGAGTAAGACCAAACTAACCCTGAATCTATTTGAAGTTCCAAAACGCTTCAAAAGATACGAAGTAGAGGAAAGGAAAATAGCCACTTAGATGCCTAAGAGAGAGGCAAGAGAAGGAGAAGCTTATGACAACAAGGAACAAACGAAAAAAATCATAGTGATTGTAGAAAATGGAGAACAAAGATGCACATACATAGGAAAGGATGTGTTACTCGAGGAGGAAGAAGAATTGATAAGACTGATTCGAGAATATCGAGATGTGTTTACATGGACCTACAAGGACCTAAAAGGTGTGGAATCCTCCATTTTTTCTCATCGAATACCAATGACAGCTGATGCAAAACCCTCAAAGCAATGCCCTTACACCTATAATGATGTTTATGCAACAAAAATTAAAGAAGAAATAGACAAACTATTAGTAGCCGGATTCATTTACGAGATAGAACATACGGAATGGGTGTCACCATTAGTAGTTGTGCCTAAAAAGAATGGGAAACTGAGAGTGTGCATTAATCTAAAGAAAGTCAACGCAGCCACAATCCGTGATAGTTACCCATTACATATCACTGATCACCTCTTGGAAAGAGTTGCAGGTAAGGATGTCTATAACTTCTTGGATGGATTCTCTGGATACAACCAAGTAGCTATTGCTGTGGAGGACCAACATAAGACCGCATTCGTGATTGAATGGGGAGTCTATGCTTTCAGAGTGATGCCTTTTGGACTCATTAACGCCCCTGACACTTTCCAAAGGTTGATGTGTCACGTTTTCAAAGAATTCCTAAGAAAGAGTATGGAAGTATATGTAGATGACTTATGCACATACTCCGATTGGAGACAGGAACATATTCTGGAATTGCGAAGAATATTTGAAAAATGTTGGCAATATAGAGTATGTCTGAATCCTAAGAAGTGCATATTTATGGTGAGACGAGGAAAAATCCTAGGGCACATCATATCTAGGAATGGAATATCCATTGATGAAGACAAGATCAAAGTAATTCTAGAACTCCCAAGACTAAAAAATGCAAAGGAAGTGCAAACATTTATGGGTTATTGTGGATACTATCGTCGATTTATCGACATGTACGCTATAATTGCCAAGCCATTGTATGGATTGTTGACTCAATTCACGTGGACGGACGAATGCGAGAAAGCATTTACTGAACTGGAAAAAATACTAAGCACAGCACCAATTCTGAAAACACCCAACTGGAACAAGCCCTTTCATATTCATGTGGATGCTTCCAATTACGCAATAGGATGCATTTTAGCTCAACCGAAAGATGAAGGAAAAATGGATCATCCTATTGCCTATGCAAGCAGACAACTGAATCAAGCCGAAAGAAACCATACAACTACGGAGCAAGAAGGTTTAGGGATTGTGTACATTGTAAAGAAATTTAGACACTACCTTTTAGCCAACAAGTTCAAGTTCTTCATAGATCATCAAGCTTTACTGTACTTATTCAATAAGCCTTGTAACACGGGAAGACTAGTGAGATGGTTTCTATTGTTAATGGAGTTTGATTTTGAAGTAATTGTAAGAAAAGGAAATACCCACATAAGAGACGATCATCTCTCTAGGTTAACACATGGAGAAACACCTAGCGGAGTACCCCACGATTTGCCAGACACTTACCTGTTCAATCTAGAAGTATGTCCTCAGTGGGCAGAAAAGCTAGTTCCAATACTCACTCATGGACCACAACACCCGATTAACAAGGAGATTAGAAAGGAAATTATGTAGTCGCATAACTTACTCCTTGTAGCAGGAAGTGTGTATCATAAAGAACCCAACGGTGTATTGTCTAGATGTGTAGAAGAAGACGAACAGAAGAACTTGATTGAACAAGCACACATAAACAAATGGAGAATGCACAAGGGAACTCATGGAACTCTAAGAGAATTGAAATGATTACGAGTCTATTGGCATGATATGCTTAAGGATGTTCATGAGTATGTTGGTAGTTGCACGGAATGCCAAGAAACCACTCTAGATGATCATACATCATTACCCTTCTCTACCATAGCGCCCAACTGGAGTGAGACATTAGTGAAATTTTTAAAGACACGAGAGCATGAGGAAGGAACCAGTTTAGCTAGGAAACGATCCCTAGAAGAAATGAGTAAGGACTATGTTATCATGGGGAGACAATTATTCAAGAGAGGCAAAGACAATCAACTACGACTATGTGTACATGAAGGAGAGTACTTACCCATATTAGAAATGGCACATGCAGGTGCCGTAGGAGGACATTTCTCAGTCGAAAGAACTATAAAAATGATTCTCTTTGTAGGCTTGTGGTGGCCAACTCTACATATGGATGCAAACACCTATGTACGAAGTTGTGAGGCATGTCAAAGAGCTAAATGCCCTATTATACGAGATGACATGCCTTTGAGACCTATGGTTTGTGCTAGAGCATTTTCCAAATGGGGTATTGATTTCATAGGACCCATTAATCCACCAGCCAAAGGATCACACATTGAGTATATAATCGTCACAACAAACTATTTGACTAAATGGGTAGAAGCAAATGCAACTTGAAAAAATGATGCACAAACCACAACTAAGTTTCTTTTTTAGCACATCTTTACTCGCTTTGGGCTACCTATAGAGATAGTGAGTGATCGAGGAACACATTTCATTAACAAAGTAATAGAGTCCTTGATGAATAAGTTCTTAGTGATTCATAAAAAGTCAGCCCCTTATCATCCTAAAGCCAACGGTCAAGCAAAAAGTTCCATATAAAGTGGTGTGCACTGTATTGACCAAGATAGTCAATAGTGGAAGATGAGATTGGGACAAACAATTGCACCATGCAATTCGGGCCTTCCGTGTGGCTTACAAGACTACCATTGGAACTACACCATTTAACTTGGTGTATGGAAAAAATGCAATCTTGCCAATCGATTTTTTGGTGCCTACTTTGAGAGTGGCACAACAGCATGAATGGACAGGACACAAGTTGTCAAGGCAACTCAAACAGATTGAGAAGCTACACGAAAGAAGACTATAAGCTGTTGCAGGAATTTATGCCACAAAAAGAAGAGAGAAAGCATATTATGATGCACACATCAAAGATAAATGACTAAACGAAGGGGATTTGGTCTTGGTGTATACTTTGAAGCAACATGCCAAGAAGCTACAAGAACGTGGATATGGACCCCTAATAATCAATAGAATTTCAACCAGTGGGGTAGTCAACCTAGCTCCCTTGGATGGAGATATACTTCCTAATTACATAAGTGGTTGCCGAGTAAAGAGATATATGGAACCATTGACAAATCAAATGTTGACACGACTAGTAGGTGTGCAAAATTGGAAAAAAGAAGAAGAAAGAATTAGAGAAGAAGCAAGGCAAGAAGCCCTAGAGCATATCAAGAGACCAAAAGAGTGGATAAAGCAACGAGATGAACGATATTTACAAGGACAAGAACCTATTCTCATGGCCAATTACCAAGTTCACCAACCCAACACAAATAACCTCAGCATGCCGCAACCCTATTTAAACCTAGGGATTTGAACCACCAAATACCAGTTGATAGATGGGTTAATAGATTCACGAGCAGCATTGAGTTGCATACGAATGATGGTTATTACGCGTCTTCAGACGATCATAAAACCAGCTAAAGCTCACATGAGAGGCATTGGGGGTCAAGTCATAGAGTGTATGGGAGAAGCCATGATATCCCTCCACCTAGGAAATTTCACTATGGAGCAACAAGTTCTGGTATGTGAAGATGATGATTTAATAGAAAAACTGATCCTAGGACAAGATTGGATTGTTGAAAATGAAGTGAGCATACATCTAGCTCAAGGATACATCTCAGCTAAAATAGGACATAAGAAAATCTTTAGCCTGTTAGAAGAAAGACTTCCCCACATGCATGAAGCCATCAAACGTGAGAAAGAAACCCTAGAAGAGGAATTGGAAAACAAACCAATCGAGAGTTCACCTAAAGAACACCCTAAAAAAGGATTGATTACCAATACAAATGCGTCAGTTGATGAGGTGCCTTCATTTCCCATGAACGATAAATCCAAGATAAAATGTAAAGAAAATGCTCCTCCAACTACCTACATCATAGTAAAACCATCCACATGAAGTCTACCAATCGAGCATCAAATCCATGGAAAGCCCATTTACAATGAGTTTGGAAGGATCGAATGACTAACCCAAACGATTCAACTCAAAAGCTGACCAGTCACTCTGTCAAAACGAGGAAAGACAACCACTACTCACAACCACCATCAGAAGTACAAAGACTCCTAAGTGTATGGCTTCCAAAACCATTAGTAGAAGCCCAAAAAACACGGCAACATATGTGGATTCCGAAGAAGGTTAGATAGACTTCAAGTCAAGAACTAGACAAGCAAGAGGAAATGTTACACCAACAAAACAAGATCACAAAGCAAAACAAAACCCACCAAAGGTACCTGAGGAAAACGACATCAAACAATTAGACTTCAAGAGAGAAAGAGGAAAAACCTAAAATACGACAAAACCAAGAGAAGATGAAGCCTCAAACATTAGCTACAAGATGGATGTGGAGACCTAAGAGGCAGCAAGGACAAGAACAACCGACTCAACAGAATTCCGTTTGCACTCATGAAGAGTCTTGTGCACCTCAAGTATGCATGTTAGGGCCACAATATGAGGCCATGCATTCGGCACGTGATATGCTTAACAAAACTAGCGGTGCACATTTCCCACTTGGGAATAGATCATAGATTCTACTTCCATAGGAATGAACCTACTATGTAAATAAATACATGCTTCGGCTAAATTAAGTATGATTTTCTTCAAGAATATAAATGAAAAGATGTGTGGTAAGTGATCTTACTTACTTGAGTAAGGGGAACTGGAGTGACGAGATAAGCAACATGTCACTGAGACACACATAACTCATGACTTAACTTCTATAAGAAGTTGATGCTCTCCTTATTACAAGTGCAGATGGCTTTCGAGGATTTTGAAGCAACTATTCAAGAGGAGATGCTAGAATTCCCCCCACAGAGCGTGACGAAAGCAAAAGGTCATTGGTTTTGGGAGGATCAACCTGCTGGGGATTATCTGTTCTTGGTGATAATTAAAATTATGGACACGGACCATCAGTTTCCACTGACGTCCCAAGATTTCAAAGTAGTGCATGAAATTCCATCCATTGTAGAAATTATGAAGAAAGCTGGTATTCAGAGATACTTAGAACTCCCAATCTACAAACCGAACTTCCAGTGATGCACACAAGCAATGAACACCTTACAACCAGCTTTGCATGATCCATTAGTACCCGAAGCAAGAGTCCTAGATGCAGCAGGCAAGTGGGTCATCATACAATTCACCCATGACTTAATTAAAGAAGCTTTTGCATGGGAAAAAGATGGAAATACAATTCTGAAAGAGGAAAGCCAGGGGGCTAAGACCCGATATTAACCGTATTGATATAGAAGAGGAAGTTCGGCCAATTCACCAACATTTTTGCTTCCCAAACATGCACAGATATATTGCTCCACAAAAGATCATAGTGCAAATGCTATCCCATGCCATCAAACAAATAGGGAATCAAGTTAACATGACTCCATACATTCAAGAACTACTCTTCGAAGCAAAGAAACAGTGGAATCATAAGAAATTCTTGAATAGAAGCATTGCCTTAACAATACTGATCTATCATGCCCTAGGCATTCGGGAACATTTGAAAGAGATGCCCTCATCTGAGGAAATGGCTAAGTATGCAAAGATTGCCACAGTTCCAAGGAAGAAGAAAGGAATCAAAATAGTAGAAGAAGCTGAAACAAGCTCCAAACCGAGAATGAGAGGTACCAAAATATTACAGGAGATGATGCAGGCAGAAGAAGCAACCCTAGCTACAAAGAGGACACATGTACTTCCAAGAACCAGGCTTGAAGACAATCCACGCAACACAGAAGAGGAATTAACAAAGGCAATGGAAGCAACTCACCAGTATTTGGAAGGTCAGGTAAACCTACCGGTTCAAGGACATCATTATTGACAGACAGTTGGAGACAACAAACAATGAAAACGCTTGACCAAGGTTCATCAATATAGAGAATTGGGGCTGGCCAACTCAAGTTCATCATCCGATACACTAGAAGAGCAAGAACAATCTATGTTGAATGTCGACATTAGAAGCGACTCAAAGATGATGGACAATGGGAGGAGTTGAATCAAGTACCCGATGACTTTGGTGTGGAAAGCACAAAGATCGATCAGATTCTTGATAACTCTATCAAAGGCACCACTAGGCAAGAAGCATCTCAAGAAGACATTCATATAATCAAAGTGAATGAAACATCGAACATCCGAATCAAAGAGACTCATTTAGCGGGAGAGGTCCTGGTAAAGAACCCCAAGGAAGAAAAAGTAGAAGACACAGTTGTTGGCATACAAGTCAGATGAAGAGCATACCAGCACAACAGAGCGGTCATGCACAATACGGCAACAAGGCCTAATCATTTTTTCCATGGACCCTTCACAACTCAAGTGATTTTAATCACTACACAAACATTGTAAATTCCGTTTTTGGTAGAATAGACTCCATTTTGTTTAAGCTGAGGAGTCCTCGAGCTTGAGGAGTATTAGAATTAGCTACATACCAATTTTCATAATTTTTAGACTCCGTTTGAGCCCTCAAATAGGCTCTAGAACCTAATTTTTAACTAGGTCGGACACTAGGTCTGGACAAGGCCAAAGCTAGTGAGAAAACTATAAAAAGAGCTAGAAAACTCATTTTTGAGATAGATTGTTGGTGAATTGAGCTTATGTAAGAGACTTTTTGACTAATGCAAAGAACTCCATTGTTCCTCTCCTTGTTCTTGCCTTGTGTGCACGTGTGTGTGTATGTGTGTGCATGTTTGTGTGCTTCTCACTCACGCACTTGTGCCTTCACTTGCTCATAGTCTTCATACTAGTCCTCACGTCTCCATGGATTGACAATTATGAGGTGGATCTCCTCATGTTGGTACTCACCATTGTGCTGGAGTGACACCAAATTTGGCGCCGTTGTTAGGGAGAGAGCTTCGAGGACGAGCGTGTGATGGTAAGACGTCAAATTGAGACATTGGAGTTATAGGTAATATCCTTTCTTTTCCTTATTTTTCTTCATTTTTTCTTATTTTTGCATCACCATCATCACCATCATCATCCCCACCATCTCCCACCTCCATCTCCATCTCCACAAAAATTTCAGTTTTTTGGTCATATCCCACTCCCCACCTCATTTCCCTCATTTCATTTGTGAGAGAGAGCGAGAGAGAGCTTGCATGCGATCTGTTTTTGTGTGTTTTTTGAGCCTTTGTTGCAGGAACCAGCTGTACCACCATCTCCAGCAGCTTGTGTAGGTATGACAGACTCTGCACAGGTCCCGGGACGACTACCTCTATCTATCGCGACAGACAGGAAAACTTGATATTTTTTGAATGCGTGTTTGGCACGGTAACCTACACCATTAGAGCACTCCAAATCACTAGAAGTTTCTAAAAAATTTGCATTTTTTCAGTCTATCACGACAGACACGGTCTATCGCGACAGACCAAACCACGACAGACGATAGACCCCGTCTATCGCGACAGACACCCGTCTATCGCGATAGACAGAGACCCACGATAGACCCCGTCTATCGCGACAGACACCTGTCTATCACGACAGACCAAATTCCACGATAGACCCCATCTATCGCAACAGACACCTGTCTATCGCGACAGACCAAATTCCACGACAAACTCAGTCTATCGCGACAGACACCATCTATCGCGACAGACCAAACCACGACAGACAATAGACCCCATCTATCGCGACAGACACCCGTCTATCGCGACAGACAGAGACCCATGATAGACCCCGTCTATCGCGACAGACACCTGTCTATCGCGACAGACCAAATTCCACGATAGACCCCGTCTATCGCGACAAACACCTGTCTATCGCGACAGACCAAATTCCATGACAAACTCAGTCTATCGCAACAGATACCGTTTATCGTGACAGACCAAAACCACGAAAGACGATAGACCCCATCTTTCATGACAGACACCCGTCTATCGCGACAGACAGCCCCACGTGACAGTTAGTGTCTATCGCGACAGACACCGTCTATCGCGATAGTCAAACATTTTCGGCAAAAAAATAAAGGGGTAATTTTTTGGAAATTTGGGCTAAATTTTGGGCATATTTACATACCCACTCATTCATACACTTAATAGGCCTTGGAAAAAATGCCCTAGAACCCTGAAAGGGCCTGTTTGTCTGTTTTAACCCCCTAAACCCTGAACAGTCATAACTTTTTCATTTGAAATCCGTTTTTTGAGCTCTAGGGCTTGTCAGAAAGCTCGTGGCATATACTACACGCCCTCAACTATTTTTTATAAGAATAATGCATTGATTTTCAGATAGGGTATTTTGAAGTTGACCAACTGAGGGGTAGGTACACCAAGAGAGCTCTAGAGGAAAAAAATTTTGACAATAGCAAAGGGGGAAAAAAGGGTCATTAAAAGTGTCTGTGATAAATTGTCTGTCAATTGCAGGATCAAGTTGGAGCTAAACTTTTGGAATTTTTTACAGGATTATCGAGAGCTCTTGGAGAAATCAAAGCGAGTGCCATTGTGTGCAGGCTTGGGAACTTGCTTCCTGAGCGGAGAAGCATAGCAAGGAGGAGCGTCTTGAGGTTGGAACATATCTTAACCCCCTCAGTCCATTCTTAGCATAGGCTAAGTGCGAGTAGTTGTCTTGTTTGAATAGAGGTACGATAGGAATACTCAAGTTCTAAGAGTCTTTAACTTCTCAAGTCCAAGAATAGTCTAAATTGCAGTCAAGGGATAACTTAAAGGAAAAGAACTTAAACTAAGCGGATGCAGAACATCAAGTACAACACACTAAATTGCTCTTGACGACACTTAATTAAAAAGACAAGAAAACATATCCAAAGGAACTTAAAAGGAACAAGTGACTGGTACCAAAGAAATCAGCAACGTACAAAGGGCATATGAACCTTAGATCAGGACGACATCTAGGGAGAGATAGAGAAAGTCTTAGGTCTTCAGAGGCTAGTGTCAATGACACTGCTAGGTCTGGGCCCAGCAGCTGAGCCACTTTTCACATTACCCTAGCTCTGAGACTAGTGAATCAGAGATGTCTCAAGGTATGGAGAGACCTACGGGGAGTTCAGGTGTGCCATATTTGTATAGGGTGGAAGGCCCCTACAAGACAGAGCTGGAATACCTTAGGACCAACCGACTAGGTGCTAGCACCTATGAGGACGGCCTAGGAAGGTCTGTGGTACAGATCAAAAACCCAGATCAATCCATTGGACTGGAAAGCCCAGCAGTCAAGTTTGAAAACGGAGCATACTTGGACAAAGAAGGAACCATATATGTAGTCACTAGTCACCCAGACAGGACAGATGAATTCGGGAATGTGATCCCTGAGATGGACATAGGTGACCTAGAGCAAGGGAACATAGGAGGAGAGCCGAGGACCCCTCGAGGAAAATCTGTTCACTAGAATCCTTAATCACGAGTGGGTTCCCCAGGACAATAAGAGTATAGATCTGCTCCTAAACCAAGAGACTGATGAAGCCTTTTGGAGGTATAAATCTGATTAGCCAAATGAGGTAGGAACAATCATGATATATGAGTTCAAGGACCCGGATAGCCCAGGCAAAGTGACTTACCTAGACAATGCATCAGAACGGATCTTTGTGGTTACAGAACATGATAGGCATGCTTGCACTTGGAAAGGTGAATTTATTTTCCCCCAACCTAGGTCTAATGTGTCCTTTGGTCACCCAGGAGCTGGACCATTCCAAGCTCATGGAGCTCAGAGAGACAGAAGTAGAGATAGACCTGAGGTAAGCTTTGCCAACCCAGGGGGCAGAGAAAGAACGAGAACGGAAACAAATAGAGGGGAACCTGAGGTACTTAGAGCTCCAAGGAACCAAAGGAATGTGGATGAATTCCCTCTACCAAGACCTAGAGAGCACACGAGGACTTTGAAACTAGCCCAGCTAGTTAAGTCCATGAAGAACTACTTCGATGGCACAGGAGACCCATATGATCATGTGGCTGCGTTTAGGCAAGTCTTGAGAGCTGAACAAGTTGAGGACCTATTCACGCAGTATAATGCCTTTGGTCTAACCCTTAGGAACACCACCCTTACATGGTTTCAACCATTGAATGAGAGACAGTTTAGGAGCATAGACCAACTCTTGGAGGCTTTCATCACGGAATTATCTAAGAGTGGGATAAGGCATAATACTTCCTCATTGATACATAGCTTCAAGCAGACCCCTCAAGAGATCGTGAGACTTGCATGAAGAAGATTTAGGCAATATCTGGAGAGATGCCCTGTGCCTGAGTTACCCACACCAACCAAACAAGTGGCTTTATTCTTGGATGGATTGTTAAGTACCAAACTGAGGTCATATGTGTACTTGAAAGACCCTAGGACCATAGAAGAGTGTGTATGCATGTGCATCGACATTGAGGATAACCTAGGGGAGGAATTAGAGCTCTCAAAAATCTATAAAGATTCAGATAGTCCTAGTAGCCTCATTTCCTCACAATCCACATCAATTGAGGATCTAGCAGAAAAGGTAGCTCTGAAATTAGGTGTCTCTAGTAAGCACATTCCAAGATTTGCCCCTGTGAAAAGATGTTACACTTGCGGAGGTGACCATATGGCGAACGTATGTCCCATAATGGCTCAACCCCAAGTGAATCCGAGTAGTCAATACTGCACCATAGAACGGAGGTACACCAATCACACTGCGCAAGATTGCCCCTACAATAAGCAAGCAGTTAGGCAGACGTACCCACAACCATACCCTCAACAGGGCAGGTACCAAAACTAGTACCCACCACAGCAGTATGCTAGACCTCAACAAACCTACCACCCACAATACCAAAACCAACAAAAGCCTCCGCATGTGTTAGCACAACAACCCCCTGCCCCAGCTAATGTAATTCTTGTAAAGTACGCAGCTGCAGAAGAGAACCTGAATAGAGCCATAGTGCCAGTAACACCATTGCTGTCAGAAAGTGACCCGAGCGACCATAGCTTTGATTCTACACATATAGATAGCCCCTAGGCCTACTACATGCAATCTCCTGAACATGGTGAGTCCTACTACAGTGAAGAGCCAAGTGAACCTAGTTGGGAGCCAGAATATGCGAATCTCATGTACACAAATCCCAACACTAGACCTCAACCTAGGCAAGTAAGACCCCCATTCCCTAGAGGACCATGCTACAGATGTCAGGGAGATCACCTCATTCGTGATTGCCCCTTACCTCCACCTACACAACCCCAGTCAGTGGTAATCCAATGCTTTTGTACAGATTGTGGAAAAGAGCATCTCTTACGAGATTGCCCAAAGAATCCCAATAATATGCCAAAAATTACTCCTATCAATGTTATTGGGTTAGTAGTAGACTCTACAGGAAGCGTCACGTCCACCGCGCCAATACAAGTGGTCACTAGAGCTCAAGCGTTGCAACAAAACCAAGACTTAGGCCAGGAAAAGAATGCGGAGGTTAGCAAGACTGAGAGTCAGAATAAGAAGAGAACAAGATCTTGGAGAGATAGCCGTGGACGTATGAAAAGGCAATGGGCAAAAAAGATGAGCAAACTTGAGGAAAGCCTACGAGAAACCAAAGCCAAAATCATAGAAATCACATCTCAAACGCACTCTCACACATCCCCACCACTACCATCCCCTTCACCCCCCATTCCTCAACCATCTAATCCACCACACATAACCCACCCACCACCCCGAGTAGGGTCAGTTTTAGCAGATCCCACTCCCGAAGATATAGATATGATGCTCAGAGCATATCAGGCCAGGATCCAGGAAGGACCAAATGTAACGGATCATGAAAGATGTTACCCTAGAGCTGACCTAGAGCTTGAACGAAATAAGTTGTGTGCCAAGATGGTGGAATTGGCTCAAGCCATGTTTGAGACCAGTCGCCTTTTCACTTGCTCTAGCTCCACTAGAACACCATTGCATTTTGATGGTTTGTTAGACAGATTGGAGATGTTAATTGCAAAGTCTGGAAAAGGAGCCAACTCACAGGCTAAGGAGAAGGCAAGTGATAGAATAAGCATTCCTCCCAAGGAAGCTTATGTGCCTAACTCCATTGAACCAGACACCTCTTCTTCTATGAATCGATACACACCAGAATTCTTGCGAGAGATTCAAGAAGAGAAATGGGTGTGGATGACACACACGATCAATTCCCACAAGACCTTCCTTCCATTTATGGAGAGCAGGAGAGTGCCCAATCTCAAGAGAGATTAGACTTCGAGTCTAATTCTTTACAGGAACTACCCCATTTCACAGTCCCATGGGAAGCAAAGTCCACTTGTATGAGAGCACCCACAGTCATGGTAAGAAACGAAGATTCAGTCATACCTAGGAACACGGAGGTAGTGAAGAACACTAAGGTGCAGTGCAATCTCACTTTAGAAGAACTACTCAAGGTCAGGCCAGAGCTATGGAAACATGTAGCCAAACAAGTACCAGAGATAGCAAAACCTTTTCTTTGTTTTTTGCGCTGTGAAGCTTTTAGACTCATTATCATACGTGGGAGGTTTTATCTCGTTTCTATAGATTTGCTTAGGATAATGCGTTCGCTTGTGTTTCATTTGTGTGTATTTGTTTGTATGTGTGTGTATGTATTCGTGTGTGTGTGTGTCTGTATTGTGTGATGAGAGAAAGAGATGAGAAGATACTTGCGGTTAGAAGTATTTTATGATCTCAAGCATCCGCATGTTTGTCCTTGAATTTTACTTCTTTCTTTATCATTTGTTTTGCAAAGAGTCAAAAGTGTTCAACTGCTTGCTCACAGACCCTATTTAGTAAAAGAATAAAAACGATTTAAAAATATCAATAATATGAGCGCTTCGTGTACACACCCGGAAACACATTGCGAGTGATTTAACTTGTTTAAAATATGCCTCCTAGACCAGTAGAAGTGGGCAAGCCCTTCTCTGCACCCCCCCCCCCCTTCCCCCATTAAGGTTCCATGGACAAATGGTAGAATGCCAAATGTCCTTTATTTTCGTCTTGACTGGCAACCAATGGCCATGAAGTTTATGATGTACCTAACCTAACGGATAGGATCACAAAGATTATCCATAGCCTTCAAAGATCACACATAGACCTCATCTAAATTAGACTTTACGGCTCCACAGATCTACGGGATCAATGGCTTCTCCTCATAATCGGGGGCTTACAACTTAGAGCACCATGGATCATTTGGCCATTTGAGGGTGGAGTATTGAGCATATATAAGAGACAAACCCATAGATAGTGGTCCTTAGAAAAATCCCGACATTGCTTAGATAGGCAAGTTATGATTTGTAGGACTTCACCCCTTCCCAACACCAAAGACGTTTGACAAACATAAGAACAAGCTAAAAAGAGAGTGGATCCTACATGAAGGGGAATAGGTTATCAAATTTTTTTGTATCTCTCTCTAATTCTCCTATACTTTTCTTCTTTCTAATTTAAAGCATTCTTTTCAAATAAGAGTTTTAAAATTTTAAGAAAAGATAAATTCAAATAAATTTACTAAGATAATGAAAATTAAACCATATTAAGGATCTACCTTGAAGAGGATGATGAGGAAGATCTAAAGATCCGATAGGATAACATATAGGAGAACTTATTTATATGGATAAGACATTTGAAAGCGATACCATTTGTAAAATACATGACATTCCATTGTGTTTCGACTTGTAATGTCCTGCATATGTGTCAATGTACGTAAACTATCTAGAGTACTCTAAAATGATGATAGTAGCTTGGTTTCATCGTTTTACTAGATTTAGGGAGTTTTTTGTTCTTTCCTACTGAATTCATCACGAATTGAGGTGAATTTGGTTATCTAAACATGTATGTTTGGTTACCCACTTACTCTATCTAATTTCTTTGAGCTGATTAGCATCATTGGTCGTTTATCGCATTCAGAAAATTTCTTTACCATGATATGCTCTAGTCATAAATTCTTACATGTAAAGAATATGTTTTATATCCATAAAAGGCATTTGAACGATCTATCATTTGTACATATAATAGGTTATTTCTAAATTCAGGGAGTGCATTTTCTAACGCTTGCTAAGCTTTTTGTGGAAATTTTGATAAACAGTATGAATGCCTTTTCATGTAAAATCTGGCTTCATGTAGCCTTGAACCTATAGACAAAGCTAATTTATCACTTCCAAAAATAACTCCTTGCAACATGCACTCCCTTGATCTGCTAAAAAAATCATTCTTTCCCTAGAATTCTCTTCTTCTCATGTTTCAATATAATGATGACTTCCAAAAGTGGGTTTCAGTTGAGGTTCAAATCACATCTTAAAGGAGCCTAGAATCTCAAAAAATCAATTTTCTCTCCATATTTGAAAATGAAGATGAGATATAATATCAGCTCTAGATTTTTTACTGTTTAATATCATGAGGAGGATAATCGAACTTCAAAATTTGAAATATTAGTGAAATATTTTTGTCAAATAGACGCATCTACGAATAGACTAGTAATGGTTCTAGAAAACGTATAACATTCTTCATTCATTACGCCCGTTGACATTTTTCTACAAATATATCGCACTCTCCATTTCAGCATCAATTGATGAAGTCTAATTTTAATATAAAGGAAGTTCGGCATTAGCCTACTCTCCCGGACTTGAATTAAATAAAGAAAGAAAAGTACAAGAGAAGGGGACTAGCGCCCATGGGACCCCCCAAATCCCACAAAGCAGGGGAAGCTTTAACAAAGCTTAGATGGCATTACAAAGAAGGTTAATCACCCTCTTGTCACCCTCATGCAGGGCCCACTTGGGTTTAAGCTTGTTATTGATCAAAAGGAGAACTTGATGATGCCTGAAGGGGGGGGGGGGGATTTCTTGCAGTTAACAGTCCTTTTGGCAAGGAGGAATAATGATTTCTCAATTGACCACTCCTTGGGGGAGTCACCGAAGTTGAGAGCACATCTTTCTCGCCAGATTTTCCATAGGACCTCCCCTCTGATGACGTTCCAGAGGGTCGCGAAGCAGCCGATCGCTTCTCCCAGCAGGGCTTGCTGCCAACTGAGATGTTTCTGAAGTCTATTTTCTGCTAGCGTGTCACAAAGCATTTATACTTTCATGTAAAACTTCTCAATTTCATTCATAGAAACTATAAATGCTGAATGAAATTGAGAAGCGTTTATAGTTTCTAATACATTTTACACTATGCTTCTCAATTTCATTCAGCATTTATAGTTTCGTGTAAAACTTCTAATACATTTTCTAACTCAGTTTGCACCAGAATCATTTATTATATTGACACACAATAAACCCCGACTATAATACCTAAAATCTAAATGAAAGAAAAATCAAAATTTCCCCAATATTTGAGTACGAAAGTAGAATCCAAACATGTATCTCTACTCCTTAAAACAAAATAGAAATAGTACTTGTAAAACCTTCCGAATTGATCTAAAGAAAACTACAATGATAAAAATGAATAAGATGTTAGGAAGGATATATGTGAACATATATGTAAATCCTTTCCAATAATAAAAACAGATCCATAAAATTTTAGAACTCTACAAAGGTAAAACTAAGAAAAAGAAGTGCATCTAGTTTTTCTGGTTAAAACTAGAATGTACACAAGTTATCCGATATTAATAAAAAGATATTCCATATCTTCCACTTCCTATGCGCATTCGTAAGATAAATTTGCAATCACTCCGATGAAACACATTGAAAATATGTTTTTTTTACAACTCAACATGCGATGGCTATATCGAATAAAGAAACCACGAAATAACATTCCAGATCATTATACCGTGAGCGTAATACCTGAACAAAGATTCAGTGGGCGAAAGAAATTCCTCTATGACTACATTCATATGGAACTGTTTACTCATTTTACTGTGTCCTGAAAGCCTATCATGCTTGAGAGAGAGAGAGAGAGAATACACCTAACATTTTTCATCGTCATTTTTCAGACACGTGTTTCTAGGTGCATAATGAAACTACAATAAGGACGAACCATAAACCACTTAAATGAGTCATAGCTCTGCGGCTATGGACATTTTTAAAGATAACTGAATTTACCAATGCATATATAGTGATGGAGTAGAACAGGTCCTAACCCATTATGTTAGCGAACCAAGGGAACAGTCCATTTTATAGGAGACATGAGTGAGGGCGAAGAGGGAAACACATATCTTCCTATCACCCATGAAGGATACACCACCAAGGCCATTCTAGACTCAGGTGCAGGAGTTGCAATTGCCACCACTTCCCTATGGAAGCGTTGGGGCAAGCCAGCACTCAGGCCCACGAGGATGAAATTGCAGATGGCTGATGGTCACATAGAGAGACCCTTAGGGCTGCTAGAAGGAATAACTCTCACTACATGTGGTGTTGAGTTTGAGCACACCTTCGCCATATGTGACTTTAGCAAAAATCATGCCTATGATATGATTTTGGGAAGACCATTTATGCGACAGTTGCAAGTGGTACAGGATTGGGGAACCAATTCCTTGTACCTGCAACACTTAGGTGTTACGACCAAAGTGAATCTCAAAGACTACTCTCATAGAGATGTCCCTCCTATCCGATGGAACCCCATCCATAGAGCCAAAGATGATACGGAATCGGTGCATTCCATAGGATCATGATCTTCATGGATGCATGAAGATACCCACTTATGGATGTGCAAAGTAGCAGTAGAAGAAGAGAAGAGGGAAAAAGCCAGAGAGGTAGGTGCGAAGGAAACACATAGATCAATTCAAGACCTAATGCACCTGTAGTATTTCCGGACGAAGAATTTGAACCTCACGGCTGGGCAGAAATTCTAGCAACTATGGATGTAGCCATCAATGAAGAGCAATGGACACCCCACTGTGATGAGGATGGCTATGATATTTCTGTCTTCTCCATAGAGCCAATCATGGGAGATGCGAACCTAGCCCTGATGCATTTGAAGATGCAAGTGACTCCGATCTTGAGTCAATCATTATGGACCCACCTTTTGCATCAGATGAAGAATACTTCTACGAAGTGGAAGCTTATCCTCAGAGACATGGAGAACTTATAAATGATGTGAGGTTAACCACACAAGTGACTACCAAGAATGAAGGTAAGAAAAGAAAGAAGACAGAAGTCACACCTGAGGAGGAAGAATCTTTGTTTGAGGTCCCTGAACACTTTAAAAAGTATGAGACAGACGATAGAAGAGTCATGGTGAGAATGCCTAAACGTGAGGTGCAATCAGGAGAGGCCTGTAAGACAATAGTTACGCAATATAACACAGGAGCAATAGCAGAGAAGATAACAGATATAGGAGAATCTCAACAATTTTTCTACTAGCAGCAAGTACAAAGATGATGGCGTTGTCCACCCGTGCGCTCTCAAGGTAGAGCTTAAATGGTGATCTAGACAACTCTAGATAGGGAGATACAAGGTAGAGGTATGCTGGCTCAACTCAATGTCTTAGGTAGTGCAGAAGTCATGTATATATATAGGATCATGGGTGGCCTGCCATGGACGGCTATACATGGGCGGTAGAGCGTGGGCGGCCACCGCCCGCGTAATTGCCATACACGGCTTAGACTGGTTGAACCGACCTAACAAATATAAATGATTTCTGACTCCGACAGGGAATATTCCATGGAATATTCCCTTTACCGTCGCGCCGGGGGCGCTGCCCCCGGACCCCCACCAGGGGGCCCGCTGGCCCCCTGGGACCCCCTAGCCAAGGGGCCCGCTGGCCCCCTTGGACCCCCCAGCCGGGGCTGCTCACCGCTGCCCCGGACCCCACAATTGGGGACCCTGGTAACTCCCTTTCCTTATAATATCTTACATGGTCCAATATGACCTTCATCCAACATTCAAGTTGGGATTCCCATCAATTGGGTAATGCACGCTTGGCTTCTCCTCATAAAGGGGGCCTTACAAAATGTGCATACAATCATGAGGGGTAGACATTGATCATATACTAACAAGGCCTATGATAACAAAGAAACCACCAAGAAAGTAGTGGTAGCCATAGAAGAAGGAGAAGAAAGATGCACTTACATAGGACACGACCTCACCAAGGAGGAGGAGTATGAATTGATAGCCTTGCTAAGAGAATACAGAGATGTATTCGCTTGGAGCTACAAGGATTTGAAAGGTGTGGACTCGGACATATGTTCACACACTATTCCCATGACCTTTGATGCTAAACCCTCTAAGCAAAAGCCATATACATATAATGATAATTATGCTGCTAAGATCAAGGAGAAGATAGATAGACTCGTGGAAGCTGGATTTGTCTATGAAATTGAGCACATTGAGTGGGTATCCCCCATTGTAGTGGTGCCCAAGGAGAATGGAAAGCTACGTGTGTGCATTAACTTGAAGAAGGTTAATGCAACCACTATCTGAGATAATTATCCACTTCCCATCACGGAGCATCTACTAGAAAGAGTAGCAGGCAAGGAAGTGTACATCTCCCTTGATGGATTTTCGGGCTACAATCAGGTGGCCATTGCTCCAGAAGATCAGCATAAGACGGCTTTCGCCACAGAGTGGGGCATATTTGCTTTTAGAGTAATGCCCTTTGGTCTCACCAATGCGCCAGCCACTTTTTAGAGGCTAATGTGTCATGTATTTAAAGAATTCCTAAGGAAAAACTTAGAGGTCTATGTTGATGATCTTTGTGCTCATTCCAACATTAGACAAACCCATGTTCCTGAACTCAGACAAATCTTTGACAAATGTAGAGAATATCAAGTCTGTCTGAACCCAGAAAAGTGTGTTTTCATGGTCAGGCAAGGCAAGATTCTAGGACATATAGTGTCGAATAATGGCATATCCATTGATGAAGAGAAAGTAAGAGCCATAGCAGAGTTACCTAGGCCAAAGAATGTCAAGGAAGTACAAGCTTTCATGGGGCATTGCGGTTATTACCGATGTTTCATACACATGTATGCCATCATTGCAAAGCCTCTGTATGGAATTTTGACTAACTTTGAGTGGACTGATGAGTGTGAGGACTCCTTTAATGAACTCAAAAGAAGATTGTGTTCAGCACCAATCTTGACCACACCAGATTGGAATAAACCCTTCCATGTTCACGTAAATGCATCCAATTATGCTATTGGATGTGTACTCGCACAACCTACTGGTGAAGGTAATATGGATCTTCCCATTGCCTATGCTAGTAGACAGCTAAATGCTATTGAACGGAACTATACCACTACTGAGAGAGAAGGCTTAGGCATGGTGTATGCAGTTAAGAAGTTTAGGCACTATTTGCTTGCAAGTAAGTTTAAATTTTTTACTGACCACCAGGCATTGTTGTACTTGGTAAACAAGCCATGCAATACAGGTAGATTGGTAAGATGGTTCCTCTTGCTAATGGAGTATGACTTCGAAGTTGTGGTGAGGAAAGGGAAGACTCACTTGAGAGCAGACCATCTCTCTAGGCTCACATCTGGAGAAGCCCCACAAGGAGTATCAGATGACCTTCCTGATGCTTACCTGTTTAATTTGGAAGTGGTACCTCAGTGGGATAAGCCACTAGTGCCAGTATTGACATACAGGCCTAATCACCCTATCATAAGCACTAAAGATAGGGAGGTAGTAAAGGCTCAAAAGTACCACATCATGGCAGGGAGTATGTACAAGCATACCAATCTAGGCATCCTAGCTTGTTGTGTGGAAGAAGATGAGTGCGCGAAATAATTGCAATTGGCACATGTAGGTGCATTAGAGCAACATTACTCACGGCAACGAACCATACAGACATTAAGGAGACTTGGAGTGCATTGGCCAACTATGGAAGCTGATGTCCATAAGCTGTGCAAGGAATGCCCGATCTGCTGCACTAAACCACCTGTGGAACATGCCACTCTTTATCAGGTATCCATAGTGCCAGATTGGAGTGAACCACTAGTAGCATTCTTGAGGACGAAAACATTCCCTCAAGATATGACATTGGCCAGACAAAGAAGTCTAGAACAAGAAGCCCTCGATTACTCACTCATTGGTGATAATCTATACAAGTGTGGTAAAGATGGTTACCTGAGACTATGTGTCCACGAGAGCGAGTATCTGAAGATATTAGAGACTGCTCACCAAGGTGTAGCAAGAGGACACTTTGGACCAGATCGGGTAATCAAAGCGATCCTATTTGCAGGCTTGTGGTGGCCAACCCTTCACATGGATGCACATACCTATGTGAAGAGGTGTGATGTGTGTCAACAAACTCAGTATCCTATACGTAAAGATGAGATGCCATTGAAACCTATGATGGGTGGACGTGCATTCTCTAAATGGGGAATAGACTTTGTTGGTCCTATTAATCCCCCAGCTAAGGGTTCACATGCTGAGTATATCATTGTGGCCACGGATTATCTAACCAAGTGGGTAGAAGTGAAAGCCACATCGAAGAATGATGCCCAAACGATTGCTAAATTCTTATTTGAGAATGTGTTCACTCGATACGGGCTACCCATAGAGCTAGTAAGTGATAGAGGGACTCACTTCTTGAATGAAGTCATTGAAAATCTTCTTCAAGAGTTCTTGGTGATACACAAGAAGTCTGCCCCCTATCACCCACAAGCTAATGGACAAGCCGAAAGCACAAATAAGATTCTATGCAATGTGCTAACCAAATTAGTGAATAACAAACGCTCTGACTGGGACAAACAGCTACACCATGTTGTTTGGGCATACAGAGTTGCCTATAAAACGCTACTCCAAGCGACGCCCTTTCAGATGGTTTTCGGCCAGAATGCAGTGCTACCATTGGAGTTTTTGATACCAACCTTGAAAGTAGCACAAGAGCATGATTTTATAGGCCATGAGTTGTCCTCTAGAATCTTCGATCTTGAACGATTAGGTGAAACACGATTGAGGGCTGCAGCAGGAATTTATGCAGCCAAGAAGAGGCAAAAGGCATATTTCGATGCACACGTGAAGGATAAGGGCTTGAAAGCAGGAGACCTAGTCCTAGTCTACACCTTGAAGCAACATGCACGGAAGTTAGAGAAGAGAGGTTATGGGCCAATGATTATCAATAGGATCTCCACAAGTGGAGCAGTGCAACTAGCCACTCTAGAGGGTGATATTCTACCAAGTTACATAAGTGGATGCAGAGTCAAGTTATATCAAGAACCCCTGACTGAAGAGATGCTAATTTGACTCAACACTGCCAAGAAACGTAAAGAAGAAGAGAAACGAATTCGAGAAGAAGCACAGGCAGAAGCTTTAGAACGCATCCGACAAATGAAATTGAGGAGACAAGGTAGACACCAGCCTATGCCTGACACTCAAGAATCTCTAGGCTATCCCATGGCCATGTGCGAGGCTTCAGGTGGACATTCCCATAGAATAATCGACCGACGGCCTTTTGTAACCTTAGAAGTAGGACAAGGAGAGAGTGTAAGGACAGTGAGAGCTTTAATTGACTCAGGGGCAGCCACT
Source organism: Ceratopteris richardii (assembly GCA_020310875.1). Classification (NCBI taxonomy): domain Eukaryota; kingdom Viridiplantae; phylum Streptophyta; class Polypodiopsida; order Polypodiales; family Pteridaceae; genus Ceratopteris; species Ceratopteris richardii. The sequence continues at coordinate 140,048,969 of CM035432.1, forward strand.
AGTGCAATTCGACTTTCTTACTGCCAAGAGCTGCAATTACAAATCAATCCTATAGAGGCATATCTCATAGGATTGGGAGGTGTGGAAACCCCTTGCATTGGTGAGGTGGAACTTCCCCTCTACATTCAAGAGGTGCTAATGGCAGTCAAAGTGCTAGTGTGTGAAGACGAGGATCTTACCGAACCTCTTGTCCTGGGCCACGACTGATTTATGATCATGCAGTCAGCCTCAGCCTAAGAAGTGGACTTCTTCAGGCATGGGTAGGCCAAAACCACATAACGATTGAATTAGAAAATCAAGCACATAGGCCGCTAGAAGAGGCACCGAATCTTGGTCCTTCCAGGAGCCCACCTGAAATGAACCATGCTACTCTTGACCAAACTTCTATGGTGCAAAAGATTGCCACTCATGACGAAGGTACAGAAGTCAACAAGGAGTTCCCTTCTTTTCCAAAGAGAATTCGAGGAAAGCAAGCCGGAAAATACAAGATACAGAGGAGCCCGAGGACTAAGAAGAATGAACACCAACCGGTACAATACAGAATACCCCATGGCATGAAGCAGATCTGGATACGCAAAGGTGAACAACCCTCGGCTTTGAAGACTGGATTCCAAAGAAGCATCAAGCAAGCTACAGTGTCGAGGACTACAGCAAAGGAGTACCCTAGGCATCAATCTAGACAAACCATTTCTATTTGGGTTCTAAAGCAATCAATGAAGGCGATCCCAAAAGCTAGACAAATATGGGTGCCCAAGACCTGCTTACTAGCTCAAATAACTTCACCTCCAATCACAAGATCAAACCAACACTCACGAGTCCTATTGGCTCCCGTCCAAAGGCAAACATCTACACTCCACACCACCACATTCTCGGTCATGCCTCAGAATGTTTGGAAATGGGTACCCAAAAGGTCCCAAACCCAACACACTCCAGTACGCAAACCTTCACACATCATCGCCAATAAAAGCAACGATTCTAGCATCAAAGTTTGGAGACCCGGCTAAACCCCATATCAAACCCCCTTACCCACCTCTGTAAATCCTTCCCCTTTGATGTAGGTGCATTCTGAGAACATTGCACATCCAAAGTATGCATCTAGAGTGAACCCTAACCTACTAACCCACATGTACACACATCACGAACACTTCACCCACTAACATCTAACCACTCGGAATGTCATGTTGGTATTGTGGAGGGAACACCATAACATCCTGTTTCCTATGCAATGCTAATGTGCCTCTCTCTTCTTCTAGCAGATAAGCATCAGCATCGACAAGCACTCTCATGGCAGAAGCAGCAGGTCCGAGCTCACAGGCAGGAGTAAGTACTGCAGGAATTGATGTGGATAGTCTACCTGTTGATGTTCCACCAAGTGAACGACCTGTGGAGCTGCAACACCTTCAGCAGATCCCGGTACCGGATCCACCCACAGGGATCACAGAGAGAATCCATGCCAATTCTCATTGGTTCAATGGCATGCCAGGTCCATTAGGAGAGGCCAAGTATATATGAGAGTCTAAGTGCGAGTATGACAGATCATGGGTCCCATTCCAATTTTTCTCCAAGGAGTTTGAGACTCTACAGAACACAGAAGATCTCTAGACTATATGGCAGCATACAGGGCTAGCCGAATACTTTGAAGCACCACTACCCAAACCAGATCTCCTCCGATGCTATTATTTGGTCTCCACATTACAAGCTAACAAAGAAAAGGACAAACGAGGAACATTCGTACTTCCTTCCTTGCTGGGCAACAACGAGTTGAAAAGGTTTGAACTTACACTGGAATTGGTGAGTGCTGCTTTGAATATGCACGGTACACATGTACCTTCTGAGAAGGATGCTCTCATTCCTACTAACATGAAGGATCAAAAACTATTGAAGTTGAAAGATATGGCAGCACTCACACCAAACGTATCCATCCCTCTCTGTATGTGCATGCAACATTTTGCTTTCCCTGGTCAAGACCGCTTCACACAACTGCACAAAAGAATCTGGTTCGCTCTTTACTTGGTAGAGACAGGTGCGTTAAAAAGAGCAGTTGTATGAAGAAAATAAAAGGTCATCTAGGAAATTAGTGGTGAATGGTTGCTGTGCAATCACACGCATTATCTACTGGTGCTTAGCAGATGATGTACCCATTGAACATGCTTTAACTTGGGCACAATTACAAATGTTTAAGAGGCTCAAGACGTCCACACATCAATCCAAGCGCATGAGGGGTTCGATCCCTTGTGTCCAGACACGTGAAGTTCTGACTACTCCTGAAGCATCGCCACGAGGAGAGACCACCGTACCTCCCTTTACCATTAGAATACCCAGGTCTGGATCTGAAGCTACAACACAAGCTGCCCCCTCCGCTCCTCTTGTCCCTCCTGAATTCAAATTTCCTGCAACTAGGGGCACTGAAGGGATGGGCACTTTTGACTTCGAATCATTCTTGCAAAATACACAATTCTCTGATGTGGAGTTCTATTCAAATGCAGAAGAACAGGGCACCTCTTCCCAAAGAAGAAGGAAATCCACAGAAGGCCCCCATGTACATTGGGATGAGGAACAACAGAGAACTTTGTCACAACAACAGGAACATTCAGAAGCAGAAGAAGAGGAAACAACTGAGGCCCCAGCTTATACAGCAGAACTCCAGAGGCTATACCAAATAATGGAACGAGTAAGGTCGCAACAGTTGCTCACCAAACAGAGTAGTAGGGTGCTCATGGCTCAGCTTTTGGAAGAAGCAGGAGTTGACTCAGAATACAGTGAAGGTCTCTTATTGATGGCAGAAACCTATGGGGTAGTAGAAGCAGTTCGAACTGCGATTCGGAGGTCTCCAGTTCAATATGATCCACGAACATTCCAAACACAACCGCAGTCAGGCAAAAACATCCAAATCCCCGTTACAAGAGGAGAAGGGCCTATTATTACATCAGAACCCATTAAGACAACCTCCCAAGTAGCTGTAACTTCTGGCCAAGAGCACTCAGTCACCCATGATGAATCAACCGAGCCACTACCACCCACACCCCCACCATCGCCTCCTAGAGCAGAAGCCGTGGAGATCACCTCGACCACTCAACCCACCGAACAAACCTTCATCTTCTGTACTCCCACCTCTAGTTCAACCCTATTCTCCACCTGTGAAAACCCAATCTATGAAGCTACCACCATCACTACACAATCCACCGAATCGCTCATAGAGCCTGCCCTAGGACATCCATCCCCCATGCCCTCAGCCATAGGCCATCCCGATTCTAGATCCATATTCTTGGGATTCCCTGCTACCAAACCACCTTTTATGGCCTCCCTGCCTTCAGCATCTCACCTCCCAAACCCCATCCCTCCAATTCTCCAACCCCTCCATGCCTTTCTTTCAAGAACATTTCAACCCCGGTCTCAATCATTTCCTCTATTTTCAGTTCCCCCACCCTCTTCTCACTTATTCACCACTTTCACACACACACCACCTACCATTCCAATGTATATGGTAGATACCACACTCGCATCCACTCCTGAAAGCATGGACATTTCACCACCCACGGCACCTCCCCCTCCCCCCACGCTTCCACCTCCTCCCATTCCCCCTCCACCAATTTCACCCACACACACGTCTTCAATAGACACATCATTCACTCTTCCCCTTCCCCAATTCCCTTCCCATGCATCTTCCATTGTACATACCACACCCTCATCCATAGGCAATGCATTGGACACTATGCTTGCATGTATAACAGTTAAGGACAGAGTACAATCAGCTCCAACAACATAATGCACGACTACAAGAGCACTCGGAGGTACTACAACATCGTCTTGCTACACTAGAAGAGGAGAATGCTCGCCTCCTTACACAATTCCAAACTCTACAAGAGGCTCATAGCATATTGGAGGTACAATTCGAGAACACAGACCAGGAAGCAATACAAGTGGTAGAAGGTCATCTACGGACACAGCTAGAATGCAATTCAAAGCTTCAACGAAATATGGCCCTACTCAAACAACACCTTGCAGCCGCTCATGAAGAGAATCGACACCTGCAATTACAGAATCAGGAAAACCTAGAAGAAGCTATCAAAAACACACCTGGGGCACCCATCAGTCCCTCAAAGTTTCAAGTTGTGACCCCCGATAATATCAAGATAATCTTGGAAGACTATGCCACCCTACTTGAAGCCCATGACCAGTTATGAGAGGAACTGGGTCAACTGAAGCAGAAACACCAAAAAGAAAAAACAGCTGCCTCTCAAACCACCTCCTCCGCAGCTTCACTTCTCACAGAATCAGAGGCCTTAAAAGATCTCCAAAAACAGGTCACAGAATTGCAAGCACGTCTACTACAATATGAGAGACCACCTTCCCCACCTGAGGCTCCCACCGATGAGGAAACAATACAAATTCCAGTGGAACAAATGTTTGAAGAAGAATATGACCCACAACCATTCCCAAGAGGTCAACAAACAGAAGAAGGTCAGGATACGTTCGAAGCACCACGACCCTCTTGGCTACGACAAGTGGAGGAAATTGGGAGTTCACATGAAGAGCGAACAGTCGTGCAAAATCAGGCCATGAGGGTCATAGAAGACACTGTATTACAATCCAATTACTTCAAGAACCTGTCATCTAGACGCCTTACCCTCTCATCAGAACTCCAATACAGGCTGTACTATATCATTTTGGCAGATTATAACGCAGAAATACAGAGAGTCATAGGCGAGATTCCTACCTTCGCTACCCAGTTTCAACCGGAAGACCTTCCTCTAGATGTGCAAAAAGGCAAAATTCGTCAACCAACATGGTGGTAGAAACTTCTTGAGACATATCCTGAAATGCTGCAGACATGGAACAATGCGCCTTTACATCTCCTATACATTCCATGCTACGGTCCAGTTCCACGGCGTAGGTCTTGGAAAGCATTCAACATTAAAGTTTAGAACAATGCACAATGCAAGGAATGGCTAAACTGCCCATACATAGCACCGCCGCAGGGACCACCATCAATAGCGTACATGATGGCCACAATTTGACATTGGATGCCTCGACTTAAGCCCATGCCAGATGTGGCGGCCCAAATGATGCTTAAGATTTTAGATATGATGTAGGTAGTACTGAAAACCTTTAGAAATGCAGCAGCACCACAGGTACGTCTACCGGGGTTTACCAACAGAAATTAGGATTTGGTGTATGACGAGCACCACCTCTAGTATTCGTGTGGCCTACGCCTGGCATGCATGCATCAAATACCTCCCTGCATGTTATAAACAGACATTCGAAGAAATGTTCAGATCAGGTTTTTGGGAGTATCATTCGGAGGTCTTCGCACCGAAGCCAACACACCTGCTCCATCTCTTTGCTTGTGAACAAGCCATGTACTCTGAGTACTACACCACACCGCAACCAGAGGTCCCCGGTGCAATAAATTGGGATGCATTGGAAGCTGACCTCGTGTTGGCAGCAGTCAGGGAACAGAAGGAGCTACAAGACGAAGAGAGTCAGAGCGAAGAGACAGCACAAGCAGACACGGCAGTCAAAGAAGATCTGGCAAATAGGCCAATAATTTTCCTCATGAAGAAGCAAGTATGAGCATTCACGCAAATCTAGCACTTAGGCAACCTTTTAACTTTTCAAAAACCTTTACACCGATTAAAAGTGATTTTCATCACTTAACACCATTGTAAATACCATTTCATATTTTTGTAGCTCCATTTTGTGCAAGCCAAGGAGTCCTTGAGCTTGAGGAGCTTTAGAAGTATCTACCTGCCAATTTTCGTAATTTTTGGATCTCGTTTGAGCCCTCAAATAAGCCCTGGAACCTAATTTTTAACTAGGTCGGACACTAGGTCTGAACAGCGCCAAAGCTAGTCAAAAACTATAAAAGGAGCTAGAGAGCTCATTTTTGAGGGTGGATTGTAATTGAAACAAACTTGTAAGAGCATTTTGAAAGTAATCTAAAGAACTCCATTGATTCTCCCTCTTTGTCTTACTGTGTGTGCGTGTGTGTGTGTATGTGGGTGCATGCTAGTATGCTTCTCACTCACACACTTGTGCCACCACTTGCTCGAGGTCTTCATACCATCCTCACGTCCTCCCGGATTGACATTAAAGGAGGTGCTACTCATCATTGAGCTACACCAAATTTTGGCGCCGTTGCCGGGGATCGAGCTTTGAGGACGAGCGTGTGATGGTAAGACGTAGAGTTGACACGTTGGAGTTGTAGGTATTTTCTTCACTTTCATCTATTTTGTTGTTTTTTCCTCACCACCATCATCACCATCATCATCATCACCATCTTCCACCTCCATCTTCATCATCGTGAAAATTTCAGTTTTTTGACTATATCCCCATCTCCACCTCATTTCCCTCATTTCACTTGTGAGAGAGAGCGAGAGAGCGAAATTGCGTGTGTTGTTTTTGCATGTTTCTTGAGCTATCTTGCAGATACAGGTCACATCATCGTCCCCAGCACTCTGCGCAGGTACGGATTTCAAAGTAACTATCTGTGTGTCGCCGATCTCTGTCAATCGCGACCGACAGAAAAAACGCTCAAATCATCAAACAAAGTGCAAAACCATGATCTACAGGCCTAGAGCTTCCCAAAAATGTGCTTAGAATTTTGAAACTCCTCAGATTTCTGTCAATCGCGATCGCTTTGTCAATCGCGACCGACAAACGACGACGGACAGATCTGTCAATCGCGATCGACACGTCAATCGCGATCGAGAGCCCACGACGGCTCTGTCAATCACGACCGACAGAGTCAACGACCGATTGACCACGACCGACTGACCATACGCGTGACACGTGTCAATCGCGATCGAGTCATCAATCGCGATCGACTCATCAATCGCGACCGACACAGTCAACGACTGTTTGACCACGATCGACAGCCCACGACGGCTCTGTCAATCGCGACCGACGCAGTCAACGACTGTTTGACCACGATCGACAGACCCTCGCGACCGACCTGTCAATCGCGATCGACCCATCAATCGCGACCGACAGAGTCAACGACCCTTTGACCACGACTGATTGACTTTTCGTAACCCCTGTCAATCGCGACTGACCAGTCAATCGCGACTGACAGCCACGACGGACCTGTCAATCGCGATCGACACGTCGATCGCAACTTACTTGTCAATCGCGACCGACAGACTTTGCGAACACGTTAGAAGGGCAATTTAGGTCAAATTTTTAAGGTAAAAATAGTGGTTTACATTTTGGCCAAGTGTGGGACAAACACAAGGGTGTAGCATTGCATTACGAGGACACGACCCAAGTAACTCTAGAATTCCTGTTTGCCTGATAACGTAGCTCAATCCTGTTTTAGCCCCAAACCCTGAACCGGCACAACTTTCTCATACGAAATCCGTTTGCCATGATTTTTGTTTTGTTGAAAAGCTCACAGGGAGTACAACAAAAACATCGACTGGTTATAGTTAAATTAAGATCAGGAATATTTGCTATGGTATTTTGAAGTTGACCATACCCAGGGGGAACAAAAATTCAGGGATCTCTAGAGTTGTGTCCAAAAGGTCATAGTGTAAATTGGTGAAGGGTTGCATGAATGAAAGTGATTGGTTCTATCTTTTGAATTTAAGTCTTGAGTTAACAGTGGGCCTTTTACAGGTCCTTTGAGAGAAGCAAAAGGTACGCAAGGCAAGAGTAAGTGCAAGCTTGGGAACGCGTGTCCTGGGCACAGCAAGGCAACACCACAAGGAAAGGAACTCAAGGTTGGAAAACCCTCAACACTCTCTGTCAATTCTTAGTTTAGGCTAAGTGCGGATAGTGTTAGCAGTAATTCCAGGCAACGATAGGCACAAGCTAAATCAAAGACTATCTAAGAAAATCAAGTGCAAGTTAAGAGATAACCTGTGCGTGTGTGAACGACAATCTTAAAAGGAAAAGAACATAACACGAAACGACCAAACTAAGTGCGAAATTAAACTCAAGTATTCCTGACGACGTGATATCAGACAAGAATCTAAACACGATAATCAACATAAAAAGAATCAAGTGACCGATACAAAAGGACTCAGAAACGTGGTTGTACCTGGGAAAAATTGGGTTAATCAGTTAGGCATATGAACCTTAGATCAGGACGACACCTAGTAAGGGAGAGACAAAGCCTTAGATCTTCAGAGACTAGTGTTAACCACACTGCTAGGTCTTGGGCCCAGCAGTTGAGCCACCACTCGTACTACCCTAGCTCTGAGACCAATGAGTCAGAGATGTCTCAAGGCATGGACAGACCTACAGGAAGTTCAGGAGTGCCTTACTTGCACAAGGTAGAAGGCCCGTACAAAACACAGTTGGAATACCTTAGGACCAACCGATTAGGTGCTAGCATCTATGAGGACGGCCTAGGAAGATCTGTGGTACAGATCAAGAATCCTGATCAATCCATAGGACTAGAGCACCCAGGTGTCAAGTTTGAAAACGGTGCATACCTGGACAAAGAAGGAACCATATACGTAGTCACCAGTCACCCAGACAGGACAGATGAATTTGGGAATGTAATCTCAGAAGCAGACTTAGGTGACTTAGAACAAGGAGATATGGGCGTAGAACCTAGAACCCCCCGAGGCAAATCTGTTCTCACTAGGATTATCACACCTGAGTGGGTGCCCCAAGACAACAAGTGCATAGAATTGCTTCTCAATCGAGAAACTGACGAAGCCTTTTGGAGGTATAAATCTAATCAGCCAACTGATATAGGAACAATCATGATCTACGAGTTTAAGGATCCTGATAGCCCAGGCAGAGTGACCTACCTAGATCACGCTTCAGAACGGATCTTTGTGGTTACGGAAAATGATAGGCATGCTTACACTTGGAAGGGTGAATTCATTTTCCCCCAACCAAGATCGAATGTATCATATGGTCACCCTGGAGCTGGAACATCCCAAGCTCATGGAACTCAAAGAGACAGAAGTAGGGATAGACCAGAAGTAAGCTTCGCCAACCCTGTGGGCAGAGAAAGAACGAGGACGGAGACGAATAGGGTAGAACCTGAGATGCTTAGAGCTCACAGGAACCAAAGAAATGTGGATGGATTCCCTCTGCCGAGACCTAGAGAGCACACAAGAACTTTGAGACCGACCCAGCTAGTTAAGTCCATGAATTACTTTGATGGCACAGGAGATCCCTATGATCATGTGGCGGAGTTCAAGCAAGTCTTGAGAGCTGAACAAGTGGAGGATCTATTCACGCAGTACAATGCCTTCGGTCTAACCCTTAGGAACACAGCACTGACATGGTTTCAGCCATTGGATGAGCGCCAGTTCAGGAGCATAGACCAACTCCTAGAAGCATTTATTACTGAATTCTCCAAGAGTGGCATAAGACACAATACCTCCTCACTGATTCACAGCTTCAAGCAAACCCCTCAAGAGACTGTGAGACTTGCAGGAAGAAGATTTAGGCAATACCTTGAAAGATGTCCTGTTTCGGAGCTACCCACATCTGCCAAACAAGTAGCTTTATTCCTTGATGGATTGCTGAGTACGAAATTGAGATCCTATGTGTATCTGAAAGACCCTAGGACTATAGAAGAGTGTGTACGCATGTGCATTGACATTGAAGATAACCTAGGGGAAGAACTAGAGCTTTCCAAAATTTACAAAGATTCAGATAGTGCATCTAGTCACTCTTCCACGCAATCCACATCAATTGAGAAACTCGCAGAGAAAGTAGCTCAGAAATTAGGGGTAACTAGTAAACAAATCCCCAGGTTTGCCCCTGTGAAAAGGTGCTACACTTGTGGTGGTGACCACATGGCGAATGTCTGCCCCATTATGGCTCAGCCCCAAGTAAATCCTAGTAGCCAGTACTGCACCATAGAACGGAGATATACCAATCACACCGCACAAGATTGCCCTTACAACAAGCAGGCAGTTAGGCAACCCCACCCTCAGCCATACCCTCAGCAGGGAAGATACCAGAACCCGTACCCTCCACAACCATATGGCAGGCCACAACAAAATTACCAACCACAATACCAAAACCAACAAAGGCCTCAGCCTGTGCTAGCACAACAACCCCCAGCCCCAGCTAATGTGATTCCGGTAAAGTATACTGCTGCAGAAGAGAACCTGAATAGAGCTATAGTCCCTGTAACATCCTTGCTTTCTGAAAGTGACCCCGGTGACCATAGCTTCGATTCTACACATGTCGATAGTCCCCAGGCGTACTCTTGTATGCAAACCCCAACCCTAGGCCTCAACCCAGGCAAGTAAGACCTCCATTCCAAAGAGGACCGTGCTACAGATGCCAAGGAGATCACCTCATTCGTGATTGCCCCTTACCTCCACCTCCACAAAACCAGTCAGTGACGATCCAAGGCTTTTGCCAAGATTGTGGAAAAGAGCATCTCTTACGAGATTGCCCTAAGAATCCTAATAATATGCCAAAAATCATTCCTATCAACGTTATTGGGTTAGTGGTAGATTCCACAGGAAGTGTCACTTCCACTGCTCCCGTACAGGTAGTCGCTAGAGCTCAAACATTGCAGCAGAATCAAGGGGTAACCCAGGATAAGAACTCAGAGACTAGTGAAACCGAGAGCGTAACAAAGAAAAGGACTAGAGCGTGGAAAGATAGTCGAGAAAGAATGAAAAGACAATGGGCTAAAAAGATGAGTGAACTTGAGGAAAGCATAAGGGAAACCAAAGCTAGGATAACTGAAATCACCTCTCAAACCCCCTCTCACACTATCCCAGCACCACCACTCCCATCGCCATCCGAACCGCCACCTTCCAACCCACGTCATACGATTCCACCACCCCCTAGAGTAGGATCAGTATTAGCTGATCCCATTCCGGAAGACATAGACATGATGCTTAAAGCATATCAGGCCAGAATTCAAGAAGGGCCAAATGTCACAGATCATGACAAATGTTACCCTAGAGCTGACCTAGAGATAGAACGAACCAAGCTTTGCGTGAAAATGGTCGCATTGGCTCAGACTATGTTTGAAGCCAATCGCCTTTTCAATTACTCGGGCTCAGCCAGGACGCAATTACACTTGGATGGACTTCTAGAGAAATTAGAGGGAATAATCGCTAGATCTGCCAAGGAAGAAAAAAATCAAGTAAGGGAGAATGTAAGTAAAACTATGACCCATTCCCCACCGGAAGCTTATGTGCCAAATTCCATTGAACCAGACAATTCCCCCTCCCTAGAACGAATAGAGAGGCTAATGGCACAATCAGAAAAGGAACCTGCCCCTCAAAGAAAGGAAAGGGCAAGAGAACGGATAAGCCAGCCTCTTCAGGAAGCCCATGTGCCTCCTCAAGAAGCTTATCTTTCCCCCCAAAAGGCAGATGAGCCTCCCTCGAAAGCTTACGTACCTCCACAGGTTGCCTACATTCCCTCTCAGGGAGCGTATGAGCCTGTTCGGAAAAGTAATAGAACAAGTAATCCTCCCCAGGAATCCTGTGCTCCAGCCATCTATGAGAACGAGGAGAGAGCCAACGATAGAATAAGCACTACTTCCCAGGTTGCTTATGTGCCTAATTCTACGGAGCCAGATACTTCTTCTTCTATGAATCGGTTTGCACCAGACTTCCTGCGAGAGATTCAAGAAGACAAGTGGGATAACGAAAGTGAAGTCGCCCCTCCCTTTGAACTTGTGGATGATGCACACGACCAATTCCCACAAGACATTCCATCTATTTACGGGGAACATGAGAGTACTCAGTCTCACGAGAGATTGGACTTTGAGTCTAATTCCATACAAGAGCTACCCCACTTCACAGGCCCTTGGGAAGCGAAGTCCACCTGTATGAGAGCACCTACAGTCATGGTAAGAAACGAAGACTCAGTCATACCTAGGAACACAGAGGTAGTGAAGAACACTAACGTGCAGTGTAATCTCAAGTTAGAAGAGCTACTCAAGGTTAGACCTGAATTATGGAGACATGCAGCCAAACAAGTACCAGAGATAGCAAAACCTCGTTCCCAGGTAGGATCCCATAGGACAGTGCCAGAAATTCCCTTGGATAAGATAGGAGATATGTGTGAAGGTGAAGAAGGGAACACCTATCTTCCCATCAACTACCAGGAGTACACCACCAAGGCAATTTTGGACTCAAGTACAGGAGTTGCAATTGCCACTACTTCTCTATGGAAGCGTTGGGGCAAGCCGGCACTCAGGCCCACGAGGATGAAATTACAAATGGCCGATGGTCACATCGAGAGACCCCTAGGATCGCTAGAAGGAATAACTCTCACCACTTGTGGTGTCGAGTTTGAGCATACCTTTGCTATATGTGACTTTAGCAAGAATCATGCCTATGAAATGATTTTGGGAAGACCATTTATGCGACAGTTGCAAGTGGTACAGGACTGGGGAACCAACTCCTTGTACCTGCAACACTTAGGTGTCACGACCAAAGTCAATCTCAAGGATTACTCTCATAGAGACGTCCGTCCTATCCAATGGAATCCCATCCATAGAGCCAAAGATGATACGGAATCTATGCATTCCATAGGGTCTGGATCCTCATGGATGCATGAAGACACTCACTTATGGATGTGCAAGGTAGCAGTAGAAGAAGAGAAGAGAGAGAAGGCCAGAGAGGTAGGTGCAAAAGAAACACATAGATCAATTCAAGACCCAGCCTATGCACCTGTAGTCTTTCCTGATGAGGAATTCGAACCTCACGGCTGGGCAGAAATTTTAGCAACAATGGATGTAGCCATCAATGAGGAACAATGGACACCCCACTGTGATGAGGATGGCTATGACATTTCAGTCTTCTCCATAGAGCCAATCATGGGAGAAGCGGTTCTAGAAGAATGCGAACCTAGCCCTGATGCATTTGAGGATGCAAGTGACTCCGATCTTGAGTCTATCATTATGGACCCACCATTTGCATCAGATGAAGAATACTTCCATGAAGTAGAATTTCAACCCCAGAGGCATGGAGAGCTTACAAACGATGTAAGATTAGCAACACATGTGAGCCCAAAGGAAGAAGGAAAGAAACGAAAGAAGAGAGAAGTCTCACCAGAAGAGGAAGAATCTTTGTTTGAGGTCCCAGAAAATTTTAAGAAGTATGAGATAGACGACAGGAGAGTCATGATTAGAATGCCTAAACGAGAGGCACAATCAGGAGAGGCCTATGATAACAAAGAAACCACCAAGAAAATAGTAGTGGCCATAGAAGAAGGAGAGGAGAGATGCACGTATATAGGCCATGACCTAACAGAGGAAGAAGAGCATGCGTTGATAGCCTTGCTAAGAGAATACAGAGATGTATTCGCTTGGAGTTACAAGGATTTGAAAGGTGTTGACCCCGATATATGCTCACACACCATCCTCATGACTTCAGATGCCAAACCCTCTAAGCAAAAGCCTTATACATATAACGATAATTACGCTGCTAAGATCAAGGAAGAGATAGATAGATTGGTTGAAGCTGGATTTATCTATGAAATTGAGCACACTGAATGGGTATCCCCCATCGTAGTGGTGCCCAAGAAGAATGGCAAGCTGCGTGTGTGCATTAACTTGAAAAAGGTTAATGCAGCCACAATTCGAGATAACTATCTGCTTCCCATCACAGAACATCTCTTAGAAAGAGTGGCAGGCAAGGAAGTGTACAGCTTCCTTGATGGGTTTTCGGGTTACAATCAAGTAGCCATAGCTCCAGAGGATCAGCATAAGACAGCCTTTGCCACAGAATGGGGCATTTTTGCCTTTAGAGTAATGCCATTTGGGCTTACCAATGCACCAGCTACCTTCCAGAGGCTGATGTGCCATGTGTTTAAGGAGTTCCTGAGGAAGAGTTTAGAAGTCTACGTTGATGATCTTTGCGCTCATTCCAACATTAGACAAACCCATATCCCTGAACTCAGACAAATCTTTGACAAGTGTAGAGAATATCAAGTCTGCCTGAACCCAGAAAAGTGTGTTTTCATGGTCAGGCAAGGCAAGATTCTAGGACACATAGTGTCAAAGAATGGCATATCTACCGACGAAGAAAAAGTGAGAGCCATAGCAGAGCTACCTAGGCCAAAGAATGTCAAGGAAGTACAAGCTTTCATGGGGCATTGTGGTTATTACCGACGATTTATACACATGTATGCTGTCATTGCAAAGCCCATGTACGGACTTCTGACTAACTTTGAGTGGACGGACGAATGTGAGAATTCCTTCTAGGAGCTTAAACGAAGATTATGTTCAGCACCAATCTTGACCACACCAGATTGGAATAAGCCATTCCATGTTCACGTGGATGCATCCAATTATGCTATTGGATGTGTACTTGCACAACCTACTGGTGAAGGTAATATGGATCTTCCAATTGCCTATGCCAGTAGACAGTTGAATGCGGCTGAACGAAATTACACCACTACGGAGAGAGAAGGTTTAGGCATGGTATATGCAGTTAAGAAATTTAGACACTATTTGCTTGCAAATAAGTTTAAATTTTTTACTGATCATCAAGCATTGTTATATCTCGTAAACAAGCCTTGCAATACAGGAAGATTAGTGAGATGGTTTCTCTTGCTAATGGAATATGATTTTGAGGTTGTGGTAAGAAAAGGGAGGACTCACTTGAGAGCAGATCATCTCTCTAGGCTCACATCGGGAGAAGCCCCACAAGGAGTGTCAGATGACCTTCCTGATGCTTACTTGTTTAATTTGGAAGTTGTACCGCAGTGGGCCAAGCCATTGGTACCAGTATTGACATACGGGCCTAATCATCCAGTGGTGAACACGCGGAATAGAGAGGTTGTAAAAGCCCAAAAGTACCACATCATGGTAGGAAGTATGTACAAGCACACAGATCAAGGGATCTTGGCTTGTTGCGTAGAAGAGGATGAGTACGCTAAATGGTTGCAATTAGCACATGTAGGTGCGTTAGAGCAACACTACTCAAAGCAACGAACTTTACAGACCCTAAAGAGACTAGGAGTACATTGGCCAACTATGGAAGCTGACGTCCAAAAGTTGTGCAAGGAATGCCCAATCTGTTGCACTAAACCACCAGTGGAACACGCCACTCTTTATCAAGTATCCATTGTGCCAGATTGGAGCGAACCTCTAGTATCCTTCCTGAGGACAAACACATTCCCGCCAAACATGACTCTGGCTAGGAAAAGGAGTTTAGAACAAGAAGCCCTGGATTACTCACTCATTGGTGATAATCTATATAAGCGCGGTAAAGATGGTTACCTGAGGCTATGTGTCCATGAAAGTGAATATCTCAAGATCTTGGAAACTGCTCACCAAGGTGTAGCAGGAGGACACTTTGGACCAGATCGGGTGATCAAGGCAATACTATTTGCGGGCTTCTGGTGGCCTACCCTTCACATGGATGCTCATACCTATGTGAAACGGTATGATGTCTGTCAAAGGACTCAGTATCCTATACGCAAAGACGAGATGCCACTGAAACCTATGATGGGTGGACGTGCATTCTCTAAGTGGGGAATAGACTTCGTAGGTCCTATTAATCCCCCAGCTAAAGGTTCTCATGCAGAATACATCATTGTTGCAACAGACTATCTAACTAAGTGGGTAGAGGTAAAGGCTACGACAAAGAACGATGCTCAAACAACTGCCAAATTCTTGTTTGAGAATGTATTCACAAGATACGGGCTACCTATAGAGCTTGTAAGTGATAGAGGCACTCATTTCTTAAATGAAGTGATTGAAAATCTACTCCAAGAATTCTTGGTAATACACAAGAAGTCTGCCCCCTATCACCCTCAAGCTAATGGACAAGCTGAGAGCACTAATAAGATCTTATGCAATGTTCTGACAAAATTAGTGAACACTAAACGCTCTGACTGGGACAAACAGCTACACCATGCTGTTTGGGCATACCGAGTTGCCTACAAAACGGTACTCCAAGCCACCCCCTTTCAGATGGTATTTGGCCAAAACGTTGTGCTACCTTTGGACTTCTTAATACCTACGTTGAAAGTAGCACAAGAGCACGAATGGACAGGTCATGAGCT
Organism: Ceratopteris richardii; assembly: GCA_020310875.1. Classification (NCBI taxonomy): domain Eukaryota; kingdom Viridiplantae; phylum Streptophyta; class Polypodiopsida; order Polypodiales; family Pteridaceae; genus Ceratopteris; species Ceratopteris richardii. The sequence goes on from CM035432.1 coordinate 140,064,932, forward strand.
CTCCTCTAGGATCTTTGACCTTGAACGATTAGGAGAAACAAGACTGAGAGCAGCTGCAGGAATATATGCAGCCAAGAAGAGACAGAAGGCATATTTCGATGCCCATGTGAAGGATAAGGGTTTGAAAGCAGGAGATCTAGTTTTAGTCTACACACTGAAACAACACGCCAGGAAGCTAGGAAAGAGAGGCTACGGACCTATGATCATCAATAGGATCTCCACGAGTGGAGCAGTACAACTAGCCACGTTAGAGGGTGATGTTCTCCCAAACTATATTAGCGGTTGCAGAGTCAAGTTGTATCAGGAACCCCTCACGGAGGAAATGCTCAGCCGACTCAACACTGCTAAGAAACGCAAAGAGGAAGAAAAGCGAATTCGAGAAGAGGCTCAAGCAGAGGCGTTAGAACGCATCAGAAGGATGAAATTACGAAGGCAAGGTAGAGATCAGCCTAGAACAAATGACTATGCCGATCAAGGATATCATATGGCAATGTGTGAAGCCGCAGGAACAAGCTCACATAGGATAACTGATCGACATCCTTTCGTAACCTTAGATATAGGACAAGGAAAGAGTGCAAGGACCATAAGAGCCTTGATTGACTCAGGTGCAGCCACTAGTGCTGTTAGAATGACTTACTGTCAAGAGTTGCAGTTAACTGTCAATCCTGTGGAAGCATATCTCATAGGATTGGGAGGCGTGGAAACCCCTTGCATGGGCGAGGTGGAACTTCCCCTCTACATTCATGATGAGGCAATGACAGTTAAAGTACTAGTGTGTCAAGACGAGGATCTCACCGAACCCCTTGTCTTGGGTCAAGACTGGATCTATGACCAAGCAGTCAACTTAAACCTAAGAAGTGGACTTCTTCAGGTGAGGGTCAATCATAGTCGAATTACAATAGAGTTAGATAATGGAGCACTCAAAGAATTAGGAAAGGCACAGACTCCTGGTCCCTCCAGGGGTGCACATGAAGTTGACCATGCTGTTCTTGTCCAAAACTATGTGTTGCAGAGGAACGATATTCTCAAAAAAGGAGTCAGGGATGCCACGGAACTCCCTTCTTTTCCAAAGGCCAGAAGGAGGCAGCAACCAAAGGAGGATCAAAAGCAGAAGAAGCAGAGTACTACCCATGCCGGAAATCAAAAGTACCTGCGCAGCAAATTATCTCAGCAAGTGAAACAAGTGTGGGTGCGGAAAGGTGAACACCCGGTTGCACTCAAGCCAACCACACGGGCAAAGCCCCTTATTAGTAACCGACAACACGACACTAATAAGAAGTCTTTCGGAAATTCTTCTGCTAACGTGAAATCTATTTGGGTGCCCAAGAAGTCGATGAAGGCTAGTCCACAATCAAGACAAATTTGGGTGCCTAAGGCTTGCTTGCGGGCACAAATAGCTATGCCGAAGCCACAACCTATACAGCGTAACCCATTCACTCGCACAACCGGCATCCACTCGTTGTCAACACTCACGAACACACCAAGGCCCATGAGCACGAACAGAATCATTTGTAAATGGGTCCCTAAAAGGCCTCATGTTCAAGCTGATACACCTATAATGTTCTCTAGCGTCTCTACGAAACCGAGAGAAAAACCCATCCACTGCATTTGGCAGCTTAAGACCTGTAATAAACCCCCCGACCCCAAATTGTAAATTCACCCCCATTTACTAACTGCATTAGTCTCCTAGGAATACCCAAGCATTAACTACACACACTGTCTTCGTGCACTTACTAACCACTAACTCACCATTTACCTCATGTTAATGTTGTAACGGGGACAACAACGGATTTATTCTGTCCATTACGATGTTAACACGTGGTTCTATATTCTCACAGAACCAACCAGCAAACAGGGCCATGGCAGAAGCAGGTGCAAGTTCTCAAGCCGGAACTGGTGCCCAGATTGTGGACATAGAAACACTCCTCCTCGAGCCACATCTCACCGCAAGGCCGCAAGAACTTCAAGCCGTGCATGTGCTCCCCATTCAGGATCCTCCACAAGGGCATACTTCTCAAGTAGGTAAGCACGCGCATTGGTTCAGTGATGTCGCGGGACCATTGGGCGATGGAACCTATTTCTGGGAAGCAGAATTGGAATTTAATGGCAAATGGGGTCGATACCACTTTTTCACGCGCGAGTTTGAAAGCTATCAAAACGCCGAAGTCATGAGATCAGTTTGGATCAAAGCGGGTGTGGACAGTTATTTCAGGGCCCACTTACCAAAGCCGGATTTCTTACGATGCTCATATCTGATCAGTACCATCACGCCAAGCAGGGCCAAGGGAGGCGACAGCACCTTTGTGTTGCCATCACTGCTGCCGGGTCATGAGCTTAAAAGATTCAAGTTGACCCTCAATCTGGTAAGAGAAGCATTGGGTATGTATGGCATGCACATCCCAACAGAAAAGGAAACCATGGTTCCAGGTCGAATGAAACACAAAGATCTTAATAAGTTGAAGGATATGGTAGCGATGACACCTACCATTGCGCTTCACCTGCGGACCATCATGCAACATTTTGCTTTCCCCGCCCAGGAACGATTCACAATGCCCCCGAAGAAAATATGGTTCAGCTTGTATCTAGCAGAGACAGAAAGCCTTCCCATCAATGTGCCACACTGGATCATAGATCAGATCCACCTAGCCCATCAAAGGTGGAACAAGAAGCAGAAAAATGTGCTTCATGGATGTTGCGCTCTAACAAAGATAATCTACCGATGTCTGGCTTATGACGTGCCTATTCAGAGGGCACTCATATGGCCCCGCGCCCAGGAATTCCAAAGAAGACTATCAGCAGCAGGTCCCCCATCAAAGAAGATGAGGGGGGGAGTACAATTACCCTGTGCTCAACCAAGGGGAGCCACCACTACACCAGAAATTACCCCTCCCCAGACACGACGCGTTAGGCCATTCACAATCCGGCTACCAAGACCAAGCACAGAGGGGCCTAATCTGGTGTTTCCACCCGTCCCTTCAGATCTGGAATTCCCACAAGGTTTTACTCTCAACGATCTCACGGATGAAGAAGTGGCTAGACTGATCTATGACTCTAATCTCGAGACGGAAGCTCAGGAACCACAACCCCAGACAACAACAGCAGCCCCCACCCGACCAGAGGAGGTAGAAGTCGACGCCGAGGAACAAGATGCTGAACAAGAAGAAGAAACCTACGAGGAACAAGAATATGACGAGCTCTCCGAGCTAGCAAGTGCCCCTGCATATTCGGCACAAATCAAGAGACTATATCGAACCATGCAACTGGTCCAAGAACAGCATAAGATGTCACTGGAATCGGGCAAGAAACTCATGAACCAGTTGCTAGCTGAGGAAGGTGTGGACGAGTTGTTCATTGAGTCCATAAACCTTCATGCCGACGCAGTAGGATTGGATGAGGCCATCCATGAGGCAATGGCCTACATTCACAGATTTGAGAAGAGGGTTCCCGTTCGTCCCAGAAGGTCCGGGAAACAAATTCATACTAATGTATCAGCTCCAGGAGAGACAATGCAAGCAGAAGAATATCAGGAAGCACCACTGTCACCACCATCCCCACCTCGCACTACACACTTCACTCCACCACATGACACTAGCACTACCACGTCCACTACCACTACCATTGTCATGGGCATCCCACTCTCTCCAGGAATCCAATTCGGGGGAGTCACCATGCCCACTTTCACCACTCTGTTCACTGACATCACATCCACTCCACCCACTATCCCCATCTACACTGTCACTCAAACAATCGACACTATGGAAACGTCTCCTGCCACAGCACCGCTCCCTCCCCCCATGCCACCTTCATCTCCCACACCCCCTCCACCCACATCTCCACTTGCATCCACATCATTCACATCTCCCATTCCCGCCCCCATTCCCCCTGCATCTTCACCCCTCCCAGCATTATTTAATGTAAATAGCATATTTTTAGCATTAAATCAATGTGTATACCAGCTCCAGAATGAGTACAGAGCTCTGGACAGCCGGTATCAACAACTGACAACACACCATCAGAACTTACAAAGGCAATTTCACATTCTACAAACAAAAAATGCAGAAGTGAATCAACGCTACACAACGCTTGAGCAGGCTCACCAAACATTATTGGAGGCACCCCAACCATCGACAAAATCAGGTGTCAAACAACTAGAAGCTTTGCTCGAAGTATACGAGACCGACAACCTGCGAGTCAGACGCAACTTGGCGCTACTACGGAAACATATGGCCACAGCACTGGAGGAGAACAAAAGACTGCAAAAACAAAATGAAGAGAATCTGGAAGCAGCAATGGAAGGCTCCCCTCACGAGATAGATCCAGAGCAGTTCAAAGCAGTTCCAACGGAGACGATGAAAATCATTCTGGAAAGCTATGCAGGTCTCCTGGAAGCCCATGATGACTTGGAAAGAGAGCGTGACACACTTCAGAGCAGGCTGAAGGAACAGGAAGAACAACCGAAGAGTGTCCCATCAACCTCCACCTCAGACGAAGTAAAGGCCTTAACCAAACAGGTAGCAGAATTACAAAAGAGGTTACTGACATACGAAGGGCAGCCATCCCCTGTGGTAGAACCAGAGCAAGAAGAGCTCGTCCCTATTGAGGTAGATGATTCTTACGAGGAACCGTATGTTCCTATGCCAATGCCAGGTGGGCGACGAACCTCAGAGGGACTAGACACATTGGAAGTGGAAGCACCCGAGTGGCTTCAGACACTGGAAAGGACAGCGAACACTCACGAAGAACGGGTGGCAATTCAGATCCAATCACTAGCAAATTTAGAAGAGACCGTCATAAAGTCTGAATACTTCAAAAGCATGTCTCACCATAGATGGATCGGCACCAATAATGACCAGTATGTGCCATTCTGTATACTTTTGGCCGATTACAACGCGAAGATTCAACGACAATGTGGCAAACCTCCCACCTTTGCTACACAATTTGGTCCAGATGATCTACCGGAAAGTGCTCAGCGTGGGTCCATCCATCAACCCACCTGGAGAATCAGGCTTTTGGAAACGTATCCAGAAATGGTCCGAACCTGGAATAATATGCCGTTGTTTATTAAGTACAACCCTTGTTACATTCCAGTTCTGCGACGACGCACATGGCCTGAGTTCACTATAGCTGTCAGAGACATTAAAGCCTGTGCAAAATGGTTGAATTATGTTTATCTAGCACCTCCACGAGGACCTCCCACAGTCAATTACATGATTTCTACAATCCGTCACTGGAGTACTAGGCTACGCAATAATCCTGATGTGATGGCCCAGATGTGCATGAAAATATTTGAATTAATGCTGATCACTTTCAGGACGTTTAAAAACATTAAGGACCCTCACTTCTCAGGTGCAGGCTTTATGACAGGAAACCAAGATCTAGTGTATGATATGAGTACCACCCCGTCCATTGAAGTAATATATGCTTGGCACGCCAGAATCAAATACCTCCCAGCCTGCTTTAAACAGACCTTTGAGGAGATGTTCATCACCGGATTCTGGGAATATCACTCCGAAATCTTTATACCCAGACCATCCCATCTCCTCCAATTATTTGCTGTGGAGAGAACTATCTACTCAGAACAATTGAGGGTGCCTCATCCAGATGTTCCCGGTCCTGTGAATTGGGATGAGCTGCTCACAGATCTAGCACGTGGCCTGCGACTCGAAGAACACCACCTAGCCTCCGATGTCGTCCAATACTATGTTCAAAAATCCTCTAGACAAGGGTCTGTCAGGGGCGACAGACGCGAGAGTGGGGGGGGTGTTGGCAGCAGTCAGGGAACAGAAGGAGCTACAAGACGAAGAGAGTCAGAGCGAAGGGACACCACAAGCAGACACGGCAGTCAAAGAAGATCTGGCAAATAGGCCAATAATTTTCCTCATGAAGAAGCAAGTATGAGCATTCACGCAAATCTAGCACTTAGGCAACCTTTTAACTTTTCAAAAACCTTTACACCGATTAAAAGTGATTTTCATCACTTAACACCATTGTAAATACCATTTCATATTTTTGTAGCTCCATTTTGTGCAAGCCAAGGAGTCCTTGAGCTTGAGGAGCTTTAGAAGTATCTACCTACCAATTTTTGTAATTTTTGGATCTCGTTTGAGCCCTCAAATAAGCCCTGGAACCTAATTTTTAACTAGGCCGGACACTAGGTCTGAACAGGGCCAAAGCTAGTCAAAAACTATAAAAGGAGCTAGAGAGCTCATTTTTGAGGGTGGATTGTAATTGAAACAAACTTGTAAGAGCATTTTGAAAGTAATCTAAAGAACTCCATTGATTCTCCCTCTTTGTCTTACTGTGTGTGCGTGTGTGTGTGTATGTGGGTGCATGCTAGTATGCTTCTCACTCACACACTTGTGCCACCACTTGCTCGAGGTCTTCATACCATCCTCACGTCCTCCCGGATTGACATTAAAGGAGGTGCTACTCATCATTGAGCTACACCTCGCAAGAGGCTTAAGGATAGGAGAACAGGAATTAGCCACCAATGTCATCCAATACTATATCGACCACCCTATAGAATAGAGGTCTGTCAGGGGCGACAGACGCTAGGAAGGGGGGAGTGTTGGCATACAAGTCAGATGAAGAGCATACCAGCACAACAGAGCGGTCATGCACAATACGGCAACAAGGCCTAATCATTTTTTCCATGGACCCTTCACAACTCAAGTGATTTTAATCACTACACAAACATTGTAAATTCCGTTTTTGGTAGAATAGACTCCATTTTGTTCAAGCCGAGGAGTCCTCGAGCTTGAGGAGTATTAGAATTAGCTACATACCAATTTTCATAATTTCTAGACTCCGTTTGAGCCCTCAAATAGGCTCTAGAACCTAATTTTTAACTAGGCTGGACACTGGGTCTGGACAAGGCCAAAGCTAGTGAGAAAACTATAAAAAGAGCTAGAAAGCTCATTTTTGAGATAGATTGTTGGTGAATTGAGCTTATGTAAGAGACTTTTTGACTAATGCAAAGAACTCCATTGTTCCTCTCCTTGTTCTTGCCTTGTGTGTGCGTGTGTGTGTATGTGTGCTTCTCACTCACGCACTTGTGCCTTCACTTGCTCATAGTCTTCATACTAGTCCTCACATCTCCACGGATTGACAATTATGAGGTGGATCTCCTTATGTTGGTACTCACCATTGTGCTAGAGTGACACCAGTAAAGGAGCTCGAACCCTTCACACCCATAAGGGTAGTAGCGGAACCCACTCCATTGGATGTCACGTTTCAAGGTAGTGCTAGAAAATCGATCAGTGATGAAGAGGAAAGAAGGGACCAAGAAGTACATCTCCAAATAAGGCAACTGCACAGCGAGACGATACAAGTGGAAGAAGGAAAAGACATACAAACAGGGGAAGAACCAAGCATCCCCAAAACATGGTTGAATGTGGATGTAGCTCAGCTCAAGCCGGTAGTACAACAAATGATACAAACTGCTATGGATACTCAACAATTAATGATGGAAGCAGATGCTAATTATGATAAAGCCATGCGAAAGAAAAGTCAACTCCAGGTTATAAATGAGAGCTTATCGGCAAAATTGATTCAGGCTCAAAGAGCACTTTTAGACAAAGAGTCAAAAACCAAAGAAGCCAAGAATAAATGTACCATACTGACAACTGAAAACAAGAAGCTGTAAGAACAAATAAGAGAGCTACAAGGCAAATATGAAGCTGGTGAAGCAGAGAAAACATGAATGAATGCTAGAAGTAAACTCTTGGAATCTCAAATCAAGGTGTACATGGACGAAGCAGACAATCTAAGGAACAGGAACAAAGAATTGATGATAGCCTTATTATGCAACCAACCTATAGAAGCACCGAAAATGACAGAAGGCAACACAAAAGCATTGGAGGATCAAATAGCAAAGTATGAAGATCTGCTGAAGAAAGAGCATGCCATCATAGCAGAATGGGAAAAAAGATATATGGACGACACCAATTAAGTTAGGAGGAAGTGGAAGATGGCAAAAAATCAATACCTAGTACAATGCAATGAAGATGCTAACCAACTTGATGTCATAGGAGAGGAGCTCCTCAGGAACAAGGAAATGATTACGTGGGCCACTGTAGAAATCAAAGAGAAGGATGAACGCATCACTAAATTAAAAGCACATATAGAACAATAGGTAAACATGGGGACACCAATAGTTCCAAACTCCACAGCGGCTACTGAGGAGACTGAGGTGCATCCACTTTCTCCCCCCATGCATCATTCACCGATAAGGGAGGAAACAGAGACCCACACTAAGAGGCATAATCGGGCTATTGCAGAACGAAGCTGAAATGAGCGGGCACTACTAGTGTCCTAGCTTACTGAAGAATTTGAAGAACAAGTAATCCAAGTAATGAGAGAAGCAAAGATTGAGAGCAAGAATCTAGAACAGGTTATGAAGGCTTTCAGTGTACCTTATGGGTTACTCAAAGAAGAAACATGCCAGTACATAAAGATGACCACCAATAAAGAGCCAGATAGCAACCTACAGTTCAACATGTAGACATTTACCTATACACAAGAGGAATTTGATAAAGTATAAAATTTTTGGAAAAGAACCCTACATTATGAAGATGCTCCTGGATGCAATGTTGGGAAGCATAGTGCCAGGAAAGCTTAAATAATCAATGGCTAAACTATCCATTATTACCAAGTCCACCCCATAATTACTTACCAATTGAAGAGTACATGGTGAAAACCATCGAATTTTGGATCGCCAGACACGCCACAGTACCTGATTTAGCCATAAAAATGACTAACAAAAATTTGAGCATGTTACTTGTAGTAATCAAGGTGTTTCAACATGCATAGTATACATTTTTAAACTTCATCGGCATTAACCAGGGATCGGATGCTCTTATCTTTGATTTATCTACTATCCGAAGTCGATTAACACTAATGGCCATATATTCTAGACTTATGTTTTTGCCAAGTCCATATATGTAGACATTCGAAGTTGCATTTTTTAAAGGATTTTTTGAAATGGACTCAGAGATCTTTGCAAAAATATCTTATAACCTAAATGCGCGACTGGTGGCCTATGAATTAAGCTTCTTTGCAGATCATAGACAATCACTAGATGACGGGGTGAAGTCAAACCAATGGAAGGAACTCAGCCAATTCGCTTAGCCATCGAGACTAGAAAGTCATACAAACATATGCATGTTGCCACAAAAAGCCTGTCGGGGACGACAAAGTTGAGGAGGAGGGACGTGTGGAAGGGGAATCAAGCAAAAAGAGGAGAAGAAGGAGATCAAAGAATAAAACGGCTTAGTGAAGACAAAGATCATAAAGAAAAGAGCAACCCTCTGCCCAAAGCCCCGCAGGGCAACCATCATGCGACAACACCAAAGAACCAGTTCCCAAAGAATGGAGACAAAGAACAACATCCAGGACCTTTCAAGGGAGGTTGCACACAGCTTCCTCATCCACGAAGTGCATGCGGTGGAAAGAAATGAACAGGCTAAGCAATGCATCAGGTCCCAAGGATGTCAAAGAAGATTTAAGAATAGGACCTTTCAAACGTAATGCTAGCTTAGAGGATAGGTGAAGCCGTCCAAGTGGGCATGCAGTGCAAAGAAATAAACAGGCCCTAGAAAACATAACAGTGGGAAGCACGCCACAAGCAAGGATGCATCAAGGCCAGCAATTATCCATGAAGAAGTGCAAGAAGACATCCAGCAGATCCTAAGCCCCAGGAAGGTGCTTCAACCTCTTGATCTTTGGAAGGTCCAGATCGAAGGATGTAAACCCAGACCTTCATACCTTCCGTATGGTGCTTGCAGTGCAGATACAAAGAGGCGATTGGAAAATTAGACCACAAAGTTATTGTAGTGCATCTTCACTGGTTGTGTGCATGACAGCCCGACTTAACACAACAACCTAGAGCTAAAGAGGTTATTGGTGAGCTAGACTACAAATCGATTGTAGTTCATCTCCAAGGGTTGCGTGCAGTTAAAAGAAAAGAAGCGGCAAGATCCACTATAGGCATAGAACTACAGACAAGGAGCAAAGCATGTCAAGGGACGACAGAGCCAAAGAGGGGGAGAGTGTTGTAGAGAAAAGAGGCACAAAAGAGGTGCACCAAAGTTTTCAAAATGATGGCATAAAGATTCTTCTTCATAGGAAATTTCCTCAAAGCTATGTAAATGCACTAGAGGAGTACTCTAGATGCATAAGCCCCAAATCATTGTAACATACTTCTTCTAAAATAGTAGGAACTTAGAGATTAGTCAATTAAGTGCCGGTCTCATGTGTGAAAGGACCATTTTCTAGGGCACATGTATATAAGTCACTTTGTGACTCTTTGTAAAGACTTTTTGCCATTGTGAAGAAGAAGAACACAAATTTCAAATTTGCTTCTTCCCTGTTGATTTCTATCTTCTCTATGATCTTTTGTGTGTGTAATGCTCACAATGTGTGTGTAGGACTGTTGTCTATCCCTTCCCATCACTTTTGGACTACTGTAGTGTGTGTGTGAACCAATAGGAGTCATGGAGCAAGTGTAGGTGTTTCCCGCCATTCATGGTTTTGGCCATAACTTGAAGAGTGTTTGTCAGATTCAAGTGAAAACACACCACTAATAGTTGTGTCTCATTGAGAGCTTCAAAATCAACCCATTATTTCCCATATTTGGAGCTCGGAGCTCGGAGAAACATTCAAATTTGTGATTGTGACTGTAAGTGGTATCACGGCAGACATTTTCAGAAATATAGTGAGTTGGAGAGGTGGTTTAGTCTTTTCACATGCATTGTAGCTGAGCCACTTCACTTTCCATCATGTGTGCACACGTCCTCATACACTTGGTTCATGTGGTTCTTCGGATTGATAATTAAATGTGTATCAATCTACCACTATATGCACTTGTGGGGCAAATGAGAGTTAGTCTCTTTGACATAAGTCCTTAAGACTTTGTGACTTAGGTACACAACTATCCATAGAATTTCCCTTAAAAATGTGTCCTTTAGCTCCTCAAACTCTCAATAAAAATGCCAAAAATAGGAAATACTTGAATTTCATGAAACTTTGAAAAATAATACTTGGCTAGCATCATGAAACTTGGTCCATGACACTTATTAGATGTCACAACACTTGGTAAGGGCTAGTAATGATTGACATATGACACAATGGCACGTGTGAATTGTTGTGATGCCAACTTTGATGACACCTCGACTTTCATGATAGATGACACGATGAATTTCATGATATGTAAGAAGTGTTGCAATACAAAACAAGTGTCGATGATACTTGATCCAAGTGATACCTAGCAGGTGTCATGATACCTACCAAGTGTCAACAATACTCTAGAAATGTCATGATACTCGAGAGGTGTCAATGACACTTAACGTGTCATGATACTTACGTGTTGACAATACTAATGACGTGTTCTGATACTTGACACTCATGATACCCAACCAAGTGCTAGCGATACTCGATGAGTTTCTTGACACTTGACAAAGTGTTTGCATACTTGGGGAACCAAGTGTCACTACACCTAATGCAACTTAATGTCATGATACTTGGGTTTTTACTCACCCAAATTGAAACATTTTTATATATTTAGGAATCTCTCTAAGACCTCTTCCCCTTATGTGCTCAAAATGCAAGTGTGATTTCTCCAAACTCAATATGTTTTGGGTTTACCATTTATTTTACATGTGGCTTTCCCTTCTTGCATTACATTATGATTAGGTCTTTGATCGAAGCTAAGAAAAACATATCTTCTATCAATATTTTAGTATATTTATCATCTTCCAAAGCAGTACACAACATAATATATTTCTACATGGATTTACTAAGCTTCCATAAGGCTTGTGCAAGTAAAAAAAGCCTAACCATAAAAAAATGTGATGATATTTTGCATGGACCATCCCCAATTTCTAGTTTCGAGCCTTTTTAACGATGTTAGACTATTTGGAAATACACTTGACTATTTGGAAACATATTTTTTGTGCAATTTTTCCAAAAATTAACATGTCAATTGCTTTGAGCAATGTATTCCTGTTTCAAATTATCATATGCATAGGTGTCGTACGGTGCCCTTTATCTTACGTTCACCATTATACATAGGTTAGATGCAAGTAAAAAAGTTGTAAATCTTAAATCTTGTGTGTGAAATTCACCTCATACCTTATTAAATCTTTGTATAATTCTCAACTAGTGTGAGAATAATGTTTTCATGGCTTATTATGCCAAAAAAATGCCCTACCATAGAGATGCGGATGAGATATATACGAGTGTGCAGAGGATCCAACTGTCATGGACAAATAAACCATCCTGCACTATAGATTTGATGTGCATTTTTATATCACAATTTTGTGTCAAAATTTGGAGTAACTAATGTTTCCATCCCCTCAAAAATATATGTTGGAAGAATCTCAACCAGAGCCCATGAAATTGGATAAGATCAAGGTCAAGAGACTTAGACTAAGGGAAAGAAAACATCAAAAAGACAATGGATTATGCTTATATTGTGGATCGACTGTCTATTTGCTTGATTTTGACACTCAAAGATCTTGTTTTGAATTGATGACATCATGTATTTGTAACTACCATTGATGAATTGCCCTTAGAAACCTATATAAGGAGGGGTTTTCCACATACATACTCAGTCTTTCCAATGCTAGTCTTGTGGATGCCAATCTTGGAAGCTCAAGGAGTCGTGATCTCCAAGTAAGTACTTTCCCTCTTTTAGTTTGAGTTCTAGACTTGTCCTTTGTTCTAGTCTTGTCTAGTCTCCTAGACATTTTTTTTTTGTCCTATTGTATCTCATAGTACAAGATCCTTTCCAATTTCTCCTTGTATCTAGTTCATCTCCCTCAAGGGAGTTCTTGTAATTGAGATGTCGTAATTCATACCTATGGACCCAGGTTGTGAGATCTCTTGTATCATCCGTAGTCGAGTTATCCATACCTATCTGTCCTGACTTGTGGGACATCTTATATCAGTTACATATTCTTGTATTATTATTCTTGTAATCGAAAGTATAATTTTGAAATCTTTTATGTTCTAGTCAAAGGGCACAACTAGTGCTCCCTTACATTTTGGAAAGACTATTGACATAAGTCTGTATCAAGAATGATGGAATCCATTTCCATACTCCAAAATATCGAGTTTACTTTGAATGGTATATTTAAAAAACTCTAAGGTTTCGAAAGGAGGTTATGACAATTTGATCGCTCAGTTGCAAGATTTGCATTAGACTTCAAAAACTTATTTCAAGGATCCACATATCAAGAATATTATCTAATTAATCAATTCAAAGTGGTCTCAAAGTTAAAATAAAGGATTTTTTACCCTCTACATCTCAAGTAAATACTTTAGATGAGGTTATCAATCAAGCAGTTCAATGTGAGAATCAATTGTTCAAAGAAATTCAAGTCCAAGAACTAGAAGTGTTGAATAATGAAGACACTATTCCTCAAGAATTTGAATGAAGAATCTTTGAAGCCCAAAAAGTCATTGCAAATGATATGGACTATGCATATTGAAGATAACAAGAAGATAAAGGACAGTAAGGAGTTCATGTTCAATCAAGGAGGTGTGCTTACTCAAGGCTCTCCATCAAAGATCTTGGAAACACCACAACATACCACTAGAAGCTCAAAGGATCTATCGCATGAAGAACCCAAGGAAGCTCAAGAGAGAGCCAATCCTTCACCACCTATCAAGATTTAGGATCATGAAGAATTCAATATTAATCATGTCTTAGATTCAAGAATCTCCCAAGGAAGATTGGAATACCTTATTCATTGGAAAGGGTATGCATTAGTGATCATACTTGGGAACTTAAAGAAAATCTTCCGAGAGCAACAATCAAGGTTCATGAATTCCATAGGAAGAATCCAATGAAACCCAAGCTAGAGAACATGGCCGTTCCTCGTGGAACTTGTCGTTTGAGCAGGGAGGTGATGTAATGGACAAAGAAACCATCCTAAACCATAGATTCCATGTGAATTTCTATATCTCATGTTTGGTTTAGAATTTGGAGTAACTAATGTTTCCATCTCCTCAACAATATAGTTGGAACAATCTCAACTAGAGCCGATGCAATTGGATAACATCAAGGTCAAGAGACTTACACTAAGGGAGGAAATCATCAAAAAAGACAATGGATTATGCTTTTATTGTGGATCGACTTTCTATTTTCTTGATTTTGACATTAGATGGTCTTGTTTTGAATTGATGCAAGGTCTATTCATAGCCACCATTGATGAACCGAACTTGGAAACCTATATAGGGAGGTGTTGGCCACATACATACTCAATCTTGCCAACATCAGTCTTGTGGGTGCCAATCTTGGGAGCTCAAGGAGTCATGATCTCCAAGTAAGTACTTTCCTAGCTCCAGTTCTAGTTCTAGTCATGTCCTTTGTTCTATTCGTGTCTAGTCTAGTATCCTGGACATCCTATTTTGTTGTATCTCATAGTATGAGATCCTTTCCAATTTTTCCTTGTATCTAATTCATCTCCCTCAAGGGAGTTCTTGTAATTTTGATATCTTGCTTCATACCTATGTTCTTGGGTTTTCATATCTCTTGTATCATCTCTAGTCGCGAGTTGTGGGACTTCTTATATTAGTTACATATTCTTGTATTATTTTCCCTACATGGGTGATCTTGTGATCGAAAGTATAATTTTGAAATATATTCTAGTCTAGTGAGAGGGCACAACTAGTGCTCGTTTACACCAACTGCAAGGAATTGAACTCACAACCTCTTGGTTAGGAATGTGATGGGCTAACCACTTGCCCCAAAAGCCATGGTTGAGGATTACTTCCTAATCCTCTCTCTTAGGGTGTGGTTCAACCATCTCGTACCAGGATTATGTTACATTCTTCCCCCCTTGGTCGATCATTGTCCTCAATGATCTACTCTTGTATCCCTCTAGCCTCGGTGATCAATCCCTTGAACTCCCTAGGTGCCCTTGAATTGATGTTCCTCAACCTCGCACAGTTTCTTGAACCTTGTTCGCAACCTTGGTCTCTTGAACCCTTGCTCTCAACCTTGGTGTCTTGAACCTTCTTGTTCGCAACCTTGGTGTCTCGAGCCCTTGTTCTCAACCTCAGTCTTGAACCTTGTTCTCACCCATGCTTGGTATCTTGAACACTCAATCAAGTGCCAGCCAAGGATTTCCAAGGAATTCACACTTTCAAGCTAGCTCATTGGAAAGTTCGTTCGGAGAGCTTTCCAACGGTATATTACACGCCTCAATCCGACCTACGGATTGAGAGATACACCCCAATCATTGTAAGGTCCATCCTTGAAGCCGACGCGCGCGCCTTCCACAATTCCTACCCTTTCACATAGAGGATGCCCAAGCGCCTTTTTTTAGAGGCCATTGGATCATTCCACCTTGCCCAAGCCTACTTCCTAGGCTCTGATACCAATGTAAGAAAGTAAGGATTACGACCACCACATGCTTGAGAGATGACTCTCCTCCCAACCTTATGCCTGTATATATAGCTGCTTGAACTAATGAGGACCACAAATGTAACTAGAGTCCACAAGTGCATGTGCAATCTCCTCCACTCCTTTCATAACCACCACTAGAGTCTATTAGTGGCTGGAGTGATCTCGACCACTACTTTAGTACCTTCCACTAGAGTCCACTAGTGGTTGTTGTACTCACCTCTTGAGTTAAGTCCACTGGACTTATTTGAATATTAAAACTCATCGATAGAACCTCAGTGGGTCGACACACTGATGTTGGTTACCACACTAGTATCTTGTGGTTAGATGATGATTTTGATTTGCTTTGAATCTTTTTGAGAAACCAGCTTATTTCTCTTAAAGATAAAAACAATGCTTCAATACCTTGTTGAATTAGATCGCTGAAGAAGTTAAAGTCCTGAGTCAACTAGACTTTGACTCATAGCAAATTTATGTATGTTCGAAGTTTGAATTGGTTGTACAGAGTTTTAGTTATTTCTTTTTGCTTTCCAAATCTTTTGGAATTGGCTCAGACATGGTATCTGATTCCTTTTGCAAAAGACCAAGGTTAGCCAGTTGGAATTAGATAACTAATTTGAACATCGTAGTTAGATGTTATGTACAAGAACCTTTTCAATCTTCAAAAGATGATAAGTCTAAGTGGACTTATTCATTTGAGTTTGCTTCAAGTTATAGCATAAAAGATTTCCTAGATTCCAGTATACTCTAGAATAGGGAAGTTAGGAATTGCTCATCAGATTGACAATTCCCAAGAACTTTCACTTAAAGTCTTTGAGAAAAGTGTTCTAAGTTGGACAAATTTCATTATGGATTTGTATTGGGCAGGTTATAGTAAGGTTGACTCAAAGAAAATGGTAACTTTCTCTAAAAGTTTACGTAGGATTTTTCAACTCATTAGGACAAAGTAGTCCTCTAGTCGGGTGAAAAAAATCAAGTAACTGTTGGATCAAAGTAAACCATTGTACAGACATCTAAAGTTAGATGTATGGGACAACCAAACTTCAAGTTCTCCAAAACAAATTCAAGTGAATCAAGAATTCTTAAAGTCTTGCATGGGATAAGAATCCCACCTTCATTACTACGTCCATGCACTAGTTATGCCTAGAAATGGACTAGTAATTTGAATCCACCCAATTCACATGTTTGTGCCTAGATCGCACATCTAGAAACTATGAATTGGCTAGGGATGTGTTTAGATCCACCCTTATTATTCTTCACTAGTTTGTACTTTGTCTTGTTCATCAAAGTGCAAAACCAGATAGTGTTTTGAATCATTTGGGCAGGGATGCCACCACAGAGATGAGACATGTTCTTCAAGTTCTAGAACATGACCATGTTTTTCCAGTTTTAGAACATGAGGCTCGGGGGTTGCCTACAGTTATATATATAGCTTTATTTTCGAGGACGAAAATCTTTCCCAAGGGGGGAAGAATGTAATAAAGTAAGTCTATGATCTAGGGATCCGATGGCTTCAGACAGATCTGAAATCGGATACCGTTTGGTCACTCGTCCGAAGGACCAAAGATCTCAAGAGTAGACTCAAGCATAAGTCATGTGCTCTCATATTCAAGTAATCCACTTAGCCTAGTGGTTAAGTCTCATGGTTGTGAAGGAGGAGGTCTTGGGTTCAACTCCCATGGGGAGCATGGGAAGAGAGTTTTGCCCAAAGAGCTCTAGAGCTTTCTAACTCAAGTTAACGTGAGTTAACTTGAGTCTAGTGGACTTAACTCAAGAGGTGAGTACAACAACCACTAGTGGACTCTAGTGGAAGGTACTAAAGTAGTGGTCGAGATCACTCCAGCCACTAATAGACTCTAGTGGTGGTTATGAAAGGAGTGGAGGAGATTGCACATGCACTTGTGGACTCTAGTTACATTTGTGGTCCTCATTAGTTCAAGCAGCTATATATACAGGCATAAGGTTGGGAGGAGAGTCATCTCTCAAGCATGTGGTGGTCGTAATCCTTACTTTCTTACACCAACCACATCTCTATGGCAAGGACTTATTATGCATTCTTGAGCCCTTATGGCATCATTCTAGCACTACTTGTCACCAAATATAAAGTTTACATCACTTATAATGTCAAGCTAGCTTAGAAAGGACTAGAGAAGGGAGCACATGGTTAATTTTAACTTAAGCTAAAGATCAATTGGAATGAAACACTTCTAGAATTATGAATCGAGCTTCATGATAAATTATAAAAGAGAGATAAGGAATAATCTATATTTCATCAATAGTATGTTTACGTCAATTCCTTAGGGACTTTGATTTGTCTGCTTTATTCTCTCTCCCTTGCAAACATTGGGTGTTGGTAACTCAATACAAGGGAGATATTTCATTAGGGTTTATCTTTTGCAAACACATGGAGATTCCAACTTGTTCTAAAGTCTTGCCTATAAACTTTACTCCAAAGTAATTACAAGTAAAGAATTCCTATACAAATGCCAAATTGGTATCTAGCATTATTTTAGATTAAAAAAAATACTTTGCTCAAGGCCTTTCGTCACCAATTCATGAAATATATTTGAGGATTGTAATATTTGTCTATAATAAAAACCATCCTTTGACCATTTTCCAATATATTTTCTCAAGCATGAGCCATCACCATGGAAAATATGATCATCATTGGTCCGTACAAAGAATTATCAAACTTCAATGGACTTTTCATGATGACAAATATTACATTAAATTGCCAAACTAAATTAATGATAGAATTCAATAGGCACTTACATCTTGATTGTTCTCATATTCCCTTGTTCTAGGTGCATCAAGGTAAATGGAAGATTAGTCCATGCCACTATAGTCCACGATTAAGACATAGAAAATGTATTCTTGATTATTCTTTATCTTACTTCATCATGTTATTCCTTGCTCAAGTTCTATTTTTATCATTCAAAATACCTTCACACATTGTAGCAACGGTGCCTGTAATTGAATAACATAATGGGACACTTTTCTTCTCAAGTGATTCAAAGGAATTATATAGGGGAACATCTAATTCCATACAAAAAATAATATGTCATTCATCAAGGAATTTCTTGAATGCTTCTCAACATCATGAGGGAATAAAAATTCCTCACCATCTGTAATAATGATGGAGAGAAATTATATTTCTACCTGTGGTATTTTGGGTTCAAAGGGGTTCAAAGTGGATGTTGGTTGTTCTTTTGTACTTCTTTTGTTATCCAATTTTTCTTGTACAACACCCTTGAATTCCATTATAATTCTTTCACTCTCATCTAGCAAGCATATAATTTCTATTTGCTACTCTTTCTTATCATCTACAAAAACCCTTGTTACAAAATTGAGGAGCTCCATGGGTATGATGTTAAGTTCCTTACTTATGATGAAGATTTTTTTTGTTCGTTTAAAATAAGTATGTAGTACCCATCTCACTCCTCTTTTTATAACATATTATCAATGACACTATGCCATCTAAAAGAGTGCCCTTCATCCTCAATAATGGCCATAAAGAGTTTTACACACTTTACAAAGGTATTATCATTTATATGGATGTAAAATAGAAGTTCATAGAACCATATCCACTCATAGAGTAATGCAAAATATAAAAATCCATGAAATTAGTTATCTTTTCGAGCACATATAAGTAAATGGTTATTGTCCCATCAAGGTTCTAGAGTCTAGAAACAAGTTCGTGCAAGTTCTTCTAACCTTTCTACTTCGTTGTTTCCAAGAAATCTATAAAGTTTTGTAAAGGGTATTGAACAAAGTAGTGGTAGAGATGGAGGTAGCCATAATGTGGGTATGTATGTAATAGCAAGCATGTTGTATATCTAGAAGTACCTGTACATCTTCTTTGTTGCATAATGAGAAATAAGCATAAAACTTTCTTCTATAATAGCATAACATTTTTGGAGTGTCTTGGGCCATTTTGAAAAGCTAAAAATAAAATGAAGATTTTGTTGACAAAATCATCCACAAAACTACTAAAATCCTAACTTGAACATTAGAAGTCATGGAAATTTGAGCTAATTATGCATTAAATAAATTTTTAACATACTCTCACTAAAACTAACATGAAAAACCCACATCTATATAGTAGTGGAATATAGTTTTGTAAATCCAAAGTATGCGTTACTACCATTACAAAAATCATTTCTTCTATAATATCTACATGTTATTGGCATGAAAGATTATAAACCATGATCTTCTTGTGATGACAAGAAATTACTAGGTAAAAAAAGGGCTATGATAATATAAATTTAGTTCCATCTAAACTTTAGACATCAAGCAGCAAAAGAGATATGAAAATGGAATTTTGGTTTCACTCTCACCAATATGAAAAGATCAAATTTTATATTGGAATCTCTTTCTAATCAATAGACACTTCAAAAAAAAATAATAATGTATATATTAAATGAATAATAATTGTTACATAACCCAAGCGTTGAGCCTTAGGGGTTGGATGAGAGGCTAGGATTCCTCACCCTACACCACTCTTTATGTAGAAAGAGTGGGTGGGAAAGCAATGGTGGAGATAGCTTCTCACCTAGATAAACAAGCTAAATAAAGAGGTTTCTCTTGGTTAGGTAGAATGAAGCATATTTCTTCATGATCTCATGTAGACTTTTGCTTTTTCTTTGCCATGTATAAGATTTTGTATCAGAACTTGTTTTGAAGCCCTTAGCCATGGCAAAAGTGAACTTTATCCATATTATGCACAAGATGCAAATTAGAAGATAGAGATAATATCTTTAAAATTCCTTGCATACACTTAGCAACAACTATGGAGGGAGCCAAGGGATAGAAGTAAAGAGAGAAGGATATAGCACTTCCCTGTCCTCCCCCATGCATGACAAAAAATAAGGAGAAAGGGATTTTCTCATCTCCTCCACCCATTTCATGAAATCTACATGTTGAGCCCATAAAAGTCATATTGGTCAAAGTCAACTCCAATCAAAGTAAACCGCAATTAAAGTCAAAAGATCAAAGTTAAACCAATCAAAGCCAACAAGGTCAAGGTCAAAGTCAACATGGGCAAAGTCAAAGTGTTCGAAGTGTGGGTGTCAAGGTGCACAGGTAGTGCACAATTAATTGTTCACAAAGGGTAAAATTGCAGAAAGTGGGTTGCAAGTTGCAGAGGTATTTTTGTAATTTCTCTAAGGTTCAAAGTGTTTTTAAAGTGTTTTGGAAGGTTCAGGTGAACCCTCTCTTAAGTGCACAAGTGAATAATTAAAAGGAAAAATGTGAAGGTATGTGAAGCGACAACTTACGCAGAAGTGAAAGTCTGGCCCCCCAATTAAATTTTTTGTTTTAGTCTAAAGTCACTACAGGACAAAACATGGATTCGTTGGCTGCCCACTTTTGGAGACAATCTTGGGACATCAAAGTGAGCAGCAAGATACTCTTGCAGTTAGGAGCGTACGTGAATCGACACTAAAATCAAGGCAAGGACTATTCTTGGACTAAGCAAGACTAAGCAAGGTGAGCATAGTCTAAGCTAGAAAGAGAGAGAAGTGCAAGAGACACACAGTGTGCGATGCAGAGAAGTGAAGTGCAAGGTGTGCATGAAGAGTGACAAAAGAAGT
>CM035432.1:140088431-140228431 GCA_020310875.1 Ceratopteris richardii
CGGAGAACCAAGATAAAGATGAGAAAAAATCAGAAAAGCAGAAATTGTTTTGCAGGTACTGTAAAGGGAATGATCATATCATAAAGAACTGTCCAAAATTGGCTGCAAAAGAGGCAAAGAAAAAGGAGGTTGGAATGGTTGTTGTAGAGGCCTCTGCACCGAAAATAGAGTCTGCTAATCTTGTGTAGGATGAAGAATGCATGTTCACTATTGTTTGCAGTTTTGACCCATCTTCTCATGAGCAGTGCATGTCTATAGTAGACTCAGATGTTTGTTACTTTGACACTGGGGCGACCAAACATATTACCTCGCAGTGCAGTTTCTTCTCTTCACTCGAGCTTGCCCCTATAGGGAATAATGTTACATGCACCAACAACTCCTCTTATCTTGTTATGGGAGTTGGTAAGATCATTTTGACTACTGGTGATGGTAGTTATTTCACTTTGTAAGATGCTTTATTTATGTCAAGGATCAAGAAGAACCTGTTATCAGTTTCTGCATTAGACAAGATTGGCTTGGTTGTGAAATTTGTTGATGAGAGGTGTACAATTCATGATCTATCAAATGGTTATGTGATTATTGCTTCTGGCATTTTATGTCGTGGGCTGTATAAGCTCATAGACTATGAGAGATTTGTAAATGATTTGGCATGTGCAGTACATGATTTGCAGGCTATGTCAAATGCAAAGCTTTGGCATGCATGCTTTGGTCATCTGAATTTTGCTAGTTTGCTACGCCTACAGAAATCTGAAATGGTGTCCTCTTTGCCCAAACTTGAGGCACCCGGAAAACATGTTTGTGAAGGCTATATTTTGGGCAAAATGCAGCGTTCCTCGTTTCCAAAAGATGGTTCAGTTTGGGCTACTCAGAAATTTTAGCTTGTAAATAGTGATGTCTATGGTCCTATGCAGACACCTTCTTTTGGAAATTATCTTTACTTCGTGACTTTCATCGATGATTTTTCTAGGCATGCATGGATATACCCATTGAAGGCAAAGTCTGAAGTATTCATGTGCTTCAAACAGTATTGGTTTTGGTTGAAAATTTGTCAGCATGTAAAATGGGCACCCTTCATTCTGATCGAGGGGGGGAATATATGTCTTATGATTTTAATGCATTTCTGGCTAAACGTGGGATAAAACACTAGTGTATTGTGCTGTATACAACTCAACAGAATGGAGTTGCTGAATGAAAGAACGGGTCACTCATGGAGATGGTGAGGTGTATGGTCAAGAGTCAGGCTTTACCACACAATTTCTCGCTTGAGGTTGTCATGTGTGTAGCATATGTACTTAATAGGTGTTCCACTAAAGCGCTGCAGTCTATTACTCCATATGAGGCTTGGCATGATCGCAAGCCATCTGTTGCTCATCTGCATGTTTTTGTTTGTTTGGCATATACATTAGTGCCTGAACAACATTGCAGAAAATTGGATGATAAAGCAATAAAATGTATTTTTGTTGGGTACAGTTCTAAAAGTAAAGGCTATCGTCTGTATCGTCCACAAACTAAACGCATTCTGGTTAGCCGTGATGTTGTTTTTGTGGAAGATGCTATTCAACCATTGCTTTCATGTACTAAGGAGACATATGTTAGCTCCAAAGACATGTATGATACTGTGCTACCTCTTTTCACAGGTGGACAGTCTAGTGTTGGTTCTAATGAGGCAACTTCTCAACCTTTGCAGGTTTCATGTGATGATGGAGATCCTCCCATTTCTGATGCAGGTTTACATGATGCACTTGTTAATGAGAGAGCTTACATTGAGGAGGCAAAAACTATGCCAAAATGGCTGGTGCAGACTTTGCGTGATTGCAAATTAGATGCACCTCTATCATATCGTACTCAATCATCCTCTCATAGTGCCTCTTTTGCATCAGATTGCTAAAATATGGCTGCATCTAGTCTCTGTGATGAGAATGAGCCTGTTTCATTTGATGAAGCATAAAATTCAAAAAATTGGATGGCTGCTATGCAATCTGAATATGATGCTATAATGAAGAATGGTACTTGGTCTTTATGTGACTTGCCTTTTGGCAAGAAGGCCATTGGCACTAAGTGGGTTTACAAGCTCAAGCGTAAGCCTGATGGAACAATTGACAGATATAAAGCTAGGCTTATTGCAAAGGGTTATGCACAGGAAAGAGTCATTGATTTTGATGAGACCTTTTGACACTTGTGTGTCCACTAGTGGCTTTTGCTTCATGCTTGGTAGCTCATGTTTATCTTGGTTGAGCAAGAAGCAGCCTATTGTGGCCACTTTGAGTTGTGCGGCTGAGTATAGGGCAGCTGATGAGTGTGTGTGGCGCAGACGCCTTATGGCTAATTTGGGTGTTGGTTGGTCTTCTACCACCACCATCTTCACTGACAGTCAGAGCGCATTGGCAGTTGCAAGGAACCCTATGTTCCATGCTCGCAGTAAGCACATTGAGGTGCATTATCATTATGTCAGGGAGAGGTTCTCTACTGGGGAGATCAGCTTGACATATGTGCCCATGCAGGAGAACATTGCAAACCTTTTCACGAAGGCTCTGCCTAGGGAGAAGTTTGAAGCTTTCTTCAAAGCTTTGGGCATACTTCCTTTTGTGGAGTGATTTCCACATAGCTTGGCACTTCCTTATACATGAGTGCCAGTTACTTGTTCACCGAATCACTCCTAGGGGGGATTTGTTGATATATTTAGGTAGTGATGTGTATGAACACTCTAGGATTGCCAGGGCACTTTCTTCCCTCTTTAGGAGGTTTTTTTTTCCTTGGCTTGTATGTATGCCTATTGCCCTAATGGGCTACTTATCTTTGTACATTCTCTAGTAATACATTCAGTATTGTTGTGCTCCAAGCTTCTTCTTCTTCTTCCTTGTGATGTTCGTGTGCTTCCGCAGACGTCTAACTCCAAGAATATATATATATATATATATATATATATATATATATATATATATATATATATATATATATATATATATATATATATATATATATATATATATATATATATATATATATATATATATATATATATATATATATATATATATATATATATATATAATATACATACACACACACATACATACATACATACATACATACATGCATGCATACATACATCCATGCATACATACATACATACATCCATGCATACATACATCCATCCATACATACATACATACACACACACACACACACACATATATATATATATATATATATATATATATATATATATATATATATATATATATATATATATATATATATATATATATATATATATATATATATATGTATATATATATATATATATATATATATATATATATATATATATATATATATATATAGAGAGAGAGAGAGAGAGGGAGAGAGAGGGGGGGGGGAGGATAGGAGAAAAAAAAGGGAAGAAGGGAAGGAAAAGCATGCAAAAAGTAACAAAAGAGAACACACATGCCAAACTTGGAGGATGAAATGGGAAGATGGACCAAAAGCTTAAGGGAGAGAAGAGATGAAGCTCGAGATTTTCTTATTTGCCACGTCCCAAAGTATCCATAGATTTTTTAAATTTGTTGTTTTTTATTCATATGCATTTTTTGGACCGTACAACAAATGCATAGCTCCAATTTGAAGAGACAACATCCCGAATTCAATTTGTGGACATGCAAAGTGGCATGTCCAAACATTGTTTCTAGCTAGTGAGCACCTGGTATGCGGTCAATATCTAGTAGTTCATGGTCTCTCCTTGAACATCATATTTAAAATTTATTTATTTGCTTACTCTTATTGCAAAGTTATGATGATATTATAACTAGAAATGTTTTATGTTTGATTGATCTACAGAAAGAAACAATGTTCAATCTCCACCTTTTGAGAATTGTATGTGTTACTGACAACTTTTTAATGATCTTTTGATGTGAAATGAACTTTAATTCCAATGTGGAAGTGTTTTTCTATATTATAATGCCTCTCAATTTACTAGAAAGGTTTAGGAAAGGCTTCAATTTCCAATTTAGATTAGTTTTCTCACTCAGATATTATAACTACACAATTTTTTATCTCATATTCTTCTTATATTTTTTTGGCACATAGAGGAACCATAATGATTGTTTGCATTCTTGGATGAGCAGGAAGTATATGCCATACTCAAACTATGACACATTGTATTGTTATTTGGGAAAAGGACTAAGTGTATCAGATGGGATGGACATGGGTGGGTGCACATGCACATGCATGTGCACCACTTTCGCCATTGATTTTGATGGTTTCATTCACACTCGATGCACCATGATGGCAAAGGGACACTTGTATGTTTTTTTGTCATTGATTACGAAGAACTATACTACACACATTAACATATGCCATTGCAAAATGCACTGGTCAATTGTAAGATATGTGGATTGAGAATTATTTCAACACATCCACTAATCCTAAGATAGTTTAGAAGAATAAGAAAAAGTTATCTAGTGATAAGATATCTAAGATCAAGAAAATCGAAGTCTTTCATAAGGTGCAAAATTGAACAAATATGCGATAGACAAGAGAAAGTAAGCATATACATATGTGTTAAGTTAAATTTAAGTTATATGTCAAGATCCTAATGGATTGAGATTGTTAAGGAAAAGGGCATAGATGATAATTTCAAACTAGTAAATGATTTTTAATATTCACGAGACTCATAATCTAAATAAGGGACTAACAACTATCTATGTGATTATCCACATGGAGTCAAAATTTTCAAAAATTAAATGTATTGTAGTCTATTGATGCTCATGGATTGCAACTCTAGATTTCTTAGTATGGATTGAAACTAGTTGGATTACATCATCTATGGGTTTCACAAAGAGCAAAATACAGAGGAGACTATAGTTTCTACCAAAGTGCTATTAGAGACTCTTCTTGGATAATGGGATCTAGAGATTCCACTCTATTATTAGGAACTTCTTATATATGAACCAAATCATAAACGGATTCTTTGACAAGAGATCCTTTGATAAAGTTAGATGAGTAGATACAAAAAACTTGCAGAATTGAAGGTCAGATGTTGTGAATTGTTTAAGACTTATGATTACTAGAACAATACAAAAGAAGAAAGTGGTATCAATCCCAATGACCTAGAATTACTAAAACAATAGAAAAGAAGGAAGTGATATCAATCCCGATCATAGATGGTCGAAAAAGACTGTACCAACGTAAATTAGGCCAAAAAAAGAAACAAACTTTTAAAAGAAAAGCATTTAGTGTGAAAAAGGAAATCTCTTATAGAACATTAAATTGTGGAGCATATACAAATGTACTCTAGAAGGGAGATACACAATGTTACGTTGAAAATGACTCGATTATTTTCAAATAAAGGATACATATGGAATCAAAGATTCGACTTTATAGGTTGTCATCCTTGTATTAATGGCCTAACTTATATGTTCAACTCAATATATTACAGCACCTCTCATGGAAAAGCAAGGGATCGAGTTTTAAGCTCCAAAGCATGTTGTATATATCAATGTCCAAACAAGAAATTATTGCCTATATGGTCTATTATTCATCAACATATTAGGAAAAAAATGCAAATTAGGCAAAAATTCAAAGTAAGAACCTATTGCATTAGGAAAAAAAGTGAACCTTGCATGGGCCTTGTAAGGATTCTTAATTTTTAGGGATTAAGTGTAATCTTGTACTTTGCTAAGGGGACAAAGTGCATTTAATATAGCACTTTTTGGTAGGTTGAAGTGGGCTTTTTTTTAGGCTGAGCTAGGATCTTCTTTCTCTTTTGCACAAAGAGAGAGAGAAAAACCACTTTCCACCTCATCAAATCCGTCCATCTTTATGAATAAAAAAATGAATTTTCTGAAAAAGTCTCTTTTTCAGCTATTGTTTATTCAAAATGGCCCATACTTTTATGTATATGTCAGGAGTTACTTTTTTTAGTTTTGTTTCAATAAAAAATACTTTAAAAAACATACTTTTCAAAATCCCTCCAAAAGTTAAGTGCCACATCATCAAACCCATAACTTTGGTTGCCCCAAAAATGAATTTTTGAAAAAAAATCTTATTTTCCCTCTTACACATTGAAAAAAGTCATTTTGACCTATCCACATACCAAAACACACTTTTTTTCTTGCACACAACTACTGTACAAGCCATTCCAACCATCTTTGTGCTTCTTCCTATTTGGTGCTCGAGTTTTGGAACATCATGGTGCTCACATGTATTACGAACATGACACCAGCACCAACACGTGCTCCTCACTCAAAGAGTGTACATGTTCATGTTCTAACAGAATTTTCACCAACAACTAGAGGTAGCAATGACAAAGATTCTCAAAATGAACGACGTGCAACTGGAGAAAAGAATCTTGATCTTTGGGTCAATGGTGCTTCGTATCCCTTAGATCCAATGTCTAATGTTCATCCTAGATTCCATAGTATCTCCACATTTCTACAATTCCTTGGTAGCGGTGAAGATGGATTGCTAGGCTATTGCAAGCGATTGTCTAACCATTCTACATCTATAGCAAATTCTTGGATGCAAAAATTTCATCACAACCATTTCAAGATACACAGTTTAGAAAGTGTTATACATACTTTAGAAAGTGCTATCAAATCTTTGGATGAGCACCATAATAGACTCCAACAAGATGTGGAAGAAAAGAAGAGCACAATTACAAAGTTAAAAGCCAATCTTGCACAACTAAAAGAGACTCCACTTGGGATGAGATATAGGAAATGACCATTAAGCTCTTTGAACTAGTGGTGGAGCATGGAAGCGACATGTTTATGCACTTAGGTTTGTGTATCACTTGTTTATTTATGTTAAAATACTTTTAGATTGAGTTTCTTATTGTGCAGGTCATTTGTTGAAGATGCCAGTGCTTCCTCAACAATGGAGGATCAATTGAAGTTTCTGAATTCTTGTCTTAGCAACAAACATGTGCTTATGATTTTGGATTCACCAATAGGAAATCACATCAAAACCCAAGTGATTAAAGATTTTGCAGGGAACTTACAAGATATTATTAGTCTTAGTGAGGTACAGATGGTATGTGATGAAGCAGGTGTTAGTTCTAGAGCATACACTACATTGTACAATCTTTTGAAGCAGGCTTTGTTGATATATTTAGGTAGTGATGTGTGTGAACACTCTAGGACCACCGAGGCACTTTTTTCCCTCTTTAAGAGGTTTTTTTCCCCCGGCTTATATGTACGCCTATTGCCCTAATCGGATAATTATCTTTGTACATTCTATAGTAATACATTCGGTATTGTGTGTTGTGCTCCAAGCTTCTTCTCCTTCCGTGTGCTGTTTGCATGCTTCCTCAGATGTCTATCTCCAACAATTGGTATCAGAGCAGGTTGTCGCTTCATCTAGGGCGCCATCGACACTCCTCCCATTGCAGTCTCAGAATTGCATGAATTTTGGTGAGCATACTCAGCATGTTTTCGAGATCAAAACAGCTTCGCTATATGGTGCCGAAATTGCGACCTGAGCTCGTTTCAGCCTCCGAATGCACTGTCACAGTGCTTGTCTAGGCTATTTCATCTTTTTGTGCCAAAGGTATATACCAGTTTTTGTTCGCCAGTATAAGTGTCTCGAAGTCTGCTACAGGTCTAGCGGAATTCATCTGGGCAATTTTGTTCAACTTTTTTGAGATACAATCAATTTTCTACATCAAGGTATTTTAGTCACCGGCCATGGCTGAAATCAGTGATGTATTCCATATGTTGGCTATTGAGGATAGGTTGGATCGTACCAACTACCCGTTATGGGCTTATATGATGCGACATGTATTGGTTGCAAAAGGACTGTGGGACATTGTGTAGGGTGTTGAAAAACATCCTATCACACCTGCAATTGTTACAGTTGCAGGTATAGAAGCTGAGACAGAAGGTGTGGAAGATGATGATATTCTACATATTCTTGTTCGTGCTATGGTTTTTGTTGCACCTACTGCAGAGCAGATTCGTTGGGATGGCAGAGATGCTCAGGCACATGCATTGATAGCTTTGTCTATCAAACATGCCATTATTCCTCACATTCGCTCTTGCAAAACAGCTAAGGATTCTTGGGATACACTTACCACATTGTACCAAGCTAGGAATGAGGCTCATGTTGCTTACCTCCGAAAACAATTGGAGAGCGAGCACATGAATGAAGGTGATTCTATGGACAATTTTCTAACAAAGATCAAATACTTGAAGGAATAGTTGATTTCTGCTGATGAGGTTATACCAGAAAGCTCACTTGTGCAGACCGTTCTGAATGGCCTTCCTGATTCATATCAGAGTTTTGCTTCTACTCTTCGGTTAATGATGAAAGGCAATCCAAATGCCTTGTCATTTGAGGAGTTAGTCTCTGTTCTGTTGCAGGAAGATCAGTCCAGGCAAAACAGATCCATGCGTGTTGCAGATCAAGCTTTCTTGGCTAGTCAGAAGGGCAAAGGAAAATGGATCTCTTCAACTAGTAAGCAGAAATCTGCAAATGTTGCACATTCAAAGAAGGAAGATAAAGATGAGAAGAAATCAAAAAAGCAAAAATTGTTCTACAAGTACTGTAAAGGGAATGACCATATCATAAAGAACTGTCCAAAACTGGCTGCTAAAGAGGAAAAGAAGAAAGAGGCTCGAATGGTTGTTGTAGAGGCCTCTACACCAAAAACAGAGTTTGCTAATCTTGTGCAGGAAGAAGAATGGGTGTTTACTACTATCTGCACTAGACTCAGATGTTTGGTACTTTGACACTGGGGCGACCAAACATATTACCTAGCAACGCAGTTTCTTCTCTTCACTCGAGCCTGCCCCTACAGGGAATACTGTTACATGCGCCAACAACTCCTCTTATCCTGTTATGGGAGTTGGTAAGATCATTTTGACTACTATTGATGGTAGTTCTTTCACTTTGTCAGATGCTTTATTTGTGCCAGGGATCAAGAAGACCCTGTTTTCCGTTTCTACATTAGCCAAGATTGGCTTGGTTGTGAAATTTCTTAATGACAGGTGTAGAGTTCATGATCTGTCAAATGGCAATGTGATTATTGCTTCTGGCATTTTATGTCGTGGGTTGTATAAGCTCATAGACTATGAAAGATCTGTAAATGATTCGGCATGTGCAGTATATGATTCTCAGGCTATGTCAGATGCAAAGCTTTGGCATGCATGCTTTGCTCATCTGAATTTTGCTAGTTTGCTACGCTTGTAGAAATCTCAAATGGTGTCCTCTTTGCCCAAACTTGAGGCACCTCGAAAACATGTCTGTGAAGGCTGTATTTTAGGCAGAATGCAGCGTTCGTCCTTTCCAAAAGATGGTTTAGTTTGGGCTACTCAGAAATTACAGCTTGTACATAGTGATGTATGTGGTCCTATGCAGACACCTTCTTTTGGAAATTATCCTTACTTCATGTCTTTCATTGATGATTTTTCCAGGCATGCATGGGTATATCCATTGAAGGCAAAGTCCGAAGTGTTCATGTGCTCAAAACAGTTTTTGGTTTTGGCTGAAAATATGTCAGCATGTAAAATGGGCACCCTCGTTCTGATCGAGGGGGGAGGGGGAATATATGTCTTTTGATTTTACTGCATTTCTGGCTGAATGTGGGATAAAACACCAATGTACAGTGCCGTATACACCTCAACAGAATGGAGTTGCTGAACGAAAGAAAAGGTCACTCATGGAGATGGCGAGGTGTATGGTCAAGAATTAGGCTTTACCACATAATTTCCGGCTTGAGGCTGTCATGTGTGCAGCATATGTACTTAATAGGCGTCCCACTAAAGCAGTGTAGTCTATCACTCCATATGAGGCTTGGCATGATCGCAAGACATTTGTTGCTCATCTTCGTGTTTTTGGTTGTTATTAGTGCCTGAACAACATCGTAGAAATTGGATGATAAAGTAGTAAAATGTATTTTTGTTGGGTATAGTTCTGAAAGTAAAGGCTATCGTCTGTATCATCCACAGAATAAACACATTCTAGTTAGCCGTGATGTTGTTTTTGTGGAAGATGCTATTCAACCATTGCTTTCGTGTACTAAGGAGACATCTGTTAGCTCCAAAGACATGTATGATACTTTGCTGCCTCTTTTCACAGGTGGACAGTCTAGTGCTGGTCCTAATGAGGCAACTTCTTAGCCTTTGCAGGTTTCATGTGATGATGTAGATCATCCCATTTCGGATGTAGATTTACATGACGCACTTGTTGATAAGAGAGCTGATATTGAGGAGGCAAAAATTGTGCCAAAATGGTTGTGCAGACCTTGCTTGACAGCAAAGTAGATGCATCTCTATCATATCATACTCAATTAGGCTCTCATAGTGCCTCTTTTGCATCACATTGCTATGCTATGGTTGCATCTAGTCTCTGTGATGAGAATGAGCCTGTTTCATTTGATGAAGCACAAAATTCAGAAAATTGGATGGCTACTATGCAATCTGAATATGATGCTATAATGAAGAACGGTACTTGGTCTTTATGTGACTTGCCTCCTGGCAAGAAGGCCATTGGAACTAAGTGGGTTTACAAGCTGAAGCGTAAGCCTGATGGAACGGTTGACAGGTATAAGGCTAGGCTTGTTGCAAAGGGTTATGCACAGGAAAGAGGCATTGATTTTGATGAGACCTTTGCACCTACATGACGTATGACTACTGTTCGGAGGATCTGTGCCTAAAGAAGGCATTATATGGTTTAAAGGAAGCGCCACGTGCTTGGTATGAGGAGATACATGCCTATCTAATTGCACATGGTTTTGAGAACAGTCCAACTGAAAGCACCTTATATGTTAAGCGTGACAATGATGTACTTATGATCATTGTGGTTTATGTTGATGACATGCTGCTCACTGGTCCTCATGAGAGGCATATTGCTGATTTTAAGGCTGATTTGCATGCCTCATTTGAGATGTCTGATTTGGGGCATTTGCATCACTATTTGGGCATTCAGTTTATGCACGTTGATGGTGGAATGGCTTTTTCTTAAACGAAATATATTGACACATTATTGCAGCATTTTGGCCTTGATGACTATAAACCTATTGCCACTCCTATGGAAACAGGTTTATGATTGAGTCTTCGTGATGCTCGAGATGCATTTGATGATGTTCTCTATTAGCAGGCTGTTGGATGCTTGATTTACTTATGCATTACTCGGCTAGACATTCAATTTGCTGTCTCACAGATGAACAGGTTTATGTGTTGCCGAAGAGTTAAGCATTGGTAGGCAGTTAAGTGCATCTTTCGCTACTTGAGTGGCACCCGGCGAGGGATCACTACCGCTAGATTTGCATGATTTTTTTGAATCTGATTGGGTTGGTTGCTATGACACTCATGTGTCCACTAGTGGCTTTTGCTTCATTCTTGGTAGCTCATGTATATCTTGGTTGAGCAAGAAGCAGCCTACTGCGGCCACTTCCAGTTGTGAGGCTAAGTATAGGGTAGCTTTCACAGCGACTGCTGAGTGTGTGTGGCTCAGATGCCTTATGGCTAATTTGGGTGTTGGTCAGTCTTCTACCACCACCATCTGTAGTAATAGTCAGAGCGCATTGGGAGTTGTGAGGAACCCTGTGTTCCATGCTCGCACTAAGCACATTGAGGTGCATTATCATTATGTTAGGGAGAGGTTCTCTGCTAGGGAGATTAGCTTGGCATATGTGCCCATGCAAGAGAACATTGTAGACCTTTTCACGAAGGCTCTACCTAGAGAGAACTTTGAAGCTTTTCGCAAAGCTTTGGGCTTACTTCCTTTTGTGGAGTGATCTCCACATAGCTTGGCACTTCCTTATACATGAGTACTAGCTACTTGTTCACCGCATCACTCCCAGGGGGGATTTGTTGATATATTTAGGTAGTGATGTGTGTGAACACTCTAGGACTACCGGGGCACTTTTTTCCCTTTTTAGGAGGTTTTTTCCCCCCGGCTTATATATACGCCTATTGTCCTAATGGGCTACTTATCTTTGTACATTCTCTAGTAATACATTCAGTATTGTGTGTTGTGCTCCAAGCTTCTTCTCCTTCCTTGTGCTGTTCGCATGCTTCCTCAGACATCTATCTCCAACACGCTCTACAAAACAAAGGTATTTTCCAAAACATTTTTCCATGCCCTTACAAGGTATCTCTGAAGAAGAAGATGACCAATGAGGATGTAGCCAATACTCTTGGCAATTACTTGCATATAGAACATGTTATGCCTGCATCCATTTATCATTCATCTACATCAAAGAAAGATTTGAAAAACTTATCTAGAAAGGGATTCATCTACATAAATTACAACAATATATTTGTCAATTTGGAGATAATTCAAAAGGAAATGGTTAAATTTTACAAATCCACAATTCAAGGTATATCCATTGTTGCGATAATGATATTCATATTATTTTTATTAATATAGAGTTTGTTATTTGATGTAGATTGTGGTTCGAAACTCAAGTTTGTATTGAAGCTAGATGAATGTCAAATCATAAAGGGACGACGTATGGAGAGACTTAGTGTGACACTCATGAACGAAGCTATGGCACATGCCATTATTGATGAAAGTGAAGAGTCTACCCATCACTTTACATATAGTGTCCAATCCGAGAAAGATATATGGTGGTTAGATGCTATTGAAGTACCTAAAGAATCCAATGATGTTCTTACATGGATTTTCAGTAGGACCCCATGGATCATATAGGTGATAACTTGTCAAATTCATGGTGCCAAAATCAATGTAGAAGGCCTAGGTGATTTTGAAGTAGAGTGACACTTAGATGGAGAATTGAATACTATCAAATGCATGTTAGGGTGCAAACAAGGTGCATCTGCTCTCTATCCTTATCCATATTGCACACGAGGTTATAAATGAACAAAGAGAAAACAAAACAACATAGATGATTTAGTTGATGACACAGATGCATCTCCATGTACTGAATGTGATATACCTTTAATGAGGTGTCCCATGTTAGGTACACCTAATCGGGACATGTCAGATAAGGATTGGAATCCCATTATTCCATTCCCTTTAGTCAATGTCCATTTTTGCACCTTGCATGCCTTCATGAGAATTTTCGATAGACTATTGAAGCTCGATATAGAATATGCATTTGCCATGAATCCAGTTGATAAATCTATTAAACATATAAAGAAATTGGAGGAACTACTTAATTCAATTGGTTGTCATGGTGGAAATGTAACCCTAGTTGTTAAGAAAGTTGGAGAATCTCAAGATAGTTTACAACAAGTGTCAATGAGAGGGAATAAAGCAACACATTTTTTTAGAAGAGGTACTAATTGTAATAAAGTGATAGGTAGGAGATGATTGAACCACACCCTTGACAGTAGGAGATAGTTGAACTACACCCTAAGAGGGAGGATTAGGAAGTAATCCTCAACCATGGCTTTTGGGGCAATTGGTTAGCCCATCACATTCCTAACCAAGAGATTGTGAGTTCAATTCCTTACATTGGTATCGGAGCCTAGGAAGTAGGCTTGGGAAAGGTGGATTGACCTAATGGCCTCTAGAAAAGGCGCTTGGGCATCCTGCATATGAAAGGGTACAAAGTAGCGCACGTCACTTTCACAAGTTAGTTCAACAATGATTGAGGTGTATCTCTCAATCCATAGGTCGGATTGAGGCATATAATATAACAGTTGGAAAGCTCTCAGAACAAACTTTCCAAATTTACGGAGCTAGCTTGGAAGTGTGAAGTCCTCGGGAAACCATGGGTAGAACTTGATTGAGGATTCAAGATACCAAACATGGGTGAAAACAAGGTTCAAGAATGAGGTTGATAACAAGGGCCCAAGACACTAAGGTTGCGAACAAGAAGGTTCAAGACACCAAGGTTGAGAGCAAAGGTTCAAAAGACCAAGGTTGCAAACAAGGTTCAAGAAACTATACGAGGTTGAGGACATCAATTCAAGGGTACCTAGGGAGTTCAAGGGGTTGATCACTGAGGCTAGAGGGATACAAGAGCAGATCATTGAGGACAATGATTGACCAAGGGGTGAAGAATGTAATAAAGTGATAGTTAGGAGATGATTGAACCACACCCTTGATAGTAGGAGATGGTTGGACTACACCCTAAGAGGGAGGATTAGGAAGTAATCCTCAACCATGGCTTTTGGGGCAAGTGGTTAGCCCATCATATTCCTAACCAAGAGGTTGTGCGTTCAATTCCTTACACTAGCATTCAAAATCATGGACATTATGAGTTGTGGAAAGACCTATGCATGATCACAACAGACAATGACTCTCAAGTTGATCTTTGTAATAAGAGAAAGAAGGTTTGGTCAAGCTTTGATAAGTTGGTAGGCTTAATGGGTCTGACTAGGTATATTGCTATTCAACATTAATTGTTTCAAGAGACATTAATGGAGTTCACCAAGTGTTTCATTCAAGCTTGGGGAGAGAGCAATATAACACACTACATTGTAAGTGTATTCGTCTTCTAAAAGTGTTCATTGCACTTACCTTTTTCCAATACACTTAACAATTTTTAGCATATTTTATTTGCACATGGAGCTTATTTCATGCATCGATATGGGTCATTAGAGA
Organism: Ceratopteris richardii; assembly: GCA_020310875.1. Lineage (NCBI taxonomy): Eukaryota > Viridiplantae > Streptophyta > Polypodiopsida > Polypodiales > Pteridaceae > Ceratopteris > Ceratopteris richardii. Next base: position 140,102,949 of record CM035432.1, read on the forward strand.
TTTCAGTACCCAAGGAATGGAAAAGTCACACTACAAAGCGAGGGGTGTCTACTTCAAAAACACGTGACATGGTGGTGGACCAATGCAATCAAACTACATGGAGGACATGTTTAATTGGTTTTACCGCACTACATTCTCGAGAAAGTTTTTTGTGGAACGACTTAGGGATTCACAATTGGCAAAACTTGCAAGAAGGATGCAACACAACATTGCTAGTGAGAAATGTAAGTCATCATTAGGACCTCTCCATCATGCTCAGTGGCGTGCTAGGAGAGTATGAGAAGGATCAGCTTGGAAGTAAAGTGAATTCATTATTTCCCATTATGTGGTAAATCCTAGGATTATTCTAATCTTGGTTTCAATGTGTTATTATTTATATTATAATATTTTGTATGCTTTTAAATAGGTTTTGTCCATTCTAGTGTGAACAAAAAATATTAAAAGAAACTCTATAAATAGAGAGAACTCACTTCATTTCACACTTTTGCAACTCAAGAGAATGGCATGCACCAAGAAAACTGCAAGGAAAGATCCCGTGTTCTTTCCTAACCTTCATCTAGGGATGCAATGCCCACCATGGTTGCAACCCCCCCAAAGGACCTGAAGTGGTTCCCAGAGCACTTCTATGTTTGTGTCACATGATGGCACACCACTTGGGAGCAATCCATCTTGAGAACATGAAGTGTCCAATATCCTAACCAAATTCCTTCTATAGCCTTGATATTGTGACATTTTGTCGCGATAACCTCATCTTTTGGACATCTATGAGATTTAGGTTTCTCCATTGGAGTTCAGGCTATGGAAGTGATAGTAGGAATTCAAAGAAGAAGATGCACAAAGAAAGAAATGGAGACGCAGGAGCTGCAATGGTGTGCTAGGGAGAGAAAGTAGTGGAAAGAGATGAGTTTTGGGACCTAGGTATGAAAATGTGAAGTTTTGGAGGGAGAAAGTTGTATTTTGAGTTATTTTTGAAAAAGTCACCTTTTTCAGGTCAGTTCATGCATGGATTTTGATTTAGGAGTCAAAAATAGCACTTTTGATCCTAAAAAGTGGTTGGGGGGCCATTAAATGATGTTATGATGAGTTTTAAAACTTTTTGAAATTTTTGATTTTTTGGGCCCAGGTAAGTTACGAGATTCCTTTCTCTCTCTAGAGGCAAAACCTGAACATAGGAGAATCCTGTCTCCTCATCCCCATTCAGCTTAGTGATTTATGTTGTAACCAATTGTGACCTTGTTTAAACCCCGCTTTGTGGGATACGGGGGGTCCCACGGGTACCATGCCCATTCATTGTACAATTGTTCTTCAAAGTTAAAGCTCGGAAGAGTAGGTGCTTTCTGAACCTCCATTTTTTTTCAAAAGAAGACTATTGAAAATCTGTATATAGATGTTACCACAACCTTTACATATTGAAATAGCATGCGCTTACGACATTTACTGAACATCCTGTCTAGGAAAGCGAAGAATAATAGAAGTGCCCTAATTTTTTTGTCGTTCCCAAGTGTGTTTCTTCATAGAAAATAAGGCAGAAGCTGATCTGGTTCCCATCCCTAACAATGAGAAGATTTTAGTCACAGGGCTTAATTATAACTCCTATCGATCAATCCCTCCTGTGTCACAAACTATGGACAATTCTACCGTGATCTACATCCGGGAAACATACTGCAGTAAATGCAGTACTCTCATTTCATAATAATTTATAAGATTGCATGGAATCAAAATATTTTGATGTCTTTTATACATTGAAGTGGCCACTTCAAAGGAACAGACGTTTTACCTTAGCAAAGTTTATGTCTGCGTACTATTTACTATAGTGGAAATGTAATAGGATGTTTAGGTCATAGGATAGAATAGAGGTCCAGTAGTGCCATATTGTTCTTCTCTGATCGAAGAAGATGCTATCACAGAAGAGCTGTATTTGAGTTGAACACTGGTTCCTGCTTCGGCTTGTATAGACTGCTCATTCTCACTCTTTATGTATCTATATTTCAGGGCGATGATAACATATGGCTCCTTAACGGATGGAGCTAGCGAACTCTCCATAGATATGGAGGTTATGAGAAAAAAATGTCAGAGAGCTGAGTAAATTGTTTATCATAGAAAAGTCGACTATATGTGTATCTCTTGGATAATAGTAAGGAATTCGCTGTGAACCGGATTAAGGAATATGTCCTCGGCCAGGCTTATCGAATTCATGATTTGCGACTTATGGACTATGGTAGGTTATAAGGCATATGCAGCAGCAGCAGCAGTAGCGATCGATGGGAAAGTTGTGAGCATAGATGAATTCGATTACAATCAAGGTATCAATCATTCTTCCTCCCTAGTCCCGTCAGCATCGATTTTTCTTCTCATGCAACGTTTTATCTGCTTTTCTGCAGGATGTGAAAGAGACGATCCTTTTACATGACAGCTTTCATCCCTAAAGTACTCCAGAATTGGGCTATTAGATTGCTGCTCATGATACAGCTGTTACTTCCCATTAGAAAAGCCTGCTGATCCTGTTATGTGCATTAATGGCGACAAACGCAACAATGAGAATGTGTGCATGAGGTATTAATCCAGCATCTGATGTGCTGCACTAGAATCAGATTCGCAGGCATCCTTTATTGATAACTTACTTGTGACGCAATGCAAGGACCATAACTTGTGACAGCATCAACGTGCATATCTGAATAAGGAGGAAGATCACTTGCCGAGACGATCGACTCCACCATTTCATCACTCCTCGCAAATCGTCCCCTTACACGAGGTCTGTTATCTGCTAGGGTTTTCCTGCAAGCATACTGTCACAACACAAATCGTTGTACGAAATCAACACATAAAACAATAGTGTGATGTAGTTTCAAAGTCATTCGGCTTGGTATTAAAACGATACTTTAACAGAACTAACCTTGATCTTCTTGCTGAAATTCCTCTCTGTGCGTTTTTGTCGATACCTGTGCAACTTCATTTTCCTTTCCTCGCTGGTGCAATGTCCAATCTTAACACCGATCGGTTTCTCTGGAATGTAGGTTTCTTTGTTGGCATTCTTGAATCCATTATATCCCTGAAATGAAAGAAACATAACTTATGAGATTCTTTCGAATCGGTTACGGACAAAGCTAAGAACGTGAACATAAACTAAGAGGTAAGTACCTGCAGGTCCCCAGTGCTATATACGCGTCTTACTGGCACATCAACGGTCTGGCAATGACTTGACAAAGTGGAAGATTGGAATAAGCTAACGATGTTTGCGCAGCTGGAGGGGGCTTTAGTTGGAGCGTGAGGGTGTTGCTGCTTGCAACAAGCCAGCGGAATGTTGGAACCGTCAGCTTGCGATACAGAAAATGAATCAGTCGACGTCTTAACTTGACCCAAGGCATCGCTACTTTGGCTTCTCTGCAGGCAAGGAACATTGCGTTGGATGTCAAGACGACCGCCCGATAGCTCTCTGCAAGTTTTGCTTCCGTCCTCGCCACTATGAACACTTGCTTGTCCAAGGGATTTGTTTCCCTGTGGAGGACTGAATGTGTCGAGCTCCTCGGTCATAATGTCGTTAATAGAAGATGAACCTCCATCTAAGTTGTTGAGTAATGTGGCAACATTCGAGATAAGCGGCTTGTCATCGGAACTGGTGTCCATAGACGGAGTTACCACTATGTCTCCAGAAATGAGCGCCTGAAGAACACCCATGCTTATATTATTTCCATCAGAATCTACGCGTTGGGAAAACTGGGAGGAATGGGTGAGTGAGAGAGGCACATCTTGGTTCAAAGATTGTGAAGCGAAAGAATGCACAGAATCCGTTGAACCAATAAGAGAACTGAGATTCAACTCGTGAAAGGGCGCGCAGTTCAGGTGTTTGACTGCCAACAGAGTCTCATACACTTTCTCATCTTCTGCAGACGCATTTAGAGCAGCGCCATCTATTGTGTCCGTAAGATTGATGCATTCTGTATAAACGCTGTCACCACTGGCGGACAGCCTCGAATCAAGCACTTCTGCTTCCATGTCCATTAATCTTAAAGAATCCGATATTTCCTCTCCCATTAGTAAAGCGAATCTACAGTCTTCTGCATGGACAGCGATCGTGTCATCGTTAGGACATGCTTCCAACGATTCAGCGAAGACATTGTCGCTGACAGCAGACATGAGCTGTAAATCATCTCGGCAGTCCGCTAATTCTTCGATTCGACCGTCTTCGAGTCCTTCCAGTACACTGTTCTGCAAATGCCTATACTTCGTTAGTAATAATTAACTACAGCAGTGAGATGATGAATAATTCACCGATTACATGATACATTGCCAATCTCTGCCTATGATGAAGGACAAGATTTACAAGCGTTTGAAGCTACAAGATATTTAGCTTACAGCTCAATAGCCATCGACATGAAAAAGCGATAGATGTCGTTCGTGAGTTCAGTATTTGCAAGATCATTGGAGGCCGTGCATTAATTTAATTTCAATGTGGTTGGGAATCGAGCGTACCAGCAACAGATCTTTGTTAAATACGTCGAATTCTGTCAAGTTGCTGATGTTTGGCACCAGAAGACCGTCTGAAGCACCATAACCGAGATCAGCTTCTAGAGACATGGAGAATCCGAGAAGAACAAAGAGATTTATGTCGAGCAGTAGCGGTGCTTGCCAATCAGCAAATGGAGCGCAGAAGACCATGAAAGCAAGTTAAAGAAGAGAGACGAGGACAAAAAGAGGCAAGGCGCAGTAGGACGAGGAGATAAAAGATTGGAATAAAGACTCAAGAGGCTGTATTTGAGATGGGAGATTGAAAAAGTTACATGTTCAGTCAGAATCCACAGCCATGAGAGCACTAATCAACAGGCGGAAGAAAGCGAAAGCACCTTCGAAATCATAGAAGATCTAATGCGACAAGCATTGTCTAACGGAGGCAGGTTACAGGTAGCTCCTGATTGGGTGACTACATTCTGCAATCTTCATTGTGCACCATATGAGAGAGAAAGAGAGAAATTTAAGCATACTGTGCATTTTGCCTCGCCGGAAAGGATCGAGTATACATCTGTCTTACTTCTCCTGAAAAGAGCCGAGGATGAGTTACCTGACACTCGAGACAAATGAGTCTCATGACTCGAGAGCGACCTTCGGTAGTAAGATAGAATGATTGATGGTGCGCATGGAGTTTATACCCACGCCTGCAGGGTCGCGTCACTCCCGGGCCCTGGCTGGCGCTGTTGCTGTGCCGCGTGCAAGTCCGTCTATGTGGGAGAGACAGCGTTCTGACAGAATGAGGTTACAATACAGTCAACACTGATGCGTCACCGTCCTTGAAGGGGTTCATCAGCATCAGTTCTTAATTTATTTCGGCATGGAATAGGCATCATGCATGATGCATGGCCGCTGCCCGGGACGTTTTTTTTTTCTGAGAGTACAATGAATTGGAAAGACACACATCGGGGACCTCTTAAGGGAGAGGCATTCATCTTGGGGAACTATCAGGCATCCAGCCTTAGGTGAGACTTGAACCTTGGTCATCTTCCTAAGAGTATAAGGCACATCCGTTAAACCACGTGCTCGCGACATTGAGAACTTGAGAAGTAATGAATTTCTATAGACCATTTTTTTCCAAACAATACATGTTTAAAATATAGAGGAAAAACGTACAAGGAACTTAGAGAAAGGAGGCTAAGAACAAAGGTACAAAGTGTGATGAACGATGATCTGTTCCAAGGGAAATTTAGAGAAAAGGCTAACAGGTGTAAAGCGTGATGATCGGTGGATATCTTGTTTTCCAATCCCAAGGAAACGGACGATCATGGAGTTAAAGGGGCAAATTCTTTTGAGCTATCTAAGAGCAAGTGCGATTTAGTTCGATTGGCTCGAAGGTCGAATGCAAAGCGAAAGTAAGACTTAACCTAGAAAGGTGAAGAGCATCCATCGGTGATGGGCCGACCCCACAATACATTGCTATCAAGTTTGAATGCAAATGCTAAAAGGCTAAGTGGCTCTCCATTGCCACACACATGTCCAAATCCCCTTTTGAGTAAACAAACAATATGAGAATGGGCGGCTCAATATCGGTCTGCCTCGTTGTTAAGGTACAAGCCCCACAAAGGATTGACAAGGGGTACTCCCATTGTCGAGCATCTACCCATGATCCAAGGGAGAAGAAGGCACATCATTGCCGTTCTCTTAAACAATCGTGACATTTTCACACAATCATGGCTGCCTTAAATAAGTATATAAATGTCTTGAGAGGTTTTGTTTGTCTGTTTGACCCCTAGGAGCTTGAATTGATATAACTTTCTCATCCAAAATCTGTTTTTTGAGATCTAGAGTTTGTCGAAAAGCTTGTTTCAAAGTTGATGTTCAAGTGGGATTAGGAATCCAAGGGCTCTCCGCAAAATTTTTCAATAATACAAGGGGGAAAATGCGTCTTTAAAAATGCTTGAATCAAAATCATCTACTAAATAAATTAAAGTTAAAGCTTGATCTAAACTTTGTACTTTTACAAGTCCATTAAGAGCCATTCAAGGGTGTCCAGAGCAAGGTAAAGTGCAAAACAAAGCAAGGTTTGGGGAGCACACTTATTGGACATCATAACGCTTTTCGGAGCACTAGCATCGAGGTTGGAAGAACTCTCAACCTCCTTAGTCAAATTCTAGTATAGGCTAAGTGTGATTAGTGGTAATGATTAATTAGGATGATGCTAGTCATGAATCAAGATTAAGAAACGCTAATTACTCAAGTTCAAGCATAGCTAAGATAATGTTGCTACAAACCCTAAGGAAAAAGAACATAAACTAAACAATCACACTTCAAATGGTGACAAAAACTTAAGTGTTCATAACGATGCGAATTAATGGAAAAGAATTGATAATCAAAGTAAAATATAAAAAGAATAAGTGGTTGATACAAAGGAACAACAACATGGTTGTACTTGGGAAAATTGGGATAATTGATAAGGCTTATGAACCTTAGATCAAGCAAATATCTAGGATAGGATAGACAAAGCATCATGTCCTCTGAGGCTAGTGTCAATCACATAGTTAGGTCATGGGCCCAACAACTCAGTGATTATCCCTACATGCTGACATCAAAAACTAGTGACGCAGAGGTGTCCTATAGTATGGAGAATCCAGCTGGTGGTTCTGGTGTTGCATACCTATAAAAACCAAAAGGACCATATACGACTCAATCGAAATATATTAGGACCAACCGATCAGGTGCTCGTATCTATGAGGATGGTTTGAGAAGGTCTATTGTCCAACTTAGGAATCCGGGTCAGCTTGTGGGACTTGAACACCCTGTGGTCCAGTTTGAAGAAGGCTCATACATTGATAAAGAGGAAACCATGTACGTGGTCACAAGCATACCCGACAGGACACATGAGTTTGGAATTGTCATTCTTGAGATGGAAATGGAAGACCTAGAGCAAAGAACCCTAGGAGGAGATCCTAGGACACCTAGAGGTAAATCCATCTTGACTAGAGTGATCACCCTAGAGTGGAAACCCCAAGACAATAAGAGCATAGAGTTATTCTTGAATAGGAGCATTCATGAGGCATTTTAGAGGTTTAAACCCAACCAACCTAACAAAGTTGGATCAATCACCATTTATGAGTTTAAGGACCTAAAGACAATAGGAAAGGTTGTCTATCTAGGTAACACTTCAGAGAGGACGTTCCTAGTTATGTAGCAGGGTAGGCATGCCTACAACTATAAGGGAAAACTGATCTTCCTTCCACCAAGATCGAATGTTTCCCATGGCCTCCAAGGAGTAGGATCATCCCAGGCTCATGGAACCCAAAGAGAAAGAGCTGGAGAGAGATTGGAAGGACTTTTGCCAACTAGAAAGAGATAGATCAGGAATGGAGACAAATAGGACAGATCAAGAGAGGCATAGAGGCCCAAGACTTCAAAGAGGTGCATATGAATTTCCTCTGCCAAGACCCAAAGAACATCCTAGGACCTTTGACACCTACGCAGTCGGTTGAGTCCATGAAAGATTACTTCGATGGCACAAGAGATCCATATGATCACGTAGCAAAATTTAGACAAATATTGAGAGCTAAAAAATTTGATGACATGTTCACTCAATATAATGCTTTTGGTCAGACTCTCAAGAACACAGCCTTGACTTGGTTTCAACCATTACACCAATGACAATTTAGAAACATAGACCAATTACTAGAAGCCTTCATAATTGAGTTCTCTAAGAGTGGCATCCGACACAATACCTCATCCCTTATTTATAGCTTTAGGCAAAATCCTCAAGGGACACTTAGGGTTGTAGGTAGATAATTTATTTATCATCTGAAGAGATGCCCTATTCCCCAGTTGCCCACACCAGCCAAACAAGTGGCTTTATTTCTAGATGGATTGTTAAGTGCCAAATTGAGATCTTATGTGTACCTAAAGGAACCTAGGACCATAGAGGAGTGTGTGCGCATGTGCATAGACATAGAGGGCAACCTAGGTGATGAATTGGAGATCTCAAAAACATATTAAGATTCTAACAATTCTACAAGTTTCATTTCCAAGCCATCCACCTCCATTGAAGAACTGGCATATAAGGTAGCTCAAAAGCTAGGAGTCTTGGGCAAACACACACCTAGGATGGTCTCGGTGAAACAATGCTATACATGTGGAGGAGACTACATGGCTAATGTTTTCCCAATCATGGCTCAAGACCAAGGAAACCCTAGTGGCCAATACTGCATGATAAAGAGAAAATACACAAACCATATAGCTCAAGATTGTCCATACAATAGGTAGGCAATCATATAAACTTATCAGCAACCTTACTAATAGGGTAGGTATCAAAAGTAATACTGACAGCCATATTATAGGCCACATCAACAACGTCAACCTCAATACCAATAACAATATCATGCACCATATAGGCCACAACCGGTCCTAGGAAACCAACTGCTACATCAGTGCCAATGTGAATCGAGTTAAGTATGTAGTGGTAGAGGAGAACACCAATAGAGCATTGGTGCCAATGACCCCTCTCATGTCACTCATGCTCAAAGTTCTGACTACACCCATGAAGATAGTACACGAGCTTATTACACAGAGTCACCCAAGCATAGTGAGACTTATTCGTATCAATATGAGACACTACCTATGGAATGGAATTGGGAGCCAGAATACTCCAATGTCATGTATACAAATCCTAACTCCAGGCCACAATTGAGACAAATGAGACCACAAGTCCCTAGAGGACCATGTTTTAGATGTTAGGGTGAACATTTCATTTGTGAATGTCCCCACCCACTAGCTCGGGGACAAGGAAAGACCATCACAATACAAGGCTTTTGTCCTGAGTGTTGCAAAAAACATCTCCTGAGAGATTGTCCAAGGAACCCCTCTAGTAAGCACATGGATCCTATATAGATAGTCACTAAGGCACAAGCCTTAAAATAGGCTAAACCAGTTCCACAATCAGACTCAAGTGAATCAAGAGAGCCTAGGAAGAGGAAAACAAGAACTTGGAAGGATACCAAGGAGAAGTCCAATCATAAGTGGGCTAGAAAGTTATCTTAGCTAGAAGAAAGCCTAAGAGATGCAAAAATAAATGCCTATGCAGGTAATTTTGTCCTTTTGTGCCAACCATACATACAAGTTTTGGTTCACCACAACAAGGGCCTCGAATTCTGCTACACGTTTAGCAGAGCTTGACAAGGTAGTTCAATTCAACTTTTCAAGATAGAATTATTTTTTTGCATGAAGGTATTTTAGTCAGTGGCTTTGGCTGAAAGTAATGATGTATTTTATATGTTGGCTATTGAGGATAGATTGGATGGTACTAATTACCCATTATGGACATATATGATGCACCATGTATTGATAGCAAAAGGATTGTGGAATATTGTGCAGGGTGTTGAAAAATGTCCTAGTACACCTACAAATACAATTATTTAAGGTGATGCAAATGGTGTTGAAGATGATGATCTTCAAATTCCTCTTTGTGTTGCAGTTCTTCCTGCACCTGCTATAGAGCAACTTTGTTGGGATGCTAGAGATGCTCAAACACATGCATTGATAGCTTTTTATATCAAACGTGCCATGATCCCTCACATTCGCTCTTGCAAAACAACAAAGGATGCTTGGGATACACTTACCACTTCATACCAGGGAAGAAATGAGGCTTGTGTTGCTTACCTCCAAAAATAGTTGGACAGTGAGCATATGAATGAAGGAGACTCCATGGATAGTTTTTTGATAAAGATCAAAGATTTGAAGGAATAGTTGATTTCTGCTGATGAAGTCTTACTGGATAATTCTCTTCCAGATTGATATTAGAGTTTTACTTCTACTCTTTGATTGATGAAAAAAGGCAATTGAATTGCCTTAACATTTGAGGATTTAGTCTCTATTTTGTTGCAGAAAGATTACTCCAAGTAGAACAAAGTCCATTATGCTGCAAAGTCAAAGAACGAAGACAAAGATGGGAAGAAAACAAAAAAGCAGAATTTTTTTTTGCAAATGTTGTAAATGAAATGATCATGGCATAAAGAGTTGTACAAAACTGGCTGCAGAAGAGGCAAAGAAGAAAAAGGCTAGAATGGTTGTTGCAGAGGCCTCCACACCTAAAACACAATCTGCTAATTTTTTGCAAAATGAAGAATGGGAATTTACTACGGTTTGCAGTTATGATCCATCTTCTCATGAACAATGTATGTCTATATTAGACTCATATGTTTGGTACTTTAATAGTGGAGAAATCAAACATGTTACCTCACATAGTAGTTTTTTTAATACACTTGATCTTGCCCCTATAGGGAATGCTGTCACATGGGCTAACAACTCCTCTTGTCCTGTAATGGGAGTTGGTAAGATCATTCTAAATATTATTGATGGTAGTTATTTCACATTGTCAGATGCTTTATATGTGCCAGAGATAAAGAAAAATATTTTTTTAGTTTCAGCATTAGCCAAGATTGGCATGGTTGTCAAATTTACTGATGACACATGTACAGTTCATGATCTTTCAAATGGTGATGTTATTATTGCTTTTGGAATTTTATGTCATGGTTTGTATAAGCTCATAGATTATGCAAAATCTCTGAATGATTTAGCATGTGCAATTCAAGGTTCTCAGGCTATCTCTAATGCAAAGCTTTGGCATGCACACTTTGGTCATCTAAATTATGCTAGTTTTCTATGCCTACAAAAATATGAAATAATAGCATCTCTGCCCAAACTTGAGGCACCTTGTAAGCATGTCCGTGAAGGTTGTATTTTGGCCAAAATGTAGCATTATTCCTTCCCTAAAGATGGTTCAACTCGAGCTCGAAATAAATTGAAGCTTGTCCATAGTGATGTATGTGGTCCTATGCAGACACCTTCTTTAGGGAACTACCTTTACTTAATGAATTTTATTGATCATTTCTCTTGGCATGCATGGGTGTATCCATTGAAGCAAATTTTGAAGTGTTTATGTGCTTCAAATAATTCCTACTTATGGTTGAAAATATGTAAGCATATAAAATGGGCATCCTCCATTCTGATTGGGGGGGATAAATGTCTTCTAACTTTAATGCATTTATGGCTCAGCATGGGATAAAACATTAGTGTATAGTTCTGTATACACCTAAAAAAAGGGAGTTGCTAAAAAGAAAAACAGGTTTCTCATGGAGATGGAGAGTTGTATGGTCAAAAGTCAAGCTTTTCCACATAGCTTCTAGCTTGAGGTTGTTATGTGTGTAGCATATGTACTTAATAGGTATCCCAACAAAGCACTAAAGTGTATCACTCCATATGGGGCTTGGCATGGTCGTAAATCATATGTTGCTCATTTGTGTGTCTTTGGTTGTTTGTCATATGCATTAGTGCTTGAAAAATAATGTAAGAAATTGGATAAAGTAGTGAAATGTATTTTTGTTTGATATAGTTCTGAAAGTAAAGGCCATTGTCTACATCATCCATAGATTGAACTGCATTTTGGTTAGCCATGATTATTTTTTTTTGTGGAAGATGTGATTCAGCCATTACTTTCATGTACCAAGGAGACTTCAGTTAGCTCTAGAGACGTGCACACTTTGTTGCCTTGTTTTACAGGTGGATAGTCAAGTGTTGGTCCAAATGAGGCAATTTCTCAACCTTTATAGATTCCACATGATGATGTAGAACATTCCATTTCAGATGCAGATTTACATGATGCACTTGTTGATGAGAGGGATGATATAGAGGAGGCAAAAACTATGCCTAAATGATTGGTGTAGACTTTGTGAGATAGCAAATTAGATACACCTCTATTATATCATACTCGTTCAGGCTCTCATAGTGCTTATTTTGCATCAAATTTCTATCCTATGGCTGCTTCTAGTCTTTTTTATAAGGATGAGCTAGTTTCTTTTGATGAAGCTCAAAATTCAAAAAATTGGATGTCTATTATGCAATCAAAAGATGATGCTATTATGAAGAATGGTACCTAGTCTTTATATGATTTGCCTCTAGGAAAAAGGCCATTGGTACTAAATAGGTATACAAACTGAAACATAAGCTTGATGGAGCAATTGATAGGTATAAGGCTAGGCTTGTTTCAAAAGGTTTTGCTCAAGCGAGGGGCATTGATTTTGATGAGACTGTTGCACTCACTTGCTGAATGACCAGCATTCATAGCATTTGTGCACTTGCAGCTCATCATGGCTGGAATGTTGATCAGTTGGACATTAAAACTGAACCTGACTTACATGGAGAAGTGTATGTATTTTAGCCCCATGTTTTTGTGCAAAAAGGGCATAAAATTAAAGTGTGCAGGTTGAAAAAGGCAATATATATCGTTTGAATGAAGAACCAGGTGCTTGGTATGAAAAGATAGATGCCTTCTTGATTGCACATGGTTTTGAGAACAGTCCAACTGAGAGCACCTTATATGTAAGGCATGTAGATGATGTACTTCTGATCATTGTTGTGTATGTTGAGGACACGGTGCTCATTGGTCAATTAATAATGTGTTTTTCTCCAAGCTCATTCTTCTTCCTCGTGTTGTTTGTGTGCTTTTGCAGTCTTCTAATTCCAACAATGGGTATCAAAGTAGGTCACCGCTTTCTTTAGAGCATCATTGACACCCTATGTCGAAATTTCATTTGAGCTTGTTTTAGCCTCCAAACACATTATTGTAGTGACTATGGATGTGATTTTTTCCTATTGTGGAAAACAATATAGTTTTTGGTTCACCAGTGCAGGTGCCTCAAAGTCTTTTAGAGGTCTAGTGGAGCTCGATTGGATAATTTTTTGTGAGGTTGTAGCAAAGTGAATGTGAAGGGAATTTTTTCCTTTTGTATTCAACATATGTATAGTTTTCACTTTGCCAGTGCATGCGCCTCAAATTCTACTACAACCATTTTTTTATATTTGGGTATTTAGGTACTTGGCATGGTTGGAAGCAATGATTTATTTATGTATGATGGTTGCAAGGAAAAGTTGGATGATTCAAATTACCCATTGTGGTCATAGATGATGCTTCATGTATTGGTAGTAGAAAGCTTGTGGAATATTGTTTAGGGTGTTGAAACACATCCTCCTATGTCTAAAAATATAGTGATTGTGATTTTGATGCAAGTAATGTTGAAGATGATGATCTTTAATTTTTCAATACTATTGTGGTTCTTATTGCACCTACTATACAAAAACTTTGTTGGGATTGAGGAGACGCACAAGCACATGCATTGATAGCTTTATCTATCAACCTGCCATTATTCCTCACATTCTCGCATGCAAAACTACAAAATATGCTTGGGATACTCTTAGAACACTCTACTAGAAAATAAATGAGGCTTGTGTTGCTGAGATCCCAAAATAATTGAAGAGTGAGCATATGAACAAGGGAGATCCAATGGACACTTTTCTTACAAAGATCAATGATTTAAAAAAGAAGTGGATTTTTGTTGATGGAATCTTGCTACATAGTTAACTTGTGCAAATTGTTCTTAATGGCCTTCTAGATTCATATAAGAGGTTTGCTTCTACTTTTTGGCTGATTATGATAGGAAATCCAAATGCTTTAACTGTCGAGAAGTTAGTCTCTATTTTGTTATAGGAAGATCATTATATGAAAAATAGGTCAACTATGCATATTGTAGCTCAAGGTTTCTTAGGCAGTTAGAAGGGCAAAGGCAAATGGAGCTCATCTACTAGTAAGAAAAAATATGCTAATGTTGCACAATCAAAGAAGAAAAACAAAGATGAAAAGAAAATAGAAAATCAAGAATAATTTTTCAAGTATTATAAACCAAATGATCATGTCATTAAGAGTTTTTACAAATGAGTCAAAGAAGAAAGAGCTCAAAATGGTTGTTGGAGAGACCTCTACACCTAAACGAAAGTATGTTAACCTTATTCAAAATGAAGAATGGGTGTTTACAAGTCATTGTAGTTATGACCAAACTTCTCCTGAGGTGTATGGGTGTAGTAGACTCGGGATTTTGGTACTTTGTTAGTGGTGCAACCAAACATAATACCTTGTGCAGGATTTCTTCACTTCACTTTAACATGCTCCTACATGGAATATTTTCACATGTGCTAACAAATCCTCTTATCCTATCCAAAGAGTTCAAAAATCATTCTTGCTACTAATGGTGGCTTTTTCGCACTGTTAGATGTCTTATATGTATTAGGGCTCAATAAAGATTTGTTATCAATTTTAGCACTAACTAAAATTGACTTGGTTGTTATATTTTTTGATGGTAGATGTATAGTTGATAATCTCTTGAATGCTAATGTTATCATTGGTTCTGTTATATTATGACATGGGCTGTATAATATCATACATTAGAAAAAACTGGAGAATGATTTAGCATGTAGAGTTCATGATTCTCATGCTATTTCATATGCAAAACCTTGGCATGCTTGCTTTGATCATCTAAATTTTTCTAGTTTGCTTCACTTGCAAAAGTATGAAATCGTGTCATGTCTTCCCAAAATTGAGGCATTTCTAATCATGTTCGTAAGGGCTATATTTTAAGTAAAATGTAGTGATCTTCCTTCCCCAAAGATGGTTCAATTAGAGTTGCACATAAATTGCAACTCGTTCATAGTGATGTCTTTGGTCCTATGCAAAAACCTTCATTTGGGAACTGCTTATACTTTGATAGCTTTCATTGATGATTTTTTTGGGAAAGCATGGGTTATTCCATTGAAACCAAGGTCAAAAAGGTTTATGTGCTTTAAACAATCCCTAGTTATGCCTAAAAATCTCCATTTTGATTGAGAGGGGGAATATGTGACTTCTGAGTCTAATGCATTTCTAGTTCAGCATGGGATATAACTTTGGTAGATGACCAATGTCTATCCATCATGATCTATTGTATTGCACATTTTAAAGGCTAGCATTATGAAGAGATACCAATTCGGCATCACTCAATTAATGGGAGTCCCAACTTGCATTTGTTGGTGCAAATGAGTCCAAGCCTACATACTTGGACAGTTAGCATTTATCTCATATAGGCACATATGACTACTCCCTTGTAAAAGCCAAATACTTTTATCCTTGTAAAAGTGCATATGTTAATTGCACTAATCCCATGAAGAGTTAGGAGGAATCAAACCTCAAATTCTTGGTAGTTGATAGATGAGAAATTAAAGCCTAAAGTTTAGGACTCAATTTATGGTGAGAACTTGAATTTGAATTCAAAAGTAAGCTCCAACTCTAACTATAAAATTGGATCAAAATCTTGGGTGCAATATAGCCCGATTTGGAGATCAATTGAGAGGCATTTCTTGTGATTAGAGAGCTCATTCCATAGCTCTATCACCAACCTCGCATTGTCCAATTATACATTGCCAATGTCATTGTATTTCTATGTGATTTAGTACATATACATTGATCACTTCTCTACTTCACTTGTCTGCTATGATCATCTTAGAATAGTGAACTTCTTAGAGCTTGTTCTCAGTGCATAGTCGATCATTTGATGTGCTTTAAAGTGCTATATATTGAGCACATTGTCCACTTCATAGTAACAAAGTTTCATTATCATTGCATTTCTCAATCACGAGATATAGTCACATTAATGCTCACTCGTCTGCATACTATAGCACCCCAAAAATATCAGGCTAGTCTTCTAACTTGCTAAGCATCATTCTCACTGTACAATTGATTATTTTTGTTGAAATAACTCATGATGGGTAGCTATCTAAAGTAGTTAGATACTCTGAAAAGGAATTTGGTCAAGTACTAGTAGGTTGAGAGCACTGTTCATTTTACTGAACATGTGTAGATACCATAATATCAAGTCTTCACACTTAGTTGAAGTTTCTACTCATGTGTTTTGATCCATTGATTAGAGGATCATGTTCCAAAGCACATATGTGATTATTTCTGATTATTGCAAAGCTCAAGGGGTCTACTATACTCTCTAGAACTTTTTCTTGGGTGGTGTGAAGTAGGACTTTGCAGCACCACTTCATCTCTGGAATCTATCCACCATCTCCTCCAACAGTGGTATCAAAGCAACAACAAGCAAAATGGGAGATGGATTTCCATCATTTATTGATAAATTGGATAGGAGCAACTATCCAGCATGGTCCGCAAGGATGGAAGCCTATCTTCAAGGAAGAAGCTTATATGGATACATCTTTGGAGATGAGGAAATGCCACTATTCAGAAGCAAACGTCAACCTACAAGAGAAGAGCAAGCAAGGCTAACTACATGGTGTACAAAGGATGCTCTAGCCAAGTTTTATATACTTAAATCAATATCTAATTTCTTATTACCTCACATTAGGAATTGCAAGACCTCCCAAGAGACTTGGGCCATGATTTAGTAGATTTGACAAAGAATTGCATTGAGAAAAAGAAAAGCAGCAGATATATGTTTTGACTCATATGTGTATGAGTTATGCTGAATTTTTTGAGCAGGTAGCTTATATGTTGCCTGAAAGAATTCTTGGAGTGTCAATATAGAGCTACTTGGTATATGACAAGTTGCAGAGAAGTATATTTCTTCTTTATCTAACTCTTGAGGTAAAAGAGTTTTTTGTAGCAGATGTTGAAGACTTGGGTTGAGGTTTTATGTTTGGAAAAGTTACCTCATATTCAGTATTTTTAGAAATTTCATATTTTTTGATGTACTAGTCAAGTGAAGAATCTACTTTCTATTATTGTCTTGATTTTTTGGATACATGCTTGTATTCAAAAAGGTGTTCCATCAAATCCTATCACTTGATTGAGAAGTGGAGTTAGCCAAAAAAAAGTCAAGCAGGTACTATCACATTTCACACGGGTAGAATATGAAAAGATGAAGTATCAACTTGCAGCTTTTGGAGTTCTCAAGGAGAGAAGTTTCTCCACTTATGTTTCAAGTAGGAGTTGCAGATTCTTGAGAAGGATTTGGTTGAAGAAAAGTTTTACAACTTTGTGAGAAGCATGGACACTTGGAGACATTCAGGTAACAAATCAAACATTCAGTCATGAAGGTTTGATGAGAGCAGATTCTACACAGGTATTTTGTTGGAGAGATCATTGATCTTGGATGATCTTGTATGATCTAGTATGATCTAGTATGATCTTGAATGATCATGAAAGATCTTGAGTATTTATGAGTCAGTTGTCTATCCTTTGTCTGTGAAGATTCTTAGCATTGGAACAAGTAAGTCAAAGATTCAGATTCTATTAGATTTGTATTGTAGAGAAATAGAAGATACTTGTTATGTTGCAGAAGATTATGGATCCTAAAATGCTTTCAGTAAGGTTTTGTTATGTTAGGATCAGCTAACCTTATTCTACAATATGGGAAGCTGAAGACTTACAGTGAAGGATATTGGCAACTGCAGTGCTAATAAAAAGGGTTCTTAGATTTCGTTTCAAATACACGTATTGATCACTAAAAATCAGATTTATGAAGGAAGATGTTCCAGATTTCATAAAGTTTGATATATTTGAAGAATTTTAGATACTAGTGTTAAATCATCCAAGCATGAAGACTTATTTTCAACCATATATGAAAGAATACAGAGCCATACCTACAGGTATTCCTATATTTCCTTTGTCAGGTTCTCTTTATGTTTCAACTTTGAAAGAAGAAGGAAGAAGAAGAATGTCTGGAGAAAGGTTTGCATGTTCCTGTTCAAGAGAAGGTTCCAAAGTTCTATTGAAGAGAAGCTTGATATTTCAGAGAGGTATATTTTAGAAGTGTGCACATTTATGTTTATACCAGGTTCTGAAGGAAATAAGTATGAAGGATTTACAGATTGAACAAGGATGAAGACATGATGACATCATAGATTTTTTGATAAGACTCATGAATTGAGTTGAGTTGACTTGACTTGAGTATAGTCAGAGATGAACCAACAGTGTTCATAATACACTAAGTTATGAGTTGTCAGTCACAGGTTCCAGGATTCAATTCTTGATTTTGTTTAGTGTATTTACATGACGCAACAGAAGTATGTTGAGAAAATTTTTGAGAGGTAAATGCAAATATGTGGACCCTAGTGTATGTTTTCAGGTTTATGAAGACAGGAGATAGAAGGTTCAGAGTCAGTACTTGCTACATTTGTTGTCAAGCAGTGATTGCTTGATGAGAACACTATTGGATATCTAGTTTGCATATTTTCTCAAGTATTATGGTTCATATTCAGCAAGTTCAGGTTTTTGAAGTTTGAAGAAAGTCAAATTCAGGTTTAAGGAAGACTTTTGAAGAAAAGGTTTGAAGGTCAGTTCCGGAGTACAAGCTTGAAGCTTGTGATAGTTTGCAGCTTGTGATAGGTTGCAGATCCACAGATTGTACCAATATGACATTGCAGGGGGGATTGTTGGAAAACAATGTCCTGTTGGTCAAAATGTTCCAGATATTATAGCATGTATAGGATCTTCTAAGACTTCTTTTACAAGTAAAAAGCGTGAGCGCTGTGGCTACGTTGTGTTCCTCCCAAAGAAATGACCTGGGTTCGATACCCGTCATCGGCAACGAAAACTCGTTTTTTTTAAATTCAGCTTTATGCTTTTCATAAATTTGTGAACGGACGAGCGTGTGAGTTTATTCTAGCTTTTGGAGTCAATAGTGATTGCATTTTTATTGAACTTTTGGGAGTGCTTTATTTCAAGGAATCTATGCTATATAAGAAGAGCCATAGGCTCATTGTATTCATCCATCACCTTGTTCAACAACAAGCTATGGAGCTTGGTACCTCATTAGAGGTAGTGCTTTTCGCACATGGGGCAGCCATGGTGCTGTTGAGGAGCGTCTATGGAGTTCTTCTTGGAGAAGAAGAGTGTGCTCACACTCTTGCTTATGGAGAAGATATTAGCAGCTTGATGGTGAGGATTGGCCATTCACATGATGTATTTGAAGATTGTCTTCTACATGAAGATTTCGGTATACTTCAAAGACATTGGATGGTGGTTAACATAAGATTTACATCTTATGTTAAGAATTCAGGTACATATTCTCTTTATGCACACAGGTACTACTTGGAGTTTATGGAGGCAGTGGCATCCATATTAGGAGGAGTCCTATTCGGCATAGGTACAAGAGAATTAGTACATGTATGCTTTATGCATATTTGGATGAGATGTTAGAGAAGATACATTCATATGAGTTTGAGGATTTTCGGCAGCAAACTTGTTCGCATTCTTTGCTACTTTTTAAGTATGTGTTCTTTTCACACATGTATCTGACTTCGGGTCTTCCATAGCCTAAGGTTAGATGAGGCTTTGTTGATTATCAATTTTAGACTGATCCTTCCTCTTTTAGTCACTCATATTCACTCTTCTACAACCTATTAGGTCACACATCTCATGTATATTCAGATTTTTGTCCCTACATGTGAATATGTTTGGTACATTTGTACATTCAACTCATCCATCTATTTTTGTTCACATAGAGTGGTTGAGAGTTTTCCTCCCACATTGTACATTGAACATTTGTATATATGATAGTGTGAGTAAGCCTTGGCTTACATAACACTTTACACATGTCTAATCTTTCTCTATCTTTGTCTCATCACTTGTATGATTAAATGTGGTATGTTCATGTTTTGTCAATATTGGAAGATTGCTAGATTCTATGTTGTATATGCTGGACCTATGGAACCATGGACCAACAGGACATTGTTTTCCAACAATTCTCTTGTCTCTTTTCATTCTTTGAGTACTTTTGTGAGATTTTTTTTTTGTACTATCCTCTACGTACATGCATCTGTGGGATCCAAAGGTCAACAATGGTATCAAAGGCAAGGTGTGTATGTGGAGGTAGCTTCTTGGCATCCAATCATGATTTGTGGTATCCGCTTGTTAATTGGCAACTGTGTCAACCATTTGGTCTAGTCTTAGGTTTTGATTTTCTATAAAGCCATGGACCCTACCTAGAATACCGAGGATTTTGGTACATCACCCCTAGGCGGGGTACCAATCGAACAACAATTAACTCTTTTGGAGCACGAAATCCAACATGCCCAAAACGAGAAGGAACGTGATGCTACACTCCAACAACTGTAGAGTGATGATAAAAACCTATTTAGGGTAGTGAAGGCCATTATCACTGCTCAAGAACAATGCATGCAATCCAAGATTGCTACAAAAGATTTTCAATTTTTATGATTTGATGGGCAAAAGGATGGTCAATTTTTTCTTTCATGGCTATCTCGAATTTGATGTTTTTTATTCTAATGAATCATACTCTGAAAGTGAAAAAGTGAAATTTGTTACTAATTGTTTGGTGGGTAAGGCATAGTTATGGTGGAATGTTTTGCACCATAGCACCGATCGCCCCACCACATGGAAAGCATTTCAAGAAAAGATCAAGGAGTCATTCCTTACTCCTCAGTTCCACTTACATGCACATTGATCATGGAAAAGTTTTGGATGGTGTCACTCTAGCACAATGGCAAGTACCAACGTGAGGAGCTTCACCTCCTAAATGTCAATCTGTGGAGATGTGAGGACTGATATGAAGACCGCGAGCAAGTGATGGCATAAGTGTGTGAGTGAGAGCACACAAGCATGCACACACATACACACACACAGACACACGTGCACAAGGTGAGAGCAAAGAGTGGAACAATGGAAGGACTTCGATTACAAAAGAAATCTCTTACAAAGCTCAAATCTACAACAAGCTAACCTCAAAAATGAGCTCTCCAGCCCTTTTTATAGTTTTTTGAGTGGTTTTGGTCCTGTCCATACCTAGTGTCTAGCCTAGTTAAAAATTAGGTTCTAGGGCTTATTTGGGGGCTCAAACAAACTCTAAAAATTATGAAAATTGGTACGATGATACTCATAATACTCCTCAAGCTCGATGACTCCTAGAGTTTAACAAAATGGAGTTGAAAAAATAGAAAATGGTATTTACAATGGTTTCTAGTGATGAAAATCACTATTTTTATAGGGATTTCTTCTAAAGATTTGACATGTGCTTCCTAGAGCTCCCTACATGCTCCTTCTTGTGTGTCCACTTCCTTGATGCGCTTCCATGCTTGTGCTTGACCTTGAGTGCCAACGCTCCCCCCCTCTCGAGTCTGTCGTCCCTGATAGACCCTTGTAAAGCGGTTGTTCCATGTAGTACTTTGAGAGGTAGTGTCCTTCATGTATCAACAAGAGCAGTCCATCTTCCAAATGTAGCTTGGTCCGGTTGTCTCATTCTTCAATTTTCCACTGCTAGCTTGTGCAAGCTTTGATCTCATTGTCTAAACTTCTTCTTCAGATTTGAGCTGGATGGTGTATTTTTGTGCATTCAAAGACTGCTAGTTGCTCAAAATAGGTTGTCAAAATTGTTCATGAGCAGTTTTCGACTGTGAATTGCTTCATAGGTACTGGCGTTGTACCCATTATGTCTATGGATCTTTGAACATGAGTTTCATAGTAGGATTCCAAGTACTTTTGACCCATGTTGATTGATGGGTAAAAGCATTAGTGCCTGGATTGAAAAAGATATGTGCCTTGTGCATGGCCTTGGAATGTGGCCCTATGCTTGCATACTTGGGGAATGCATTGGAAGAAGTATGGTGCAAAAATTTGGTCTTGAGCTAAGTGCTCAAGGGTATGCTGACGAAGAGGTTTCCTAGTCTATCATGGTTATAGTGCTATTGAAAGATGCTTACCATGGTGAAAGGTTCGTCTGTGTTTATCTCTTCGTGTTGTACTCCCATCATGGTGATTGACCATTAGCTTGTTGGTCTATTGATGGATGTCCTTGTGAGGCTTTCAATGTTCCTTGCAGATGTTGATGTAGCCTTTGTTGGAGGCATCCATTGGATCCTCGAATGACAATTGATCTTTCCTGCTGATAGGGATCCATCTTAGAACTGTGTTTGGTTGTGTACTAGTCACTTTTGACTTCTTCATCTTTGAGTGTTTGCTTAAATTTTGTATCCGGTGTGATTTGTTCTTTGGTTTTGTGGATGTTGCTGGTACTTTTGGATTCCAAACCCATATCCTTGATGACTGTCTTTTTATTTTTTCCAAAGAGGTGAGTTTATCTTCTTTTGGTATTTGTGCTCAGTTCTTACCATTTTCTTTGCTTGGCTTCTTTGTTGAAACTTTTCTTGTGAGGGAGATCAATGGTGTTTGTGCATGTAGGAGTGCCTTGGGTACCCAGATGTGGAATTGTCCTTGTTGAGCTACAACTAATTTCGTCGGCACCCAAATTTGTATGTTATTATGGTCGGCCTTCATCGATTGCTTCGGTACCCAAATTTGTCGAAGACCTTGGGATTGAGCTTGTCCTCATTTCTTGGCGCTTCTTTTAGCATAGTTGGCTTGCCTCAATGGAAGTCGTTGTGGCAAAGCTAGTGGTTGTTCTCCTTTTTGTACCCAAATTTGCTTCATGCTCGGAGCTTCTTTCTTCTTGAATTCTGTCTGTCTATTTGATATAGCAGATGTCTGTTTTGCTTGCCTCTTTGGTCAAGTTATTCTTGCATTAGTCTGTGAAGAAGATGAGAGGTATGCTGGCCTTTGATCTTGTGCTTCCATGACTGAGTCCTTCTGCTTCGTAGGGTTATTGACACACACAACATTTTCTTTGCAAAGATTAGTTTTGAAAGAAATAAGAGAATGTGTTACCTCTGGATTTCTGAGCATGCAATTGTCTAATTCTAATGTAATACATTGTTCATGTACCCAAACTTGAAGAAGTTGGCTTTTAAGGTTTAAGTTGACTGCATGGTCATACATCAAGTCTTGACCCAGGACAAGTGGTTCTGTAAGGTCCTCATTGTCACACACTAGCATTTTGACTCTCATTGGAACATCTTGAAGATAGATGGGAAGCTCTACTTCACCCAAACAAGGGGTTTCCACACCTCCTAATCCTATGAGATAGGCTTCAATGTAATTGATGTTCAATTGTAGAGCTTGGTAGTATGAGAGTCTAACTGCACTAGTTGCTGCACCGGAGTCAATCAATGCTCTCACATCCCATACATTCTTCCCTTGTCCTATCGCTATGGTCACAAAGGGACGTCGGTCAATTATTTGAGTAGCAATTGCACTTGATGTTTGACACATGGCCATGTGGTATCTTGGCACCTCAGGGTTGACATCTAGGTCTAGGCGTCTTAACTTATTTCTCCTAATGCGTTCTCTAGCCTCTGCCTGTGTTTGTTCTCTAACCCTTAACTCTTCTTCTTTTTGCTTCTTAGCAGTGTTGAGTCTCATTAGCATATCCTCTGTAAGAGTTTCTTGATATAGATTGACACGACATCCATTGATATAATTTGGCAGGATATCGCCTTCTAGTGTGGCCAATTGAACAACACTGCTAGTGGAAATTCTATTAATGATCATGGGTCCATATCCTCTTTTTTCCAATTTATGGGCATGTTGCTTTAGGGTATAAACCAAAACTAGGTCTCCCTCTTTCAATCCTTTATCTTTGATATGTGCATCGAAGTATGCCTTTTGTCTTTTCTTTGCAGCATAGATGCCTGCCGTCGCTCGTAGCCTTGTCTCACCTAAGCGTTCTAGATCAAAGATCCTAGAGGATAACTCGTGTCCATTCCATTCATGCTCTTGTGCTACTTTTAAAGTTGGGATTAGGAAGTCCAAAGGTAGCACATCATTTTGTCCGAAGACCATTTGAAATGGGGTGGCATTGAGTACCATTTTGTAGGCAACCCGATAAGCCCAAACAATGTGATGAAGTTGTTTATCCCAATCAGAGCGCTTATTATTTACCAATCTTGTCAATACATTACATAAGATCTTATTTGTGCTCTCGGCTTATTCTTTAGCTTGTGGATGATAGGAAGCAAACTTCTTATGTATCATCAAGAATTCTTGGAGAAGATTTTCAATGACTTCATTCAAGAAGTATGTACCTCTATCACTTACTTACTCTATTGGTAGTCCATATCTCATGAACACGTTCTCAAATAAGAACTTTGCCTTTGTTTGAGCATCATTCTTTGTTGTGGCTTTGACTTCTACCCACTTTGTAAGGTAGTCGGTGGCTACAATAATGTATTCGGCATGGGAGTTTCTAGCTGGGGGGTTAATGGGACCTACAAAGTCGATACCCCACTTTGAGAATGCATGTCCTCCCATCATTGGTCTCAAAGGCATTTCATATTTCCTTATCGGATATTGTGCACGTTGGCATGTATCACATTTCTTCACATAGGTATGTGCATCCATATGAAGAGTGGGCCACCAAAGACTTGAGAATAGAATGGTCGAGATTACTCGATCAGGCCTGAAGTGTCCACTGGCAGCACTGCTGTGTGCAATTTCTAAGATTTTCAAATAGTCTGATTCATGAACGCACAATCTTAGGTAACCATCTTTTCCTCTTCGGTATAGGTTTTTTTCGACTAAGGCATAGTCCTGAGCCTCTTGCTCCATGCTTCATCTTCTTGCTAGACTAGCCTCATTCGGTAGTGTTCCTGATTTCATAAATGCTACCAATGGAACACTCCAATCTGGCATTAATGACACGTGATAAAGGGTAGCATGCTCCACGGGGGTTCTCTCTTGACACATTGGGAAATTCTTAATCCATTCATGTATTTCTTTGTCCATGCTAGGCCAATACTGTTATAACTTATGGAATATGTTGAACAAGTAATTGTTCGAGTGTTAAATTATTAATGTATTAACGTGTATTTGATGTTTTTGATATAGTAGCCGAAGGTTTGTGAGGAGCGTGCAAGAGGACATCAATAATCCGAATAATTATTATTTAGCTTGTAAATAAACCTGCATAGAAGGTTCTATTGTTAGAAACAATTAGAAAAGTAATGGCTAGAATAAGGGTCGTTGTAGACCGTAGTTTTTGTTATTGAAAGCAATGGCTTTCTATAAAAGTTACCAACTTTTAGTTTCACGCTTGCTTTTTGAAGCCGCTCTCATGTAACCACTCTTTTTGACGTAATCAAAAATTCCTATAAATACATGCACTTTGTGGACTGTCGAAACAGAGTGCATGGGGGGAGATTGCACACAATCTTGCGTTCTGTCTCGTCTCTTGTTGTCTCTATTTTTCTGTGTATGCTCTGCATTTGTAACCTCTTTGTGCACGTGAGCAAGATCCTGACAACAGTGGTATCAGAGCTCTGCACGCGTCAATACGGAGGGTTTTGTTCTCTGTTCACGATTCTGATTCGGTCTCCATCTCCATCTTCGTTTTCGTTTCCGTTTCCGATTCCTGTTCCAGTTCCAGTTCTAGTTCCTGTTCCAGTTCGAGAACCAGAACCTACGTTTACACCTACGTTTACTCCTTCGGCTTACTCCTTCACGTCAACTAAGGCAAAGAACTTAGGCAATACATTGGCAACATTGGCACCCAAGGCTCCCTTGGCGATCGTTGGCAGCCATTGGCTATGCGCGAGGCAATTTTAATTTTTAGTGGCAATAGAGAGGTTTAGATTCCCTAAGGTAGGAGGATTTGAACCACAACCTCCTACTTTCAAGGGAAGTACTTTAACCACTCCATCTCTTGGTGTTGATACTCAAGTTCTCTCTTCTTAAATTTAACATAACTTGTAGTTTTTCTTATTTTTCAAGGCGGCACGGTGCGATGTGACGCGGCACGTCTCAGGGTACACTTCTTAGGGTAGACCAGGGTACATCTAGACAGGGTACATCCTATCAGGGTACATCCTATCAGGGTACATCCAAATAGGGTACAATTTGCTAGGGTACATTTCCTGAGGGTACATCCCGAGAGGGAAGCACTAGATTGAGGGTCCGAGATAACTTGCTTGGGTGAGAATTAGGTTCAAGAGATTAAGGTTGAAAGCAAGGAAAGTGTGTAGCAGGAGGGTTTTGTTGTTTTCAAACTCATGGACCCTAGACTATGCCAAGCATCGCATGGTTAATATTAATAACTTAACACCTCCATGAACATTTCCATGCATGTGTTTTTACATGGAACATGCTTATTTTTTGTTTTCAGTGATGAAACATGTGATTGGCTATCCATGTTTATTATTTTATCAACTGAGTTCAGTTGCTTTTTCAACTGAGGGGCATGTTATAACTTATGGAATATGTTGAACAAGTAATTGTTGGAGTGTTAAATTATTAATGTATTAATGTGTTTTTGATGTTTTTGATATAGCAGCTGAAGGTTCGTGAGGAGCATGCAAGGCATGAAAGGGTGGACATCAATAATCTGAATAATTATTATTTAGCTTGTAAATAAACCTACATAGAAGGTTCTATTGTTAGAAACAGTTAGAAAAGTAATGGTTAGAATAAGGGTCGTTGTAGACCGCAGTTTCTGTTATTGAAAGCAATGGCTTTTTGTAAAAGTTACCAACTTTTAGTTTCACGCTTGCTTTTTGAAGCAGCTCTCAGGTAACCACTCTTTTCGACGTAATAAAAAATTCCTATAAATACATGCACTCTGTGGACTGTCGAAACAGAGTGCATGGGAGGAGATTGCACCTAATCTTGCGTTCTGTCTCATCTCTTGTTGTCTCTATTTTTCTGTGTGTTTTCTGCATTCGTAACCTCTGTGTGCGCGTGAGCAAGATCTTGACAACAGCTAGGCCAATACACTCCAAACGTTTTAGATTTTGCAATGTTCATTGTTTAGAATAGTGGTTTCCTAGCAATCCTTCATGGGCTTGTTGCAACCAACTACATCATCCTCGACACAACAAGCTAATACACCCTCTGTGCTTTGTTTGTACATGCTTCCTGCCAATATTTGAAAGTTTTGTGATTTTACAATTTCCTCTTTATTTGTTTTCACAGTCTTATTTGTAGGTTTGAAGGTTAGGACTGGTACTAAATTATTTGCCCATTTAGGAACAACTTCTAAATTGAATAGATAAGCATCGGGCAATTCATCAGACACTCCCTGCAGTGGCTCTCCTGAAGTGATGCAAGAAAGGTGATCTGCTTTGAGATGGGTCTTACCTTTCCTAACAATCACTTCAAAGTCATATTCCATAGTAAGAGGAACTATCTTACTAAGCATCCGGTGTTGCAAGGTTTATTGACCAAATATAATAAGGCTTGATGATCAGTGAAAAACTTAAACCTATTGGCCAATAGATAGTGTCAAAACTTCTTTACGGCATATACCATACCTAAGCCTTCTCTCTCAGTTGTGGTATAATTTTGTTCTACTGCATTTAGTTCTCTCCTTGCATATGCTATAGGAAAATCTAGATTGCCTTCACCTATGGGTTGTGCTAGCACACATCCTATTGCATGATTGGATGTATCTACATGGACATGGAATGATTTAGTCCAATCAAGAGAGGTCAATATTGGTGCTGTGCAAAAACGTCTCTTCATCTCATTGACAAAATTTTCGCATTCGGCATTCCACTCGAAATTTGTCAACAAAGCATAAAGAGGCTTAGCTATAATTGCATACATGTGAATAAACCTATGGTAGTATGCACAATGGCCCATAAAGGCTAAGATCTGTCTGAGCTCAGGGATATGGAGTCTTCTTTCTTGGGAATGAGCACATAAATCATCCACATATACTTCAGTTCTTTCGCAAGAACTCTTTGAAGACATGACACATGAGCCTTTGAAATGTTGCAGGTGCATTGGTGAGGCCAAATGGCATCACACAAAATGCAAAGATTCCCCACTCTCTGGCAAAGGCCGTTTTGTGTTGATCGTCTGGGGTAATGGCTACTTGGTTGTAGCCTGAAAATCCATCAAGGAAGCTATACAATTCCTTGCCTACAACACACTCCAATAAATGTTCAGTGATTGGAAGTGGATAACTATCTCTTATCGTGGTGGCATTAACTTTTTAAAGGTTAATACATACACACAACTTTCCATTCTTCTTGGGCACCACTACAATGGGGGACACCCAGTCAGTATGCTCAATCTCATAGATAAATCTGACTTCAATCAATCTATCAACTTCTTCTTTTATTTTAGCTGCATAGATGTCATTATAAGTGTAGGGCTTCTGTTTGGTGGGCTTGGCATCTGCTATCATGGGGATCATATGAGAACAAATTTTCGGATCTACTCCCTTCAAGTCTCTATAGTGCCATGCAAAGACGTCACTATATTCCATTAATAAGGCTACGAACTCTGCTTCCTTTACTTTACTTAGGTCAGCTCCTATGTATGTACATCTCTCTTCGTTCTCTTCAATGGTGACTACAATTTTTTTGGTCTTTTCTTTGTTATCATATGCTTCCCCTATGGTGGCCTCTCTCTTAGGCATTCGTACCAAAATTTTTCGGTTCTCAAGTTCATATTTCTTGAAATTTTCTGGTACTTCAAACAATGATTCCTCCTCTTCTTGTTTCACTTCTTGTCTTTTCTTTTTCTTTTGACCACCTTCACTCCCACCCTTTGAATTTACCATTTTGATGCTTGTGAGAGGTTCTTCTTCTTTTTGGGTAAATACTCCTACATCTTTTAGATAGTGTTTTTTTGAGTTAAAGCAACTATTCATCACAATGGACTCTAGATCATCATCATTCTCTTCTTCTTCTACTAAGTCACTAGGATCACATTCTTCTAGCAAGGGCTGACACATGAACACTGAAATATCATATCCTCCTCATCACAATGAGGTGTCCACTATTCTTCATTGACATCAATGTCCATGGTGGCTAAGATTTTTGCCCAACCATGAGGCTCAAATTCCTCATCTCGAAAGATCATCGGTGTATAGTTTGGGTCTTTAACTGGTCTATTGCCTTGAGAAGTTCCTTCTTCTCTTGCATTTAGGCATTTTTCCTCTTCCTTTGTGACCTTGCACATCCACAAATGAGTATATTCATGCATCCAGGATGTATCAGATGAACTTTTAGAATGCACAGAGATTGAATCTTCTTGCTCCTTGTGGATAGGATTCCACTGTGGGGGGGTACATCTCTAAAGGTGTAGTACTTCAAATTGACCTTGGTTGTGACCCCTAAGTGCTACAAGTATAAGAAGTTTGTTTTCTAATCATGTACACCTTGCAGTTGTCATAGGAAGGGTCTTCCTAGGATCATTTTGTAGGCATTAGTTTTACCAAAGTCACATATAGCAAAGGTGTGCTCAAACTCTACACCACAAGTGGTTAGAGTTATCCCTTCTAGCAATCCTAGAGGTCTTTCAACATGGCCATCAGCCATCTAAAGCTTCATTCTAGTTGGTCTTAATGCAGCTTTACCCCATTGCTTCCACAAGGAGGTGGTTTCATTAGCAACACCAACACCTCAATCTATGATCGCTTTGGTTGTGTAACCCTTGTAGGTGATCGGAAGATAAGTATTACCTTCTTCACCTTCGCTCATGTCCCCTGTTTTGTCTAGAGGTATCTCCGGTACTTTTTGTTTAGAGCCTGTTTTTGGCATTTTGGAATCAAGTTCTGGAACCTGATTTGCCACATGTTTCCATAACTCAGGTTTTACTTTGAGCAGCTCTTCTAAAGTGAAGTGACACTAAACCTTAGTGTTCTTCACGACTTCAGTGTTTCTTGGAACCACGGAGTCTTCGTTTCTGATCAATATTGTGGGAGCTCTGACCTTGAGAGATTCAGATTCCCATGGGCTTGTGAACTGCGGTAACTCTTGTAAAGAATTGGATTCAAATTCTAAACTTTCTTCTCCTTGTTGCTATACTTGGTCTTCATAAATAGATGGAATGTCTTGTGGAAATTGATCATGAAGGTCATCAATCTCAAGAATAGGAGGGGAAACATCCTTCTCCTTGTCCCATTTCTCTTCTTGTATTTCTCGCAAGAACTTTTGAGCATGATGTTGAATTGAAAGAGGTTCTCCATCATCTATGGAGTCAGGAACATAGACTTTCTTTGGTGATGAGCTTTCTCTTTCAACGGTTGGTTGAGCAAGTGGAGCTAAAGAAACTTGCGGTTTATTTACCAACTACTCTAATTTATCTAGTAAGCCCTAGAAGTGCAAAACCTAGTGTAATAGCATTTGTCTGATTGAACAATTGATTGGACTCGAACATAGCTTGAGCTAGTTCCACCATTTTTATGCACATTTTTGTTCGTTCAATCTCTAAATCTGCTCTAGGGTAGCTCTTGTCTAGTTTTGTAGGTGTTGGCCCTTCTTGAAGTCGAGCCTGGTATGCCTTGAACATCATGTCCAAGTGTTCTTGGGTTGGATCTGCAAGAACAAATCCTGGTTCTGGTTTATTTACAGTGGTTGGTGGGTGGGGATGAGGTTGGGGATGAGGTGGTGTGGATGGAGTTTTGACATGCGAGGGGTTTTGAGAGGCAATATCTTCTATTTTTGTTTTTGCATCTTTCACCCTTTCTTCTAGTTCAGATAACTTTTTGGTCCACTTATGATTGGCCTTCTCTCTAGTATCCTTCCATGTTATTGTTTTTCTCTTACTAGACTCTCCTGACTCACTTGGCTCTGATTGCTCAACTTGTTTAGCTTGTTGTAAGGCTTGTGCCCTAGTAACTGCATGTATAGGAGCCACATTACTGCCACTGGAACTTGAATCCCCTACTAAGCCTACTAAATTAACGGGTGTAACCTTGGGTGCACTAGAGGGATCTCTAGGACAATCTCTTTGGAGTTGTTCCTTGCCACACTCGGGACAAAAGCCTTGTATTGTGATGCTCTGACCTTGTCCGAGAGCTGGTGGGTGAGGACATTCGCGAATGACATGGTTGCCCTGATATCTAAAACATTGTCCTCTAGGGGCTTGTGGCCTCGTTTGTTTCACTTGGGGCCTAGGGTGTGGACTTGTATACATGAGATTCACATGTTTTGGTCCATAAGGGTTTGCATGTCGCTCATAATCATAGTATTGCTTCATGTAGTTCTGGTCATATTCCATCGGGCTTGCTTCATAACAGTGAGACTCTCCTTGGGTCTGATCAAAACCTTGATTTGATGTTTCAGAATTGATCAAATGTGTCACTGGTGGTAGGGCTTTTTCTAGGTTCCCTTCCAGTTGGGTGTACCTTATCGGAACGACATTCTGTGGTTGGGGTGGTTGTTGTCCTAGTACAGGTTGAGGTTGGCCATATCCTCCATGTTCATATGGTGTAATTGCTCCTCGTGGTCCTATACATGGGCTATACCTAGGAACTTCTTTGCCTTGTTCTCTAGGAAGGTACTAGTATGGTCTACATTGGGGTGGTAGAAACGATTGTGGTTGTCTATTCATTGGATAGTTTTCGGTGTTGTGGTTGGTGTACTTGTGCTCACTATAAGAGTACATGTTAGGCTCCTGAGTTGGTTGTCTATCGTAAGGATAAGGTTTTGATAACCCTAATCCTTCTCTGGTGAAGATAGGAGATGGGTGATCTCCACTGCAAAGTGTGCACTTTCCTAACATTGGCACTCTCAAGGAGGAGTTTTGGTAGCTCTTTTGTCCTTGTGCTCCTAATTTCTTGGCCACTAACTCTGCCACTTCCTCCACATTACTCGAACTAGAAGTCTCATTGCTCCTTGTATCCTCTGATTTGGTAGGATCTTGTGTGGTTTTGAGATCCTTAGCTAAGTTGTCTTCCAAATCTATGCACTCTTGAAGACACTCACTCAAAGTTTGCAATTGTTTTACGTATACTAAGATTCTCAATGTTCCGTTGGTTATACCTTCGAAAACTAGGGATATCATTTTCTGTTGAGAAGGTCTCTTTGTCACAGGGCATCGGTCTACGTGCACGAAAAAGTCATCCACTTGCTCTGCTCGCAACACCTGCTTGTATTCTGCAATGTGGTCATAGGGCTCTCCTATGCCATCGTAATGATTTTGCATACATTTGGCCAATTGGATTGGTCTCATTCTTTTGCTTTGCTCTGGGGATCGAATTATGATGGGAATAACGGGTTTTACTGGGTGCATTCTAGCGCCTATGCCTTGGGGTGATTCTACTCGAAAGGTGGGTCTATTCATATTTCCCATTCCTTGGCTAGTTTGGTTGTGGGAGTTAATTCCTGGCATGGTGAATTGTCCTTGTGGTCTGTTGGGTATACTACCTTGGCTTGTTTGTCTACACATCACATTTTCCATTCTTTGTTGGGTCTGGAATGGGTTTTGTGAGGTAGCTACCTAATCTTGGGGAGTGAATATCAGCTGATCCATGTGCTTTAGTCTCAATCCATCCACTTGATCTATAGGCCAATATCTCCTTTGATTTTGGTCTAGGTATGTAACTCTAGATGGATTTTTCGGATCCCTTAACTCATATATAGTTGTTGGGTTGATGCCTTCTCCTTGTGTCAGTGAATCAGTTTGTGGGAGTAGGTTTGATCCATGTACTAGGTACACATCCATCAAATAGTCATCTTGGGGTATCTTGTCCCCTCTCAATACTTGAGTCATTACTAACTTTCCTCTAGGGGTAGTCATGTATCTCCAGTATTGGTTCTCCCAGAAGTTCATTGTCCCTCTAACTCTCCTCTTTTGTTAATCTGATCAGGGTTTTTGGTTACTACATATATCTAGCCCATCTTGTCCATGTAAACTCCACCTTTGTACTTGACAGCTGGTCTTGGAACTATTCCTAATTCTGTAGTGTTTATCATTTTTGCTACTAACCTATGTAGACCATCGAGGTAGATAGGTATTCCTTGCAAGTTAGTGGATATGTATTGAAGAGACATCCGATATTCCCCTTCCACTATAGACATAAAGTCTTCCCTTGGTACTGAACTATGCATGTCTTCTGAAGCCAAGAGTCTTTCCATGTTAAAAGACATTTCTTACTCACCCGTTTGTGAACTCAGCATGTAGTGATAACCACGGAGTTGTGAGCCCACAACTTCCTTGTATGATTTGATACTTTGTCTATCTCTTCCAAGGTGTCTACTTGATCTGAGGTTCATAAGCCTTGTCTACAAGTCCAAAATTGTCCTTTGTATTGCCCAAAATCCTATGGAGTCCCTTGCTTCCTAGTCCTACCTAAGGGTCAACGAGTTTTCCAATGAACCAAAATCACTCCAAACGGATTTCGTATGAGAAAGTTATGACAGTTCACGGTTCTAGGGGTTAAAACAGGGAAACAGGACCTTCTTGGGAGTACTTCAGAATAGGCGATACAATATCTCTTTTTTGTTGATACACGATACCACTACAAACGATACCACCTTAGACGATATGATACCACCAAGGTGATACCAATTTCCACGATACGATACTGATATCCAGACGATACAATACTGGAAGTATTCATGATACGATACCAAGTCACCTCACAATACGATACCAGAATTTACACGATACCATACTTCTGCATTTGAGGATACGATACCAAGTTAGTGGATGATACGATACCCGACCACTACCTGATACGATACCGAAAATCACGTGATACGATACCGGATTGCTCATGATACGATACCAAGGTGATAGACGCTATGATACCAAAATTTTACACGATACGATACTAGTAAAACCCAGGATACGATACTAGAACTCTCACCATACGATACTGGTTCTATGGACGATACGATATTGAAGAGTCGGACGATCTGATACCACTTTTTTTCATGATACGATACTAGAATAGGCACGATACGATACCGAGTTGGCGATACGATACCAACCTGGCACGCGATACGATACCGCTTGATCGACGATATGATACTATGACAGGATGATACAATACCGGATGGACCATGATATGATACCACCAGGCGATTGGGATTGCGATACCAACACTTGACGATACGCGATACTCGACAAGTATCACGATACACGGGAATTTTGGTATCATGATACCAAAACTCAATAAGAAGAACAAGACTTATAGGATGTGCATTGACTATAGAGCACTCAAAAAGATCACAATGAAAAATAGGTATCCTATTCCTAGGATAGATGATTTGCTAGATAAACTTCATGGAGCACGTGCCTTTAGTAAAAATGATCTTAAATATGACTCACAAATGCACCTACTACATTTGCACATATGATGAATAACATTTTTCTTGATTACCAAACCTTTTTTCTTGTTTTCTTTGATAATATACTTGTCTATAGTGAGAATGATGATGAACATGCAAATCATTTAGCAACAGTCTTTAATTTGTTATGCAAAAACAAACTTTATGCCAATCCTGAAAAGATTTATTTCTTCCAAAAGGAATTAGAGTATTTAGGCCATATTGTTTCTAGTCAAGGTGTTCATGTAGATCCAAAGAAAATTAAAGTAATTGAAGAATGGCATGTAGCTCAATCTATGAATGATGTATGCTCTTTTCTAGGATTAGCCAGTTTTTACAGAAAGTTTGTAAAAGGCTTTTCTTATTTAGCACTCCCACTCACACTATTATTGAAGAAAAATTTAAAATTTGCATGGGGATTAGCACAACAAAAATCTTTTGAAAAACTCAAACATGCACTTTCTCATGCACCTGTTTTGCAATTACCAGATTTTGAACAACTTTTCCATATAGTTATAGATGCTAGTGGTTTAGGTATAGGTGATGTATTAATGCAAAATGACCATCCTATTGCATTTGAAAGTAGGAAATTGAAACCTTCATAAAAGAATTAAAGTACATATGATAAGGAACTTTTAGTTGTTGTGCATGCTTTAAAAATGTGGAAACATTACCTTATGGGTTTTGAAGTTATAATCAAAACATACCAACAGGCTATTAAGCATTTATTAAATCAACCATTGATTTGTGATAGACATATTAAATGGGCTTCAACCATACAAAATTTTCAGCCTATCATTCAATATCAACCTAGCAAAGCTAATGTTGTAGTTGATGCCCTTAGTCACTTCCCATCCCCACAAACAAATATTGTTTCTATCAATAATATTTCTATTGTTCATATTCATTCATTTCATGACATGGTTCCTACTTATGCATTTGATTTGTATTTTTCACAAACATGTAATTCTTCCAATAATTCTACAACATTTAGTGAGGATCACTACACTTTCATAATGGATTTTTGTATTTCAAACATAAGTTATGCATCACACAAGGTTTTGAAGAATTTGTTATGAAAGAGATGAATGAACTACCATATATGGGTCATAGGGGCATACAAAGTACTATTTCTATGTGTAAAGAATTTTTCTTTTGGCAAAATATGGAAAAGGATATTGCACATTACGTTTCCCATTGCATTGTGTGTCAACATGTGAAACGACATCATGGTAAAGCATTTGGATTATTAGTGCCACTTCCAATAGCTAATGGACCATGGGAACAAATTTCTATGGATTTTATTACTGGTCTTCCTACAACTACATCACATAATGATATGATTTGGACAATTGTTGATAGATTTAGTAAACAGGTGTATTTCATTCCTCGTAAAAAGACTCTTTTTGCAAATCAAGCTACTAAGTTATTTATTAGATGTATTTTTCCACATCATGGTTTTCCAAAAGTCATTCTTTCAGATCGAGATGTTCATATTTGTAATCGCTTTTGGGTTGCATTATTTTAAAATTTAGGTTCCAAAATAGACTTCGACTCTGCATTTCATCCTAAAATTAATGGGCAAAGTGAAGCTATAAATAGTACTATTTATCCAAGCAATTGGGATGAGAAACTCCCCTTTACTAAAATTTGCATATAATAACACAACACATACCACTATTGCACATGCATTGTATGAAATTGTGTATGGTAAAGAGCTTCCCACTCCCATGACTCTCACTCAAACTGATATACCTATGGCTGATTCTTTTGCACAAGATCATATTTCTTAAAGAGTTTAATGAAAATGACTTTGTATGGTTATGAATAATTAAAAGACGTTTGAAAAATATTTCACAACATCCTAAGGTTAAACTTGCACCATGTTAATATGGAGCGTTCTATATTATTCAAAAAATTAATGAGAATACTTTTAGATTAGACATACCTTCTCATTGGGATATACATAATTCTTTTCATATTAGTTTATTGAAACAATTTAAAGGAACATTACCACTCACTCCTATTTTAGATGATTCTGCTTTACTTGCAGAGAATGTGGAAAGTTTAGTTCGATAGAAAATACTTAATTATGATGTCACTACTACATGCCCAAGAAATCAATATCATAGATATTTGGTTAAATATAAGAATCACTCACTTGAAAAATCTCAATGGATCCATAAGACATCACTAACTCCACATTATGACCATTTGATTTCTGCTAATCATTTACAATCACATTAAATTCCAATTTTCCAGTTTCATGCATGTGTTTTTACATGGAACATGCTTATGATTGTTCAATGATGGGACATGTTACTAGCCCTCTATGTCTATTTTATTCTTATCAACTGAGGTCAGTTGCTCGTCAAGTGCAAGGTACGTTATACTTTATGGAATAATGGAATGTTAAAGGGATTTTAATGCCTTGAGGTTTTTAATGTGTTTTGTGTTTTGATTTAGCAAGTGAAGACTCATGAGGGTGTGAATGTGTGTGGACTTATTCAAATATTTTTGGAGATAATTAGAAGAATATTTAGAAGAATATTAAGAACAATATTTAGAAGAATATTTAGAAGATAGTATTTTAGTTTTTTGTAAAAATAATAGATCACTTTAGAAAGCGACATTTTTGTAAAAATAGTAGATCACGATTTTGTAAATAAAGCAAATTTTCATAAAAGCATGCTTTTTGAAGCACTGCCCTCATGTATCTTTATTCAAGACGTAATGAGAAATACCTATAGATACATATGCTCTGATAGACTCGTCCATCAGAGTATGTGGGGGGTGATTGTACCCAATCTAGTGTTGATTCTCTTGTCTCTTTCTATTATCTAAGTACTTTTGTGAGATTTTGTTTCTGTACTATCGTTTGCATACATGCGACTGTGGGATTCGAAGGTCAACAAGGTATCCACGGTAATTCTTCCTCTTCAAGATTTATATCTTCCTAGGAATTTGTCTTGATTATGAAACCAACCTGCCTTCATAGTACCGGCTACTTTTCTCCTAGCTGCTCCATCCAAACAGAATCCAAGTGGCCCAGCACCACACATGAATCCCATGGTCTTTTCTCTCATTCCCTAATTGTTTCCTTCGTGGCTTGCCATCCTTCTATACCTTCTACTAGCAACTTTGCTGCTTCAAAAGTTGTCTGCACCTCCAATAGTTGTGTCACCAATGGGTATGATAATACCCCTTTGTCTACCAAAGCGTGTAATTTTTTTGATACTCGGTGACTTCCAGACACTCCACCTCCCAAACTCTCTATATTTTGTGAGGTAGATGATTTTGCTGCTATAAAAATTACCTAATATTGTATTTTGAAAACCACTTAGCAGATCCTATTGGCATGATCCAATGCACTCTAGAGCTCAAAAAATGGACTTTTGATGAGAAAGTTATATCAATTTAGGCTCCTAGGGGTCAAAACAGACAAACAGAAAAAATTTATGTGAAGATGAAGATGGGAGGAGATGGTGATGATGATGATGATGAAGGTGGAGAAAAAAATAAAAAACTTAATAGAAAATGACTATTTTTACCTTCCAACATCACAAATCTACAATCTTACTATCACAATGCTCATCCTCGTGCAACGCTCCTTGACAACAACACCAATATTTGATGTAGCACAAGCATGACCACCACCTCCTTTACTTGTCAATCCACAGAGAGGTGAGGAGGATATGAAGATCATGAGTAATTTTGGTGAGAAAATGTGAGTGACAAGCACATATATGCACACACACATGCACACACACATGCACACAAGGAAAGATAACAAAAATAAGAACAATGAAAGCTTTGATTCTCAATAACTCGATTACACTCTTCAAGAAGCACTTGCTCTAAGTTGCTAACCTCAACTGAATTACCCCAAAAATGATCTCTCTAGCTCTTTTCACAGTTTTCTGACTAGTTTTGGCCATGTCCAGACCTAGTGTTCGACCTAATTAAAAATTAGGTTACAAGGCTTATTTGAGGGCTCAAATGGAGTCTAAAAAACATGAAAATTGGTAAGTATATACTTCTAATACTCCTCAAGCTTCAGGACTCCTAGTCTTGAACAAAACATAGTTGCAAAAATGTGAAATGATATTTACAATAGTTTTAAGTGATCAAACTCGCTATTTTATATGGGGTTCTTTTGAAAATTTGACATATACTTCTTGATGCTCCCTACATGCTCCCTATTCTTATTTGTCCACTTCTTTCCAATGCCTTGTGCTTGATCTTGAGTGCCAAAATTCTTGCATGGCATGAGAAGATCGTCGTTTTCAGTATGCATAGCTAGAATAGATACATACATATAGGCACACAAGTAAGTAAGACGTTCCCAAGAAGGACCTCAACAATGGAAGAGATGGGATGGCCCAAACCTATTTCATAGCCACGAGAACGCTCAAATAAATTCAAGGGATGGACAAAACATAAATTCTAGATAAGTATCTATGGCCTTTCTATTTTCCTTGCAATTCATAGAACATGCAATGCATGTCATTATAAACATGAATTCGAAAAAGGATGCATAAGTACATGTGGCCTACTTTGTTTGGTCACATAGAAAATAATTTATGGAACTGATTCATACTATGCATCAAATTTAGACATAAGGTTTTGGAAAAGAAAGATTGGTTATGCATGATCATCATCCTCATTGGAAGAAATGCTTCTAATATATTGTTGCAACTTGCATATACAAAGATGCATGAAAAATTGCACCATCGATTGAATGTACAAAGTTCCAACTTGGGAATTTTTCCATTCGTTAAGGAGAGGTTCATTTTTTGAACCCTATGCATGCTACACCTTTTTTGAATAAAGGTGTAAATGTCTTGGCATACACTAAGTATGCCTATGAAATGAAGTGCATGGGTTAGTGGGATTAGAGGGAGATTTAGTTCATTTATCCTTAAGTTTGGATACAAACTTCATTATAGGAATAATGGTAGTAGGTCCAATTGGCCATTTTAAAACTACCATTCACTTCCTCTATGATTGGCTTACTATAAGCGAAGGAATAACACATTATTAAGATAAATTAAGCTTAACATCTCGCTTATCGAGTTCAAATTCCATTAAATCCCACAGCATGCCTGATCAACATGGCCAAGGACTTAAGTGATGGGTCCAAATGAGAAAAACGCAAGGGTTGTACTAAACCCTAAGAACCATGTTCTAATATCCTAGAAGTAAAGGACAATTCAAATGGTAAATGGTATTACCATTTACGTCAAATTAGAGATCTCATTGGCAAAACAATTATTCTCTTTTCAAATTATTCATTATGTCAAAGATAATATCTAGTTGAGGTATACACTAGATTTATTATCAAGTGACATAAAACTGATCTTTTAGAGTATATCAAAACCAAGGATACAATCTTTGAGATTAATTCTTGTCAAGTTCAATAAGAGCTGAGTCTTGGTAAGTCCAAATTTGATTGTGACATGAGCACCCCATGTGGTTTGCAATGGAAATTACACTTACAAGTCTAAAGAAGTAATAGAATTTACTTGACTAGATGAAAAGAAGGTTTGATCCAAAGATTCAAGCTAAAGTTACCTTCACTAAAGTGGAAGTGTAAGTTGGATGGTATAGGAAACCTAGGCTTACACTACCATTGAAGTAGATTTGGTGGTACGGGACATCAAATTTAAGGGTAATCTAAACATGAACTTTGGGACATTTGTTCAGTAATCTTGGAGGAGAGAAAAGAAAAAGCTTTGAATAGTTCTTTTAATCGAGGGGAACAATAGAAGATTGAAAATAAACTCTTTCAAATTCCAAATAGAAAGAGCACAATTTTCAAGAAACCTTGAAACAATTTTTGAGGACGAAAACTCTTGAGGGGAGAAACTCCCCAAGAACTTGTACCTCATACTTCAAAAAGACCAAATAACGTATTGCAAGTACAAGATAGACAAAAAATAGATAAAGATTGAAGTAACTCCTAGCATTCTAGTACTTCATTCTTCTTTCGTTGCATCTTCCAACAAGTTTAAGTCCTCAAAGATTAGGAAATCTCAAAGAGCCCCAATAAAAGAGAACACTTTCATAAACCATAAAGATTGTAGAAGTCCTAAGTGGTTTAGAAAAAGAAGTTGGAAAGCTTATGCTTTCTTGACGCTTGATGGGATAACACAACATAAGTTGTGGATTCAAATAATGGAGACCTAAGGAAAATGGTTTCCTCTATGAAGTATAACAACTTGATCCCCAAGTAAAACTCATGGGTAAATCATTGAGCATGAAGGGATCTATTCAAGAAACACTCATGGCTAAAGAAGAAAGGCCAAAAGTCCCAACTAGGACAAAAATCAAGTCAAACTTTAAGTTTGATAAGATCAATCACACCAAGAAGAAGGGCCAAAAGACCCAACTACGACAAAAATCAAGTCAAACTTTAATTTTGATAAGATCAATCACACCATATTAAATGCTTAACCAAATATTCTTGAAAAATAAGATTAGTTGTGGTGTATCCAAGCACTTTAGTCCTTGCACTCATTATTGGTACCATAGTTTGAAGCAGATAGAGAGCATTAAAAAGGACAGAGAAGGTGAGAAACAATAGAGACATGGTTGTGTGGATTGGATAAAGAACCGACTGGTATGGGACGGTGGGTACTAAATCCCATTGAGTATTTTTGCTTGATGGCCAGAAGAAAAAGGGACTCATGATCCAAGAGAATATATCAAGAAGATAATGTTTAGGAATATAAATCTCCTTCAATTATCCTCTAAAAGGGAAGAAGGATTCTTCCAACAAGATACTAAAGGTTCCATCTCAAAACTTCATAGAGAGTTTGAATCAAAGACAGAGGATAAACTTCGTGGAGTTTGAAGGTAAACTCTAAAGGTTGAAGCTCTAAAAGTTTGTCTAAAAGTATGAATTGAAATTCAAGGAACAAAAAGATGATCTTAGGTCAATGCTTGAAGGAAAGCTCGGAAAGATCATCTTTCGGATACTTGATAATTCAAGTCTTATGATGTCAACATAGGACATCTTAAGGAAAATCTAGAATATAAAGGGAGAAAATCTTAGAAGGATGAAGAAGACCTTTAAGGTTTGAGATCCAACTAAAGATCCATAAGGATTAAATGTTTAAGAATGATTGGAATAATCTATTTCTACTTGCAACCTTAAAGATAACCTGATCTTTTACACTATGAGTTCTCATCTTGGGATGTAGTTATAAAGATCTTAATATTTTTGGAAGAGCAAGTAAAGTAGATTTTAACCAACTAGAGTATTCAATAAATCAAACTGATCCCTATGGGTTCTCATTTCTTAAAGTGGATTCTCAAAACTATCGTAAATGTTGCAAATGATCAGCTTGTTTTCTGGAAAATGAGAAATCATCCAAGAATGCATGCATGAGACTAGTGAAGTATGGAGAAAAGATCTATTGTATGCAACGGTGAAAAGTACTAGGAGCATTACGAAGTTGAAATCACATTAGGATACAAGCAAATACTCCCTAATTAGTGATAAAGGTTGTTTTAGGAGTATCACCTTTGGCCATTCGCAACTGATTTGAGCTATTGAATCAGTCTAAGGAAGAGTACATTTCCCTACCAGCGAGAAAATCCAGAATTGTTCCTACATTTAATTTGTGGTAGTCTACACAGATCCATAATTGCTTGTTTTTCTTAGGTATTATGACTATGATAGGTACCCATTCTTGATATTCAATAGGTTCAATAAATCCTACTCTCAACAATCGATCAAGTTCCTCCTTGACATGTTTGGCAAAATTTTGGTTCATACGATACTGCTGTTGAATTACAAGAGAAGCATCTAGTTTCATTCATATTTTATGTTGATAAGATTGAGATCCAAACCATGCATATCTGAATAATCCCAGGCAAAAATATATTTGAACTCCATAAGGAGTATAAGTAAATCTTTCTGGAAAATAGTGAGTAAGCTAGCACCTATTTTGACCTTTTAAGGTACACTTTCATATCCTAAATTTATATATTCTACCTTATCTTCTTGAATGTGAGTACTGGTCTGAGTGAAAATATCTTCTTTTAAAGGCCACCATATTTCTTCTTGACATACACCTTGATCATACACCTAATGTTGTGCAGTAATATCTGGAGGCAATTGTGGATCAACTCTATTTTGAACTTTTCCTGGATAACTACTTGAGCTACTCGATGTTCAAAAGTTAGGGTTACCATATTAGTCATTGAGCTTGCTTAGCCCAACCCACACCTTGATCATACACCTAATGTTGTGCAGTAATATCTGGAGGCAATTGTGGATCAACTCTATTTTGAACTTTTCCTGGATAACTACTTGAGCTACTCGATGTTCAAAAGTTAGGGTTACCATATTAGTCATTGAGGCCATAATTCTAGCTTCTTGCTTCCATCAATCATACTCTTATGAATGTAGACAATTGGCATGGATATGTCCAAATTCTAGACAAAATCAACATTGTGGTCCTTTTCCTTCGTATTGATATTCTCCTTCATCCCGATCATATCTATTAAAGGGTCTCGATCCTCTCCCATATCCTTGATAGTTTATCCTACCTTGGCCAATATTTCCCAAAGAGCCTTGTTCTTTTCGACCTCGAGATTGCCTGAGTCATTTGGA
Source organism: Ceratopteris richardii (assembly GCA_020310875.1). NCBI lineage: Eukaryota > Viridiplantae > Streptophyta > Polypodiopsida > Polypodiales > Pteridaceae > Ceratopteris > Ceratopteris richardii. The sequence goes on from CM035432.1 coordinate 140,145,775, forward strand.
TAAATATTAGTCACATATGATGGGGAATGCAGGAGATTATTATAATGTAGTCCTAGTTGAATATGGTTAGTCGTTACTATTTGATTTTGGGTATTATATCTACATTGCTCTGTACTATGAGTAATTATGTTACAAATTTCATAGTATACTTGTTTTAAGGCACAAGTAGCTGCTACATGACCTTCATTTCTACTTTTTGTACTGTATAATTGTGTTGTATGGATCAGATACTACAAAAGCAGTTGAAGTTATCGCATTTATGCCTTTTGAAGAGCATTGCCAGATTGGATTGGCAGGTTTCATATTCCGTTCCAATTATTCAACGACATCTATGATTTGGTCCAAAGTTCTAGTACCATCCAATGCAAAAACAAAAAGTTTCTCATTTAGTAAGGAATTTAAGCCATCCATAAACCAACCATGCATCACATCCTCCGGAGGGTGCTTATCTTTTGGGGTCAATCAAAGAGTAATCCAGAATAAAGAGGCATAGTCCGCAACCATTTGAGTTGGCTACTATACGTATATTATAATGTAATAAATAATGGACATGTGGTTTTGGCCTTCTAAAATCATAAAAATGTTGTTCTCACAACATCATATGTTGTAAAATGGTGTGGGGTGAATTTAGGTAACCATAGAGGTGCCTCAACTCAAAGAGTGGCCTTGAGCACTTGACATTTCCAAGCATCATCTAGATTTCCTTCTAGAAAATCATACTGCATATCAAAAAGACAAACATGAACATCATGATCATCGTTGATTCTTCCACTAAACGTATAACACTGCATTCCACTAATTTGATGAGCTCGCAATGCCATTTTGATTAGAACTTGCCAACACCTCCAATTTTCATCAGTAGGTATCCATGGTAATTCTTCCTCTTCAAGATTTATGTCTTCCTAGGAATCCATCTTGATTATGACACCAACCTACCTTCATAGTACCATCTGCTTTTCTCCCAGCCGCTTTGTCCAAACAAAATCCAAGAGGCCCAACACCACACCTGAATCCCAGGGTCTTTTCTCTCATTCCCTAATTGATTCCTCCATGGCTTTCCATCCTTCTACACCTTCTGCTTGCAACTTTGCTGCTTCAAAAGCTGCCTGCACCTCCAATAGTTGTGTCACTAATGGGTATGATAATAATCTGTCTACCAAAGCGTGTAGTTTTTCTGATAGTTGATCACATCTAGAAACTCCAGCTCCCAAACTATCCATATTTTGTGAGGTAGATGATTCCGATGCTACGAAAATTGCTTGTTGTTCTTGATATTTTGAAAACCACTTACCTGACCATGTTGGCATGATCCTTCTCCATTGCTATGGATAATGTTCAGCCACCAAGCATTGTTTATCAATACCCCATCCCATCATGGTCACAACATGTTTCGTGTAAGGATCAAAATAAGAGGGTTCTAGGAATGGGGGGTACTCAAATAGGATTCAATGTGTTTATAACAATGCAAAAGCATTACATATCAATGGAGATTACAACCTACATAACTTAGTATGCACCTCCATCAGTCCACAGTAGCTATGCATACACAGTCTTCACTGCATTCTCTATCTCTCACTCTCTTCTTCCATCCTTTTTCTGCTCTTTTTTTGCTCTCAAAACATGTCTTTATAACTTTAGTATAATAGTTACAAAAATTAAAGGGTACGTGGTTGAGTTTCCTAGGGAACTATAAAGGCACAAAAATAAATAAATACAATTTTGGGTATCAAAATTTCACACACTTAGTCTAAAATTTCCCTTCTCTAAGTTGGAGAGTGTGAATCAAATAATAACATCTTAAGAAAATAGCTTTAGGCAATTGGGCACTAAAATAATCCAATAAACCTGCTCTAATCCATATATTCCTTAAGTCATCCGAATTGTGCAATTCTTCAAATTATTTTAAGGAAAACTAATATTTTCCCTATGTGTTATTGAGGACTCCTAATATACTTCTAATACTCCTCAAGCTTGAGGACTCCTAGGCTTGAACAAAACATAGTTGCAAAAATGTGAAATGATATTTACAATGGTTTTTAGTGATCAAAATTGCTATTTTATAGGGGTTCTTCTGAAAATTTGACATATAATTCTTGGAGCTCCCTACATGCTCCCTCTTCTTATGTGTCCACTTCTTTGACGTGTTCCCATGCCTTGTGCTTGACCTTGAGTGCCAGAATACTTGCATGGGATAAGAAGATCGTCATTTTTAGCATGCATAGCTAGAATAGATGCATTACATATGAGCACACAAGTAAGTAAGACGTTCCTAAGAAGGACCTCAACAATGGAAGAGTTGGGATGGCTCAAGCCTACTTCACCATTGTGAGAACACTCAAGTAAAGTGAAGGGATGGATAAAGCATAACTTCTAGATAAGTATTTATGCCCTTTCTATTTTCCTTGCAATTCATAGAACATGCAATGCATGTCATTATATATATATATATATATATATTTCATGCACCAAGGATAGCCTTATGCATTTGCATTCATAAAACTATGGTCTTCTTGCATGGAATAAGAAGATCATCTTTTTTAGCATGCATAGCTAGAGTAGATGCATACACATGGGCACACCAGTAAGACGTTCCCAAGAAGGAACTCAACAATGGAACAGATGGCATGGCCCAAACCTATTTCACAGTCATGAAAATGCTGAAATAAATTCAAGGGATGGACAAAGCATAAATTCCAGATAAGTATCTATGCCCTTTCTATTCTCCTTGCAATTCATAGAACATGCAATGCATGTCATTAAAAACATTAATTCAAAAGTGGATGCATAAGTACATGTGGCCTACTTTCTTTGGTCACATAGAAAATAATTAATGGAAGTGATTCATACTATGCATCAAAATTAGACATATGGTTTTGGAAAAGAAAGATTGGTTATGCCTGATCATCATCCTCATTGGAATAAATGCTTCTAATGTATTGTTGCAACTTGCATATACAAAGATGCATGAAAAATTGCACCATCGTTTGAATGTACAAAGTTCCAAATTGTGACTTTTTCCATTCGTTAAGGAGAGGTTCATGTTTTGAACCCTATTCATGCTACATCATTTTTTAATAAAGGTGTAAATGTCTTGGCACACACTAAGTATGCCTATGAAATGAAGTGCATGTGTTAGTGGGATCACAAGGAGTTCAGTTTATTTATGCTTAAGTTTGGATACAAATTTCATTATAGGAATAATGGTAGTAGATCCAATTGGCCATATTAAAACTACCATCCACTTCCTCTATGATTGGCTTAATATAATCCAAGAAATAGCACATTATTAAGATAATTAAGCTTAACATCTCGCTTATGGAGTTCAAATTCCATTAAATCCCATGGCATGCCGGATCAACAAGAGCAAGGGCTTAAGTGATGGATCAAAATGGGAAAAACTCAAGGGTTGTACTAAACCCTAAGTACCATGTTCTAATATCCTAGAAGTAAAGGACTCTTCAAATGGTAAATGGTAAAACAATTATTCTCTTTTCAAATTAATCATTATGTCAAAGATAATATCTAGTTGAGGTATAAACTAGATTTATTATCAAGTGACATAAAACTGATCTTTTAGAGTATATCAAAACCAAAGATACAATCTTTGGGATTAATTATTTTCAAGTTCAATTACAACTCAGACTTGGTAAGTCCAAATTTGATTGTGACATGAGCACCCATGTGCTTTGCAATGGAAATTACACTTACAAATGTGAAGAAGTAATAGGGACTTCGCTTCCCATGGGCCTGTGAAGTGGGGTAGCTCTTGTATGGAATTAGACTCAAAGTCCAATCTCTCGTGAGACTGAGTACTCTCATGTTCCCCGTAAATAGATGGGATGTCTTGTGGGAATTGGTTGTGTGCATCGTCCACAAGTTCAAAAGGAGGGGCGACTTCACTTTCGTTATCCCATTTGTCTTCTTGAATCTCTCGTAGGAAGTCTGGTGCAAACCGATTCATAGAAGAAGAAGCGTCTGGCTCCGTAGAATTAGGCACATAAACAACCTGGGAAGGAGGGCTTATTCTATCGTTGGCTCTCTCCTCGTTCTCATAGATGGCTGGAGCACAAGCTTCCTAGGGAGGATTACTTATTCCATTACTTTTCCGAACAGGCTCATACGCTTCCTGAGAAGGAATGTAGGCAACCTGTGGAGGTACGTAGGTTTTCGAGGGAGGCTCATCTGCCTTTTGAGGGGAAGGATCAGCTTCTTGTGGAGGCACATGGGCTTCCTGAAGAGGCTGGCTTATCCGTTTTCCTGTCCTTTCCTTTCTTTGAGGGGCAGGTTCCTTTTCTGATTGTGCAATTAGCCTCTCTATTCTTTCTAGCAGTCCATCAAAATGTAACTACGTCTTAGCTGAGCTAGAGATGTTAAAGAGGCGGCTAGCTTCAAACATGGCTTGAGCCAATTCCACCATCTTAGCACAAATTTTAGTTCGTTCAAGCTCTAGCTCGGCTTTAGGGTAGCATTTTTCATGATCGGTTATGGTTGGCCCTTCTTGGATTCTGGCCTGATAAGCTTTAAGCATCATGTTTAGGTCCTCGGGAGTGGGATCTGCTAGGACTGATCCTACTCTAGGGGGTGGTGGGATTATGGAAGGCGGGTTGGAAGGTGGCTGGTCGGATGGCGATGGGAATGGTGGTGGTGGGGTAGTGTGAGAGGGAGTTTGAGTTGTGAGTTCGATTATTCTGGCCCTTGTTTCTCTTACGCTTTCCTCGAGTTCACTCATCTTTTTAGCCCATTGTCTTTTCATTCTTTCCCTACTATCTTTCCAAGCTCTAGTCCTTTTCTTGGTTATGCTCTCAGTTTCACTCGCCTCTGGGCCCTTTTCCTGGCTTGCCTCTTGGTTTTGCTGCAATGCCTGAGCTCTAGTGACTACCTGTACTGGTGCAGTGGAAGTGACACTTCCTGAGGAATCTACAACCAACCCAATCACATTGATAGGAGTGATTTTTGGCATATTAGGGGTTCTTTGGGAAATCTCATAAAAGATGCTCTTTTCCACAATCTTGGCAAAAGCCTTGGATCGTCACGGACTGAGTTTGTGTAGGTGGAGGTAAGGGACAATCACGAATGAAGTGATCTCCCTGACATCGGTAGCATGGTCCTCTAGGAAATGGTGGTCGTACCTGCCTAGGTTGAGGCCTAGGGTTGGGGTTTGCATACATGACATTCGTGTAATCTGACTCCCAACTTATTTCATTTGGCTCTTCACTATAGTAGGACTCACCATGTTCTGGAGACTGCATGTAGTAAGCCTGGGGACTATCGACATGTGTAGAATCAAAGCTATGGTCACTTGGGTCACTTTCTGAGATCAATGGGGTTACTGGTACTATGGCCCTATTCAGGTTTTCTTCTGCAACAGCATACTTTACCGGAATCACATTAGCTGGGTTTGGAGGCTGTTGAACTAGCACCGGTTGGGGTCTCTGTTGGGCCTGATATTGTGGTTGGTAGGTTTGTTGGGGTCTAGCATATTGTGGTGGTGGATTTTGGTTCTGGTATCTGCCTTGTTGGTAGGGCTGCGGGTAGGGTTGCCTAACTGCCTGCTTGTTGTATGGGCAATCTTGTGCGGTGTGATTGGTGTATCTCCGTTCTATGGTGCAGTACTGGCTACTAGGATTTACTTGGGGCTGAGCCATAATAGGGCAGACATTCGCCATATGGTCACCACCGCATGTATAGCACCTTTTCACAGGAGCAAACCTTGGGATTTGTTTGCTAGTCACACCTAATTTCTGAGCTACTTTCTCTGCGAGTTCCTCAATTGATGTGGATTGCGTGGAAGAGTGACTAGATGCACTATCTGAGTCTTTGTAGATTTTGGAAAGCTCTAGTTCTTCCCCTAGGTTATCTTCAATGTCAATGCACATGCGTACACACTCTTCTATAGTCCTAGGGTCCTTCAGATACACATAGGATCTCAATTTCGTACTCAACAATCCATCAAGGAATAAGGCTACTTGTTTTGCGGGTGTGGGTAGCTCCAAAACAGGGCACCTTTCAAGATATTGTCTAAATCTTCTTCCAGCCAATCTGACAGTCTCTTGGGGAGTCTGTTTGAAGCTGTGAATCAATGAGGAGGTATTGTGTCTTATGCCACTCTTAGAGAACTCTACAATGAAAGCCTCTAGGAGTTGGTCTATACACCTGAATTGTCGCTCATCCAATGGCTGAAACCATGTAAGTGCTGTGTTCCTAAGGGTTAGACCGAAGGCATTGTACTGCGTGAATAGATCCTCCACTTGTTCAGCTCTCAAGACTTGCTTGAACTCCGCCACATGATCATAGGGATCTCCTGTGCCATCAAAGTAATTCTTCATGGACTTAACTAGCTGGGTCGGTCTCAAAGTTCTAGTGTGCTCTCTAGGTCTCGGCAGAGGAAATCCATCCACATTTCTTTGATTCCTGTGAGCTCTAAGTATCTCAGGTTCTACCCTATTCATTTCCGTCCTCGTTCTTTCTCTTCCCACTGGGTTGGCAAAGCTTACTTCTGGTCTATCTCTACTTCTGTCTCTTTGCATTCCATGAGCTTGGGATGTTCTAGCTCCAGGGTGACCATATGATACATTTGATCTTGGTTGGGGGAAAACGAATTCACCCTTCCAAGTGTAAGCATGCCTATCATGTTCCGTAACCACAAAGATCCTTTCTGAAGCGTGATCTAAGTAGGTCACTCTGCCTGGGCTATCAGGATCCTTAAACTCATAGATCATGATATTTCCTATATCAGTTGGCTGATTAGATTTATACCTCCAAAAGGCTTCGTCAGTTTCTCGATTGAGGAGCAACTCTATGCTCTTGTTGTCTTGGGGAACCCACTCAGGTGTGATAATCCTAGTGAGAACTGATTTACCTCGAGGGGTTCTAGGTTCCGCACCCATGTTCCCTTGTTCCAAGTCACCTAAATCCGCCTCTGAGATTACATTCCCAAATTCATCTGTCCTATCTGGGTGACTGGTGACTACGTATATGGTTCCTTCTTTGTCCAGGTATGCACCGTTTTCAAACTTGACAGCTGGGTGCTCTAGTCCTATGGATTGGTCAGGGTTTTTAATCTGGACCACGGATCTTCCTAAGCCGTCCTCATAGATGCTAGCACCTAATCGGTTGGTCCTAAGGTATTCCAACTGTGTTTTGTAAGGGCCTTCTACCCTGTACAAATATGGCATTCCTGAACTTCCCGTAGGCCTGTCCATGCCTTGAGACATCTCTGACTCACTGGTCTCAGAGCTAGGGTAGTACGAGTGGTGGCTCAACTGCTGGGCCCAAGACCTAGTAGTGTGGTTAACACTAGCCTCTGAAGACCTAAGGCTTTGTCTCTCCCTTACTAAATGTCGTCCTGATCTAAGGTTCATATGCCTATCTAAGTAGCCCAATTCTTTGCCCAGAGTACAACCTCGTTGCTGGTTACTTTATATTAGTCGCTTGGTTCTTTTTAGTTATTCCTCGTGTTTAAGGTCTTGTCTGATATTACGTCGTCAGGAATACTTGAATGTTCTTCGTGCTTTTAGGTTGATCGTTCCACGTTAGGTCCTTTTCCTTTATGTTATCGACAGTACAGAGATTAGGTTTTTAGCTTGAACTTGAGTTTTTAGGCAGTCTTCAACTTGATACCTGCCTATCGTCACCCTGACTTACTCCTACCTCTAGTCGTTCTTAGCCTAGGCTATGAATTGACAGAGGGGGTTAAAAGTTTCCAACCTTTTGTTCCCTGTTCGGTTGCCCTTGAGTGCCCTAGGAAATGTGTTCCCAAGCTCGCACTTACACTTGCTTAGAACGCCTTTCGATGCTCTCAATAGATCTGTAAGAGTTCCAAAGTTAGCTTTGAGATTTAAGTTCCAAAGACAGAACCAATCATTTTCATTCCTGTAGCACAAACACAAACTTGCATAGTGATTTTCAAGAAAACAATCCTGAGGACCCCTGACTTTGATCCCCCTGGGTATGGTCAACTTCAAAATACCCTATCTGAAAATCAATGCATTATGTCACGAGCTTTCCAACAAGCCCTAGAGCTCAAAAATTTGATTTCGTATGAAAAAGTTATGACTGTTCAGGGTTTAGGGGGTTAAAACAAGATTCAATCTGGCCGACAGATCCTAGGATTTTCTCCAAATCACAAGTGTAGGAACCTCCCAAAATGCTAATAGATTGACTATTTTGCCCCAAAATTAACCCAACTTTTGAACAAAATCAAACCCTAATTTTTGGCCGAAAAGCCTGTCAATCGCGATCGACAGGTTTGTCAATCGCGATTGACAGAGGTGTCCGTCGGGGCTGTCAGTCGCGATCGACAGTGTCAATCGCGATCGACAGAGTCGATCGTGGCTGTCAATCGCGATCGACAGTATCAATCGCGATCGACAGTATCAATCGCGATCGACAGTATCAATCGCGATCGACACGTTTTCCGGTTTTTTCGCCGAAATTTCAGTCAATCGGGGGCCTATCCGTAGCGATGGACACGTGGCTACGCGTAAAAGTCAATCAATCGTGGAATTTCAGTCGATCGCGATCGACGGTGTCAATCGCGATTGACAGAGGTGTCGGTCGTGGCTGTTGATCGCGATCGACAGTATCAATCGCGATTGACAGGGTCCTACGTGGCAGTCAGTCGATCGTGGAGGTCTGTCGGTCGCGATTGACAGGGTCTGTCGGTCGCGATTGACAGAGGTTGTTGGTCGCGATTGACAGAAAACCTCGGAATTTTTCTACTGTTTTTAGTGTTTTAGGATGTGCTCCTTGTGCTTGTTCTAGTGGTGCACTCAATTTTGTGAAAAGCCAAAAATTTCTGTCAGTCTCGATCGACAGAAGCCTGCGACCGCGAGACAGTTTCGATGATTTTTGTACCTGCGCAGGAAGCTGGGGGTGATGATACTGCAAGAACCTGCAATGAAACTCAAGAAACATGCAAAATCCGCACACAATATATCGCTCTCTCGCTCTCTCTCACACGTGAAATGAGGGAAATGAGGTGGGGAAGGTGATATGATCAAAAAACAGAAATTTTCGCGATGATGGAGATGGAGGTGGGAGATGGTGATGTTGATGATGGTGATGAAGATGGTGAAGAAAGTAAAAGAAAATCGATGAGGGTGAAGAAAATACCTACAACTCCAACGCGTCAACTCTACGTCTTACCATCACACGCTCGTCCTCAAAGCTCGATCCCCGGCAACGGCGCCAAAATTTGGTGTAGCTCAGTGATGAGTAGCACCTCCTTTAATGTCAATCCGGGAAGACGTGAGGATGGTATGAAGACCTCGAGCAAGTGGCGGCACAAGTGCGTGAGTGAGAAGCACACTAGCATACACACACATACACACACACGCGCACACACGGCAAGACAAAGAGGGAGGATCAATGGAGTTCTTAGATTACTTTCAAAAGCTCTTACAAGTTTGTTTCAATTACAATCTAACCTCAAAAATGAGCTCTCTAGCTCTTTTTATAGTTTTTGACTAAGTTTTGGCCCTGTCCAGACCTAGTGTCCGGCCTAGTTAAAAATTAGGTTCCAGGGCTCATTTGAGGGCTCAAACGATATCTAAAAAATACGAAAATTGGCAGGTAGATACTTCTAAAGCTCCTCAAGCTCAAGGACTCCTTGGCTTGCACAAAATGGAGCTACAAAAAGATGAATTGGTATTTACAATGGTGTTTAGTGATGAAAATCACTTTGAATGGGTGTAAAGGATTTGAAAATTTAAAGGTTGCCTTAGTGCTAGATCTGCGTGAGTGCCCGTACTTGCTTCTTCATGAGGAAAATTACTGGCCTATTTGCCAGATCTTCGTTGACTCCCTTGTCTGCTGCTAACACAAGTAAAGTAGATTTTAACCAACTAGAGTATTCAATAAGTTAAATTTATCCCTGTGGGTTCTCATCCCTTAAAGTGGATTCTCAAAACTATGTAAAGTTTTGAAAGAATATTGAACCCACTTTTTGTATGCTATTCAAATTCTCTCCAAAGTAAAGATGATTTTATCCTCTTAAAACTAGATGGATAATCCATCTATACCATATTATTGGTTGGATAGGGATTATAAAATAGATTTTCCACTATTTAGATTTTTTTTGGAGGCGAATAAAAAACAAGAAATCCGCCCATTTCACTAAAGGTACAAAGTATGTGTACATCTATGAGGGAGTGATAGGGGCATGGATTATGAAATATTCATCTTCCTTTCAAAACAAGTTGGATTCTGACTTGATGAGTGAATGTGACAAGGAAGGCTTAAGTAGTATTTATATATTTTGCTAGGTTCACACACAAGTGGTGAGTGATCAAGATAGAAATTTAGCCAAAAAGAGTTTACATCCACCTAATTCACATGCTCATTCACATTCACAATTTCTCCATCCTCTTCCCATTTCTTCTTTCATAAAACATCCATATATCTCTCTCACACACACATCATATGTAGAATAGTTGAGAGAGAGTTGAGAGAGAGAGAGATAGCAATCATATCACATAGCTTAAACAAGGAATTAGGTAGGGATGTCCTATTCCTCCCGTAACAATGTTTCCATACTTTTCACTTGATTTAGGTTTTCATGTGCAAAACCAAATGGAACTTTGAGTGGTCAGGGTAGGGATTACACCACACATGACTTGTCCTCTTTGAAGATTCATTGGGGATGGACTTCCCTTTTGAATTAAGAGGAAAAATGAGAGAAATGAAGACCATGATCAAAGTGAATGATCATGGGGCATTGGGGAAATACCCTAATGTTTATATCTCCACTCATTTTTGAGGATGGAAATGCTTTTAAGGGGGGGAACGTTGTATAATTACACAGGTCTAAGGGGTAGAACCCATGGGTTTCTAGGTGTGAAACCCTTGGGATTTATTATTTATTTACCCCTTTTAGATGGGTCTTGAACCTTAGGGCTAAGTCTTTAAGGTTGAGTGCCTTGGGCTTGATTGGAAGCTTCTCATAACTACTTGATTTGTACATGAGAGCTTCAAGAGTCTTCTTTTAGAAGCCATGTGGTTTCCAAAGCTAGGAAACCATGTGACCACCTTAGGGACCCATGTGATGGAAGGTACACATGTCCCCTTGAGAGGGACTTACCCCCTTGGTCTGGAGCTATATATTCGAGAGGTTGGTTGGGTGGAAAATGCATATCTCTTCATAGCGTGGTTTTCCTAGTGACTTAGTTACGTTGTGTCTGGAGGCTATGGAGCTCTCACACAACAATTTTCCATTGAAAATCTTTGCCCTTGGCATGCACCACTCGATTGAGAGGGATGGTAATGTGTGCTAGAAATCGTAAATGTCATCTATGCCACTTGATTTGCCCTAGGAATGGAAGGACTTCTTTTACATTTTTTGAAGTAAGAGCTTGTAACAACACTTTTACATTATCAAGATCTATTGCAATTCCTATTTTGAAGATCACATGTACAAGAAGTTTCCTAAATTTTACACCAAAAACCAGTTTAGATGGATTTAAAATTAACTGTACTTATTGGCACTTACTCAAACACAATCGTAAATGTTGCAAATGATCAGCTTGTTTTCTAGAACTGAGAAATCATCCAAAAATGCATACATGAGACTAGTTAAGTATGGAGAAAAGATCTGTTGCATGCAACAGTGAAAAGTACTAGGAGCATTCCAAAGTTGAAATCACATTAGGATACAAGTTAATAATCCCTAATTAGTGATAAAGGTTGTTTTAGGAGTATCAACTTTGGCCATTCGCAACTGATTTTAGCTATTGAATCCTTCTAAGAAAAACTACATTTCCCTACCAGCAAGTGGATCTAGAATTGTTCCAACATTTAATTTGTGGTAGTCTACATAGATCCATAATTGCTCGTTTTTCTTAGGTATTATGACTATGGTAGGTACCCATTCTTGATATTCAATATGTTCAATAAATCCTACTCTCAACAATCGATCAAGTTCCTCCTTGACATGTTTGGAAAAATTTCGGTTCATACGATGCTGCTGTTGAATTACAAGAGAAGCATCTAATTCCAATCATATTTTATGTTGATAAGATTGGGGATCCAAACCATGCATATCTGAATAATCCCAAAAAAAAATATTTAAACTCCATAAGGAGTATAAGTAAATCTTTTTGGAAAACAGTGAGTAAGCTAGCACCTATTTTGACAAGGCCACAATATTTCCTCTTCAGATGGAAAATGCTTAGTTTTAGGTTGCACTACAGGTGTAACCATAACTTCTTGTTAGAATTGTGAAAAACGTTTTGGTATATCAACGAGTTCTTTGAGTTTCTTCATCGTCTTCTAGTCCCACTAGCATATGTGGTGGTTCTACAATAGAATGCAATTGATCCTTTGGGTAGTGTTGCTTATAATCTAAAGGGATAGAGTACTTTTTATGGAACTTCTTAAAAGTGATGGCTTGAGATCCCCAATCTTGCTGAATTTTTGCCTTCTTTAACCCTAGTCACCCAAGTAGCAAATTATAATTGTTGCTCTTGCCTATTAATTGAATTACTACAAAAGTTATTTTAAAAGGGATATCCTATATTTTAATGGGTATATCTTTAATAAGGCCAATAGTTTGATTAAGTGAATGATCAGCCATAGGTATATAGAACGGTGCAGGTTGAATATATGTCCATCCCATTTTCCCACAAATAGGTAGAGTTGCAATGTTTACTCCAGAACCTCCATCAATTAAAACTCTAGAAATCTACGTTCTTTTTACATAACTGAAATTAAAGGCACCGCATGATCCACTAAAAGATCCTGAGTTGTTTCTAGTGTATTTACTTGGACTTGCTCTTCTTCTCTATTACTATTGTCCTGATTGTACGCTTCTTTCAATAAGGAGTCCTAGAATGTAGGAACTAATTCTAGCAAATCATGAAGAGGAAAATGAATTGTAGATTTACAGAAATTTTCCATGGATCTCATACACAATTTTCTATATCCTTATTGTTGGGTGTAGAGCATTGGGTGGTTGGAGGAGAAATTTGTGCATGACTCGTAGTAGTAGTATTCTCTTGAGACGTGTCCTGAATTCCTTCCATACAATAATCAATCCCTTTTGATGCCCGATTAGCTTAACTTGTCTGGTCTTCCCTACTTATACTTGGACCAAAAAAATCTCTTAGCGCTTCCTTAGCCCAACCCACACCTTGATCATACACCTAGTGTTGTGCAGTAATATTTGGAGGCAATTGTTGATCAACTCTATTTTGAACTTTTCCTGGATAACTACTTGAGCTACTTGATGTTCAAAAGTTAGGGTTACCATATTAGTCATTGAGGCCATAATTCTAGCTTCTTGCTTCCATCAATCATACTCTTATGCATGTAGACAATTGGCATGGATATGTCCAAATTCTAGACAAAATCGACATTGTCGTCCTTTTCCTTCCTTCTGATATTCTCCTTCATCCCGATGACATCTATTAAAGGGTCTCCATCCTCTCCCATATCCTTGATAGTTTATCCTACCTTGGCCAAAATTTCTCAAACAGCCTTGTTCTTTTCGACCTCGAAGATTGTCTGAGTCATTTGGATTCATATTATTTACATATGATGGGGAACCCAAGAGATGATTATAATGTAGTTCTAGTTAAATATGGTAGTCGTTACTATTTCATTTGGGTATTATATCTACATTGCTCTTTACTATGAGTAATTATGTGACAAATTTCATAGTATACTTGATTTAAGGCACAAGTAGGTGCTACATGACCTTCATTTCTACATTTTGTACAATATAAATGTGTTGTATGGATTAGATACTACAAAAGCAGTTGAAGTTACCACATTTATGCCTTTTGAAGAGCATTGCCAGATTGGATTGGCAGCTTTCATATTTTAAACCAATTATTCGACGGCTTCTATGATTTGTTCCAAAGTTCTAGTCATCAAATGCAAAAACACAAATTTTCTCTTACAGTAGGAATTTAAGCCATCCATAAACCAACCACGCACCACATCCTCCAGAGGGTGCTCATCTTTTGGGGTAAATCAAAGAGTAATCCAGAATAAAGAGGCATAGTCCACAACCATTTGAGTTGGCTACTATACGTATATTATAATGTAATAAATAATGTACATGTGGTTTTGGCCTTCTAAAATCATCATAAAAATGTTGTTCTCACAACATCATATGTTGTAAAATGGTGTGGGGTGAATTTAGGTAACCACAGAGGTGCATCAGCTCAAAGAGTGGCCTGGAGCACTTGACATTTCCATGCATCATCTAGATTTCCTTCTAGCAATTCATATTGCATATCATCGTTGATTCTTCCACTAAACCTATTAAACTTCATTCCACTAGTTTGATGAACTCGCAATGCCATTTGTATTAGAACTTGCCAACACCTCAAATTTTCATCAGTAGGTATCCATGTTAATTCTTCCTCTTCAAGATTTATGTCTTCCTAGGAATCCACCTTGATTATGACACCAACCTACCTTCATAGTATCGTCTGCTTTGCTCCCAATTGCTTCATCCAAAAAAAATCCGAGAGGCACAGCACCACACCTGAATCCCAAGGTCTTTTCTCTCATTCCCTAATTGATTCCTCCATGGCTTGCCATCCTTCTACACCTTCTGCTTGCAACTTTTCTGCTTCAAAAGTTCCATGCACCTCTAATAGTTGTGTCATGAATGGGTATGATAATACTCTGTCTACCAAAGCGTGTAGTTTTTCTAATACTTGGTCACTTCTAGAAACTCCACCTCCCAAACTATCTATATTTTGTGGGGTAGATGATTCCGGTGCTACGAAAATTGCCTGTTATTCTTGCTATTTTTAAAACCACTTACCTGACCATGTTGGCATGATCCTTTTCCACTTCTATGGATAACCTTCAGCCACCAAGCATTGTATAGCAATACCCCATCCCATCATGGTCACCACATGTTTGGAGTAAGGATTTGAATAAGAGGGTTCTAGGAATGGGGGGTACTCAAATAGGATTCAGTGTGTTTATAATAACGCAAAAGAGAAAGGTACAAGCTCATAAACATAAGAAGTTTGGAACAGAAGATGACAGAAATATAATTTTATATTATAGTGTAGAAACTCGCATTACATATCAATGGAGATTACAACCTACATAACTTAGTATGCACCTCCATCAGTCCGTAGTACCTATGCATACACAGTCTTCACTGCCCTCTCTATCTCTCTCTCTCTCTTCTTCCATCCATTTTTTTCTCTTTTTTTTGCTCTCGAAACATCTCTTTTTTATAACTTTAGTATAATAGTTAAAAAAGTAATGGGTAAGTGGTTGAGTTTCCTAGGGAAATTTAAAGGCACATAAATAAATAAATACAATTTTGGGTATCAAAATTTCACACACTCAGTCTAAAATTTCCCTTCTGTAAGTTGGAGAGTTTGAATCAAATAATAACATCTTAAGAAAATAGCTTTAGGCAATTGGGCATTGAAATAATCCAATAAACGTTCTCTGATCCATATATTCCTTAAGGCATCCGAATTCTGCAATTCCTTTAATTATTCTAAGGAAAACTAATACTTTCCCCATGTTTTATTGAGGACTCCTAATATACTTCTAATACTCCTCAAGCTTGAGGACTCCTAGGCTTGAACAAAACATAGTTGCGAAAATTTGAAATGATATTTACAATGGTTTTTAGTAAAATTGCTATTTTATAGGGGGTTCTTCTGGAAATTTGACATATACTTCTTGGAGCTCTCAACATGCTCCCTCTTCTTATGTGTCCACTTCTTTGACATGTTCCCATGCCTTGTGCTTGACCTTGAGTGCCAAAATTCTTGCATGGCATGAGAAAATCGTCATTTTTAGTGTGCATAGCTAGAATAGATGCATTACATATGGGCACACAAGTAAGTAAGACGTTCCTAAGAAGGACCTCAACAATGGAAGAGTTGGGATGGCCCAAGCCTACTTCACCATCGTGAGAACACTCAAGTAAAGTCAAGGGATGGATAAAGCATAACTTCTAGATAAGTATCTAGGCCCATTCTATTTTCCTTGCAATTCATAGAACATGCAATGCATGTCATTATATATATATATATATATATATATATATATATATATATATATATATATATATATATATATATATATATATATATATTTCATGCACCAAGGATAGCCTTATGCATTTTCCTTCATAAAACTATGGTCTTCTTGCATGGCATAAGAAGATCATCTTTTTTAGTATGCATAGCTAGAATAGATACATACACATGGGCACACAAGTAAGTAAGACATTCCCAAGAAGGAACTCAACAATGGAAGAGATGGGATGGCCCAAACCTATTTCACAACCACGAGAATGCTCAAATAAATTCAAGGGATGGACAAAGCATAAATTCTAGATAAGTATCTATGGCCTTTCTATTTTCCTTGCAATTCATAGAACATGCAATGCATGTCATTATAAACATGAATTCAGAAGTGGATGCATAAGTACATGTGGCCCACTTTGTTTGGTCACATAGAAAATAATTTATGGAGGTGATTCATACTATGCATCAAATTCAGACATATGGTTTTGGAAAAGAAAGATTGGTTATGTCTGATCATCATCCTCCTTGGAAGAAATGCTTCTAATGTATTGTTGCAACTTGCATATACGAAGATGCATGAAAAATTGCACTATCGTTTGAATGTACAAAGTTCCAAATTGGGACTTTTTCCATTCGTTAAGGAGAGGTTCATTTTTTGAACCCTATGCATGCTACACCTTTTTTGAATAAAGGTGTAAATGTCTTGGCATACACTAAGTATGCCTATGAAATGAAGTGCATGGGTTAGTGGGATTAGAGGGAGATTCAGTTTATTTATGATTAAGTTTGGATACAAATTTTATTATAGGAATAATGGTAGTAGATCCAATTGGCCATATTAAAACTACCATTCACTTCCCCTATGATTGGCTTACTGTAAGCCAAGAAATAGCACATTATTAAGATAAATTAAGCTTAACATCTCGCTTATGGAGTTCAAATTCCATTGTATCCCATGGCATGCTTGATCAACAAGGCCAAGGACTTAAGTGATGGGTCAAAATGGGAAAAACTCAAGGGTTGTACTAAACCCTAAGTACCATGTTCTAATATCCTAGAAGTAAAGGACTATTCAAATGGTAAATGGTATTACCATCTACTTCAAATTAGAGATCTCATTGGCAAAACAATTATTCTCTTTTCAGATTATTCATTATGTCAAAGAGAATATCTAGTTGAGGTATAAACTAGATTTATTATCAAGTGACATAAAACTGATCTTTTTGAGCATATCGAAACCAAGGATACAACCTTTGAGATTAGTTGTTGTCAAGTTCAGTTACAACTGAGACTTGGTAAGTCCAAATTTGATTGTGACATGAGCACCCCATGTGCTTTGCAATGGAAATTGCACTTACAAGTCTAAAGAAGTAATAGAATTTACTTGATTAGACAAAAAGAAGGTTTCATCCAAAGATTCAAGCTAAAGTTACCTTCACTAAAGTGGAAGTGTAAGTTGGATGGTATGGGACACCTAGGCTTACACTACCACTGAAGTAGATTTGGTGGTATGAGACATTGAATAAGGTAATCTAAACGTGAACTTTTGAACATTTGTTCAGTAAGCTTGGAGGAGAGAAAAGAAAAAGCTTTGAATAGTTCTTTTAATCGAGGAGAACAATAGAAGATTGAAAACAAACTCTTTCAAATTCTAAATGGAAAGAGCACAATTTTCAAGAAACCTTGAAACCATTTTTGAGGATGAAAACTCTTGAGGGGAGAAACTCCCCAAGAACTTGTACCTCATACTTCAAGAAAGACCAAATAAGGTATTGCAAGGTACAAATAGACAAAAAATAGATAAAGATTGAAATAATTCCTAGCATTCTAGTGCTTCATGCTTCTTTCATTGTATCTTCCAACAAGTTTAAGTCCTCAAAGATTGGGAAATCTCAAAGAGCCCCAATGCAAGAGAACACTTTCATAAACCATAAAGATTGTAGAAGTCCAAAGTGGTTTAGAAAAAGAAGTTGGAAAGCTTATGCTATCTTGATGCTTGATGGGATAACACAACATAAGTTGTGGATTTAAATGATGAAGACCTAAGGAAAATGGTTTCTTGTATGAAGTATAACAACTTGATCCCCAAGTAAAACTCATGGGTAAAGCATTGAGCATGAAGGGATCTATTCAAGAAAGACCTAGTCTTATCTCTTATTTTGGCTAAAGAAGAAAGGACAAAAGACCCAACTAGGACAAAAATCAAGTCAAACTTTAAGTTTGATAAGATAAGTCACACCATATTAAATGCTTAGCCAAATATTCTTGAAAAATAAGATTAGTTGTGGTGTATCGGAGCGCTTTAGTCATTGGTCTCATTATTGGTACTATAGTTTGAAGCAGATAGAGAGCATTAAAAAGGACAGAGAAGGTGAGAAACGACAGAGACATGTGTGGATTGGATAAAGAGCCCACTAGTATCGGACGGTGGGTACTAAATCCTATTGAGTACTTTTTCTTGATGGCCAGAAGAAAAAGGGACTCACGATCCGAGAGAATATATCAAGAAGATAACGTTTAGGAATATAAATCTTCCTCAATTATCCTCTAAAAGAGAAGAAGGATTCTTCCAACAAGATACTAAAGGTTCCATCTCAAAACTTCATAGAGAGTTTGAAATAATGAGAGAGGGAAAAATTCTTGGAGTTTGAAGGTAAAGTCTAAAGGTTTAAGCTCTAAAAGCTTTGTCCAAAAGTATGAATTGAAATTCAAGGAACAAGAAGATGATCTTAGGTCAATGCTTAAAAGAAATCTCAGAAAGATCATCTTTTAGATACTTGATAATTCAAGTCTTATGATGTCAACATAGGACATCTTAAAGAAAATCTAGAATATAAAGGGAGATAATTCTAGAAGGATCAAGAAGACCTTTAAGGTTTGAGATCCAACTAAAGATCCATAAGGATTAAGTGTTTAAGAATGATTGGAATAATGTATTTCTACTTGCAACCTTAAAGATAACCTGCTCTTTTACACTATGAATTCTCATCTTGCGATGTAGTTATAAAGATCTTAATCTTTTGAGAAGAACAAGTAAAGTAGATTTTAACCAACTAGAGTATTCAATAAATTAAATTTATTCCTATGGGTTCTCATCCCTTAAAGTGGATTCTCAAAAAATTATGTAAAGTTTTTAAAGAATATTGAACCCACTTTTAGTATGCTATTCAAACTCTCTCCAAAGTAAAGATGATTTTATCCTCTTAAAACTAGATAGATAATCCATCTATACCATATTATTGGTTGGATAGGGATTATAAAATAGATTTTCCACTATTTAGATTTTTTTTTTGGAGGCGAATAGAAAACAAGAAATCCACCCATTTCACTAAAGGTACAGAGTATGTGTACGTCTATGAGGGTGTGATTTGGGCATGGATTATGAAAGATTCATTTTCCTTTCAAAACAAGTTGGATTCTAACTTGATGAGTGAATGTGACAAGGAAGGCTTAAGTAGTATTCATATATTTTGCTAGGTTCACACACAAGTGGTGAGGGATCAATATAGAAATCTAGCCAAAACCACTTTACATCCACCTAATTCACATGCTCATTCACATTCACAATTTCTCCATCGTCTTCCCATTTCTTCTTTCATAAAACATCCATATATCTCTCTCACACACATCATATGTACAATAGTTGAGAGAGAGAATTGAGAGAGAGAGAGATAGCAATCATATCACATAGCTTAAACAAGGAATTAGGTGGGGATGTTTTATTCCACCCTTATCATTGTTTCCATACTTTTCACTTGATTTAGATTTTCATGTGCAAAACCAAATGGAACTTTGAGTGATCGGGGTAGGGATCAGACCACATGTGAATTGTCCTCTTTTAAGATTCATTGGAGATGGACTTCCCTTTTGAATTAAGAGAAAAAATGAGAGAAATGAAGACCATGATGAAAGAGAATGATCATGGGGAATGGGGGAAATACCCTAATGTATATATCTCCACTCATTTTTGAGGATGGAAATGCTTTTAGGGGGGGAACGTTGTATAATTACACAGGTCTAAGGGGTAGAACCCATGGGTTTCTAGGTGTGAAACCCTTGGGATTTATTATTTATTTACCCCTTTTAGATGGGTCTTGAACATTAGGGCTAAGTCTTTAAGGTTGAGTGCCTTGGGGTTGATTGGAAGCTTCTCATAGCTACTTGATTTGTATGTGAGAGCTTCAAGAGTCTTCTTTTAGAAGCCATGTGGTTTCCAAAGCTTGGAAACCATGTGAACACCTTAGGGACCCATGTGATGGAAGGTACACATATCCCCTTGCGAGGGACTTACCCCCTTTGTCTGGAGCTATATATTTAAGAGGTTGGTTGGGTGGAAAATGCATCTCTCTTCACAGTGTGGTTTTCCTAGTGACTTAGTTACATTGTGTTTGGAGGCTATGGAGCTCTCACACAACGATTTTCCATTGAAACTCTTTGCCCTTGGCATGTGTTGGACGCATACGAGAAGAATCAAGTACGATCATACAAGCAGATCTAGCACTAAGGCAACCTTTTATTTTTTTTCAAAACCACTACACCATTTAAAAGTGATTCTCATCACTAAAAACCCCTATAAATACCATTTTCACCTTTTTGTAGCTCCATTTTGTACAAGCCGAGGAGTCCTCAAGCTTGAGGAGCCTTAGAAGTAGTTGCCTGCCAATTTTCATAATTTTTAGATCTCGTTTGAGCCCTCAAATAAGCCCTGGAACCTAATTTTTAACTAGGCCGGACACTAGGTCTGGACAGGGCCAAAGCTAGTCAAAAACTATAAATAGAGCTAGAGAGCTCATTTTTGGGGCTAGCTTCTTGTAGTTTGAGCTTGTATGAGAACTTTCTTGCAATAGAAGTGATTCCATTGTCTTACTCTCTTTGTTCTTACCGTGTGTGCGCGTGTGTGTGTATGTGTGTGCATGCTTGTGTGCTTCTCACTCACGCACTTGAGCTTCCACTTGCTCGTGGTCTCCATACCATCCTCATGTCTTCCCGGATTGACATTAAAGGAGGTGCTACTCATCACTGAGCTACACCAAATTTTGGTGCCGTTGCCGGGGATAGAGCTTTGAGGACGAGCGTGTGATGGTAAGACGTAGAGAGGACGCGTTGGAATGGTAAGTAGTAGGTAAATTTCTGATTTTTCTCCATCTTCATCTTCATCTTCACCTCCACCTCCATCTCCACCTCCTTCTCCACTACATATTCCCTCTTCCTTATCATTCCCTCATTTGTTGTGTGCGAGTTTGAGAGAGAGCGAGTGTGTGTGCTTGTCTTTGTGTGTTTTTTGCATGTTTCTTGCAGGTGGCAGCTCCATCATCATCTCCAGCAAGCTCAGCAGGTACAGAATTTGTCTGCACAGTCCCCGAGGCGCTGAGCTCGAGCTATCGCGACACTCCGAAAATTTCACCCAATCACGATTCTGAGTGCACCACGACACTGCGCAGGCCTAGAGCTCCCAAGATCACTAGACAGAACAGAAAAATTCACCATATCTCGAGCTATCGCGACACCTCATGACCTATCGCGACACCTCACGACCTATCGCGACACCTCGCGACCTATCGCGACACCTCACGACCTATCGCGACACCTCACGACCTATCGCGACACCTCACGACCTATCGCGACACCTCGACCTATCGCGACACCTCGATCTATCGCGACACCTCGACCTATCGCGACACCTCGACCTATCGCGACACCTCGACCTATCGCGACACCTCGACCTATCGCGACACCTCGACCTATCGCGACACTTCGACCTATCGCGACACTTCGACCTATCGCGACACTTCGACCTATCACGACACCTCACGACCTATCGCGACACCTCACGACCTATCGCGACACTTCCCACCTATCGCGACACTTCCCACCTATCGTGACACTTCCCACCTATCGCGACACTTCCCACCTATCGCGACACTTCCCACCTATCGCGACACTTCGACCCGACCTATCGCGATACACGGCCTTTAACGCATGAAAAGTTAGGGTTAATTTTGAGTGATTGG
Source organism: Ceratopteris richardii (assembly GCA_020310875.1). NCBI lineage: Eukaryota > Viridiplantae > Streptophyta > Polypodiopsida > Polypodiales > Pteridaceae > Ceratopteris > Ceratopteris richardii. The sequence goes on from CM035432.1 coordinate 140,167,802, forward strand.
AAGGGTAGTTGAGCTTAATTTTAGGCACCTTGGTATAACTTTAGAACCCTGGAAGTGGGCAAAAGACCTAGAAACCAGAGAGGGATCTCCTGAACCCTGAGAGCCTGTTTTGACCCTATAGTGCCTGAATGGTCATAACTTGACCATACGAACTCTGATTGATGAGATTTTGGTCTCGTTGGAAAGCTCGTTGAGAATCCTACGTGGACCTTGACTGGTTTTTGTAAGAATCATACGCGGAGTTTTAGAACATGCATTTTTAAGTTGACCTTTAGGTGGAACTAAGTGGTTCTCAGATTCAGGGGGTACAGTGAGTTACTCCAGGGGGACTGAAAATATTGATGTGTGTTTTCCAATTACTTATGGTAATAGAGCTATACTAACGGGTGAGCTTTTGCAGGAACTTTGTGTGCACTCAAGGCAATCCAAAGCAAGCTAGCAAGGGTGAGTACCAAGCTTGGGAGAAGGCTTCCTGGGCTTGTGTAGCAGTCTGGTCAACCAGCTAATTGAGGTTGGAAGATCTCTCAACCCTCCTTTGTCAATTCCTAGCCTAGGCTAAGTACGACTTAGGTGTGGTAATTAATTAGGGCAACGTTAGGCACGAATCAAGTCCAAGAGTATTAATCAACCAAGTGCAAGAAAATAAATAGGTCTTAAGTGCGAAAACCCTAAGGGACAAAAGGTAAACGGGAATCGATCACTTATCAAGTGCGGAAATTCACTTAAGTACTCCTGACGACGTGATTTCAGACAAGACCATAAACATAATATTCAACTCAAAAGAACAAAGTGATTGGTGCAAAATTAACCTGCAACGAGAGTGTGCTTGGGTCCCAGGGGGTAGATAAATCAGGCATATGAACCTTAGATCAGGCAGACACTTAGGCCGAGACAGACAAAGCCTCAGATCTTCTGAAGCTAGTGTCAATCACACTGCCAGGTCTTGGGCCCAACAGTTGAGTGATTACCCATACACTCCCAGATCAGAAACAAGTGATTCTGAGATGTCCTATCACATGGAGAGACCAGTAGGTAGTTCAGGGTTGGCTTATCTAGAAAAGCCAGAAGGACCATACAAGACTCAGCTGGAATACATCAGGACGAATCGTCTAGGTGCTCGCATCTATGAAGACGGACTGAGAAGATCGGTGGTCCAGATTAAGAACCCCAATCAACCCCATGGATTAGACCACCCGGTAGTCAAGTTTGAGAATGGAGCATACCTAGATAAAGAGGGGACTATATATGTAGTCACCACTCTTCCTGATAGAACTGATGAGTTTGGAAATGTGATTGCGGAGACCGACATGGATGATATAGAGCAAGGAAACTTAGAGAGAGAGCCAAGAACTCCCCGTGGTAAATCTGTCTTGACCAGAATCATGACCCCAGAGTGGATTCCACAGGATAATAAAAGCATAGATCTGCTTTTAAACCGAGAAACCGAGGAGGCTTTTTGGAGATATAAATCTTCTCAACCTCAGGAAGTGAGTGCCCTCACAATCTATGAGTTTAAAGACCCTGATAGCCCAGGCCAAGTGACCTACCTAGACAATGCATCAGAGAGAATCTTCGTGGTCACTGAGCATGGCAGACATGCCTACACATGGAAGGGTGAATTTGTTTTTCCCCAACCAAGGCCCAACGTGTCCTTTGGTCACCAAGGAGCTGGGACCTCCCAAGCTCATGGGGCTCAGAGAGATAGAAGTAGAGACAAACCTGAGGTAAGTTTTGCCAACTCCCTGGGAAGAGAAAGGACGGGAACAGAAAGGAATAGAGTGGAACCTGAGAGACATAGAACCCCATGGAATCAAAGGGATATTGACGATTTTCCTTTGCCAAGGCCGAGAGAACACACCAGGACCCTGCGACCAACTCAACTGGTGAAGTCCATGAAGAATTACTTCGATGGCACGGGAGACCCTTATGACCATGTGGCAGAATTTCGGCAAGTATTGAAAGCTGAACATGTAGAGGACCTATTCACACAATATAATGCTTTCGGTCTAACTCTTAGGAACACTGCCCTTACGTGGTTTCAACCACTAAATGAGAGGCATTTCAGAAACATAGACCAGCTCTTAGAAGCATTTATTGTTGAGTTTTCTAAGAGTGGAATTAGGCATAACACCTCCTCACTAATTCACAGCTTCAAACAAACACCTCAAGAGACGGTCAGACTAGCTGGAAGAAGATTTAGACAATACCTAGAGAGATGCCCGATGCCGGAGTTACCCACACCAGCCAAACAAGTGGCCTTGTTCCTAGATGGATTGTTGAGCACTAAGCTCAGGTCATATGTGTACCTGAAGGACCCCAGAACGATAGAAGAGTGCGTGCGCATGTGCATAGACATTGAGGACAATCTAGGTGAGGAATTAGAACTATCAAAAATCTATAAGGATTCTGATAACTCTAGTAACATGACATCTGGTCAATCCACATCCATCGAGGAACTTGCAGAGAAGGTAGCCCAAAAACTAGGTGTCTCTAGCAAGCAAATTCCGAGATTTGCCCCAGTTAAGCGGTGTTACAATTGTGGCGGTGAACATATGGCAAGTGTATGTCCCATTATGGCCCAACCTCAGGCGAATCCTAGTAGCCAGTACTGCACCATAGAGCGCAGGTACACCAATCACACGGCACAAGACTGCCCATATAACAAACAAACTGTTAGGAAAAATTATCCTCAGCCATATCCACAACATGGTAGATACCAGAATCAGTACCCATCACCACAATACAACAGACCACAACAAATTTATCAACCACCTTATCAAGGGCAGCAGAGACCTCAACCAGTCCTAGTGCAGCAACCCCCTGCTCCAACCAATGTGATCCCAGTGAAATATGCATCTACTGAAGAAAATCCGAACAGAGCCATAGTCCCAGTCACCCCATTGCTATCAGACAATGATCCAAGTGACCACAGTTTTGACTCCACACATATTGATAGCCCACAGGCTTACTACATGCAGTCACCCGAGCATAACGAGTCATACTATTATGAGGACCCAAGTGAAAATAGTGGGGAACCTGAGTATTCTAATGTCATGTACAAAAACCCCAACTCTAGACCTCAACCTAGGCAGGTACGACCCCCAATTCCTAGAGGACCATGCTTCAGATGTCAGGGAGATCACCTTATACGTGATTGTCCACTACCTGCCCCGACACAACCTCAACCAGTAACCATTCAGGGCTTCTGTCAAGACTGCGGGAAAGAGCATCTCCTACAAGATTGCCCAAAGAACCCTAATAACATGCCTAAAACCACTCCTATCAATGTCGTTGGGTTAGTTGTAGACTCCACAGGGAGTGTGACTTCCACTGCACCTGTGCAGGTGATCACAAGAGCCCAGGCACTTCAACAACACCAAGGTGTTGTTCAGGAAAAGAGCCCCGAGGTGAGTGAAACAGAGAGTATAACCAAAAAGAGGACTAGAGCCTGGAAGGATAGTCGTGAAAGAATGAAGAGGCAATGGGCAAAAAAGATAAACGAACTTGAAGAAAGCCTGAGAGAAACCAAGGCAAAAATCACAGAGATCACATCTCAACTGCACTCACACACACTTCCACCTCCACCATCCCCATCACCCTCCATTTCTCCACCCTCTAATACACCCCACGTCACCCACCCACCACCCCGAGTAGGATCAGTATTAGCTGACCCCACTCCTGAAGGCTTGGACATGATTTTCAAGGCCTACCAGGCTCGACTTCAAGAAGGGCCAACAGCTGCAAACCTAGACAAGAGTTACCCTAGAGCAGATTTAGAGATTGAACGGATGAAAATGTGCATGAAAATGGTAGAACAAGCTCAAGCTATACTTGAGACTAGTCAAAAGTTCAATCAGACAAACTCTGTCAAGCCGGATTTGCATTTCCAAGGCTTACTAGAAAGATTAGAGCAGTTGGTAAACAAATCACAAGTTTCTTTACCTCCACAGGCTCAACCAGTTGTTGAAAGAGGAAGCTCGCCACCAAAGGGAGCTTATGTTCCTAATTCCACGGATGCTGGAATACCTCCTTCAATTCAACAGTACTCTCAAGAGTTCTTGCGGGAAATACAAGAAGAGAAATGGGCCAAGGAGAAGGGTGATTCCCCTCCTATTCCTGAGATTGATGATCTTCATGAGCAATTTCCCCAAGACATTCCCTCTATCTATGGAGATCAAACAGAGCAACAAGAGGATGAGAGATTAGATTTTGAATCTAATTCTTTACAAGAGTTGCCTCATTTCACAGGCCCATGGGAATCTGAATCTCTCCAGATCAGAGCTCCCACAATATTGGTGAGAAATGAAGACTCAGTGATTCCCAGGAACACTGATGTTGTGAAGAACACTAAGGTTCAATGTCACCTCACTGTAGAGGAACTCCTCAAGGCAAAACCGGAGCTCTGGAATCATGTGAAGGATCAGGTTCCAGAACTTGAATCCAATACACCAAAAGTAGGCTCTAAACAAAAAGTACCAGAGATACCTCTCGACAAGATAGGAGACATGAGCGAAGGTGAAGAAGGTAACACTTATCTTCCGATCACCTATCAAGGTTACACAACCAAAGCAATTGTGGATTCGGGTGCTGGTGTTGGTATTGCGACCACCTCCTTGTGGAAGCGATGGGGCAAACCCACCTTAAGACCAACGAGAATGAAACTTCAAATGGAAGATGGTCATTTTGAAAGACCTCTCGGATTGCTTGAAGGGATAACTCTAACCACTTGTGGTGTAGAGTTTGAACATACGTTTGCTATATGTGACTTTGAGAAGAATAATGTTTACGAGATGATCCTAGGAAGACCTTTCCTACGACAATTGCAAATAGTACAGGATTGGGGAACCAACTCCTTGTACTTACAGCACTTAGGGGTCACCACCAAGGTCAATCTGAAGGATTACACCTTCAGAGATGTACCACCCCTACAGTGGAATCCTATCCACAAAGCGAAAGAAGATTCTACCTCCATGCATTCTGGAAGTTCACCTGAACCATCCTGGTTGCATGAAGATACTCACTTGTGGATGTGCAAGGTCGCTGAGGAAGAGGAAAAGCGCCTAAAAGCGAGAGAAGAAGGAACTTCCCCAGGAGATAGACCAATAAAAGACCCAGCCTATACAGCAATGATATTTCCAGATGAGGAATTTGAGCCTCATGGTTGGGCAGAAATCTTAGCTACCATGGACATTGCAGTCAATGAGGAACAATGGACACCCCATTGTGATGAGGAGGGTTATGATATTTCAGTGTTCATGTGTCAGCCCTTGTTGGAAGAGTGTGATCCTAGTGAGTTCATAGAAGAAGAAGAGAATGACGATGATCTAGAATCCATTGTGATGGATACTTACTTTGACTCAGAGGAACACTACTTAGAAGACATAGGAGTGTTAACCCAAAAAGGAGAAGAACCCCTTGCGAGTATTAAAACGATAAATTCAAAGAAAGGAAGTGAAGGAGGTCAAAAGAAAAAGAAAAGAAAAGCAGTGAAACAAGAAGAGGAAGAATCATTGTTTGAAGTACCCGAAAATTTCAAGAAATATGAAGTGGAAGATCGAAAAATTTTGGTACGAATGCCTAAGAGAGAGGCCATTATAGGAGAAGCATATGAAAATAAAGAAAAGACCAAAAAAATTGTAGTGACCATTGAAGGGAACGAAGAGCGATGTACGTACATAGGAGATGACCTAAGTGCAAAAGAAGAATTGGAGCTTGTAGCTCTATTAAGGGAATATAGGGATGTGTTCGCATGGCACTATAGAGACTTGAAAGGAGTAGATCTAGAGATTTGCTCTCATACGATTCCAATGACCGCTGATGCCAAGCCCACCAAACAAAAGCCCTACACATATAATGACAATTATGCAGCCAAAATAAAAGAGGAAATTGACAGGCTGATTGAAGCTGGATTCATCTATGAGATTGAGCACACTGAATGGGTGTCCCCCATTGTAGTGGTGCCCAAGAAGAATGGGAAATTGCGAGTGTGCATTAACCTTAAAAAAGTTAATGCCGCTACGATCAGAGATAGTTACCCACTTCCAATCACCGAACATCTTTTGGAGCGTGTGGCAAGCAAGGAAGTTTATAGCTTCCTTGATGGATTTTCAGGTTACAACCAAGTAGCCATTGCCCCTGAAGATCAACACAAAACGGCCTTTGCCACAAAATGGGGAATCTTTGCATTTCGTGTGATGCCATTTGGGCTCACCAATGCACCTGCAACATTCCAAAGACTCATGTGCCATGTCTTCAAAGAGTTCTTGCGAAAGAGCTTAGAAGTATATGTGGATGATTTATGCGCTCATTCCCAAGAAAGAAGTTACCACATCCCTGAGCTCAGGCAAATCTTCAACAAGTGTAGAGATTATCGAGTGTGTCTGAATCCAGAGAAGTGTGTGTTCATGGTACGACAAGGTAAGATCTTAGGTCACATTGTTTCTAAGAATGGAATTTCAACAGATGAAGACAAAGTAAGAGCAATAGCAGAGTTGCCCAGACCAAGGAATGTTAAAGAGGTACAAGCCTTTATGGGCCATTGTGGATATTACCGTAGGTTTATCCACATGTATGCCATCATAGCTAAACCTCTTTATGGGTTGTTAACAAATTTTGAGTGGAGCGAGGAATGCGAGACTTCCTTCAACGAGCTGAAGAGACGTTTGTGCACAGCACCAATATTGACTACTCCGGATTGGAGCAAACCCTTTCATGTCCATGTAGATGCCTCCAACCATGCAATAGGATGTGTGCTAGCACAACCCACAGGTGAAGGAAACCTAGATTTGCCGATAGCATATGCTAGTAGGCAATTAAATGCAGCTGAACGAAATTATACCACAACGGAAAGAGAAGGCTTAGGTATGGTATATGCTGTGAAGAAGTTTAGACACTATCTATTGGCCAATAAATTCAAGTTTTTCACTGATCATCAAGCTTTACTATATTTGGTCAACAAACCTTGCAATACAGGCCGCTTAGTAAGATGGTTCCTCTTACTAATGGAATACGACTTTGAAGTTGTTGTCAGGAAAGGTAGAACCCATCTAAGGGCAGACCATCTTTCTCGCATCACTTCAGGAGAGCCACCGCAAGGAGTGTCTGATGAATTGCCCGATGCTTATCTGTTCAATTTAGAAGTTGTTCCTAAATGGGCAAATAAGTTGGTACCAATCCTAACCTTCGGGCCTGCAAATAAGAAGGTGAAAACAAGCAAAGAGGAAATTGTAAAATCACTAAAGTATCAAATATTGGCCGGAAGTATGTACAAGCAAGATACCGAGGCCGTATTAGCTTGTTGTGTCGAGGACGATGAAAATACTAGTTGGTTGCAACAAGCCCATGAGGGATTGCTAGGGAATCACTACTCTAAACAACGAACATTGCAGAATCTAAAACGTTTAGGAGTGTATTGGCCTAGCATGGACAAAGAAATACAAGAGTGGATTCACAATTGTTCAGTGTGCCAGCAGAGAACCCCAGTGGAACATGCCACTCTTTATCACGTGTCATTAATCCCAGATTGGAGTGCTCCATTGGTCGAGTTCATGAGATCGGGAACATTACCCAATCAGGCTAGTCTTGCAAGAAAACGGAGCATGGAGCAAGAGGCTCAAGACTATGCCTTAGTAGGAGACAACCTATATCGAAGAGGCAAGGATGGTTACCTAAGACTGTGCATTCATGAATCAGACTATTTGAAAGTCTTAGAAGCGGCACACAGCGGTACTGCAGGTGGACACTTTGGGCCTGACTGAGTAATTAAGACCATTCTATTTTCAGGACTTTGGTGGCCCACTCTTCATATGGATGCACATACTTATGTGAAGAGTTGTGACACATGCCAACGTGCCCAATATCCGATAAGAAAAGATGAAATGCCTTTAAGGCCAATGATGGGAGGATGTGCATTTTCAAAGTGGGGTATAGACTTTGTAGGTCCCATCAATCCCCCAGCTAGAAACTCCCATGCCGAATATATTATTGTAGCTACAGATTACCTTACAAAGTGGGTGGAAGTAAAAGCCACGACAAAGAATGATGCTCAAACGACGGCTAAATTCCTATTCGAAAATGTGTTCACTAGATATGGGTTACCAATAGAGTTGGTTAGTGATAGAGGTACGCACTTCTTGAATGAGGTCATTGAAAATCTCCTTCAAGAATTCATGGTGATACATAAGAAGTCTGCACCCTATCACCCACAAGCTAACGGACAAGCCGAGAGCACGAATAAGATCCTATGTAACGTATTGGCGAAACTTGTAAATAATAAACGCTCGGATTGGGACAAACAACTTCATCATGCGGTTTGGGCATACCGAGTTGCTTACAAAACGGTACTCATTGCCACCCCATTTCAGATGGTCTTCGGACAAAATGCGGTGCTACCACTAGATTTCCTAATTCCAGCTTTAAGAGTAGCACAAGAGCATGAGTGGAATGGACACGAGTTGTCCTCTAGGATCTTTGATCTAGAGCGTTTAGGTGAGACAAGGCTACGAGCAGCAGTAGGCATCTATGCTGCAAAGAAACGGCAAAAGGCATACTTTGATGCCCACGTGAAGGATAAGGGCTTGAAAGCAGGAGATCTAGTTTTAGTCTACACATTGAAACAACACGCAAGAAAGCTAGAAAAGAGAGGCTACGGACCTATGATCATCAATAGGATCTCCACGAGTGGAGCAGTACAACTAGCCACTCTAGAGGGGGATGTTCTCCCAAACTATATTAGCGGGTGCAGAGTCAAGCTGTATCAGGAACCCCTCACGGAGGAAATGCTAAGTCGACTCAATACTGCTAAGCAACGTAAAGAGGAGGAAAAACGAATTCGAGAAGAAGCACAGGCAGAGGCCTTAGAGCGTATCAGACGAATGAAGTTGAGGAGACAAGGGAGGGATCAGCCTGTGACTGACACTCAAGAGTCTCCAGGCTATCACATGGCCATGTGTGAGGCTTCAGGTGAATGTACCCATAAGATAGTGGACCGACGACCTTTTGTGACCCTAGAAATAGGACAAAGAGACCGCAGCACAAGCGTGAGAGCTTTAATTGATTCAGGAGCAGCCACAAGTGCAGTTCGGCTTTCTTATTGCCAGCAGCTGCAATTGGAGGTAGAACCCCTAGAAGCATATCTGATAGGATTAGGAGGTGTTGAAACCCCTTGTATGGGAGAGGTGGATCTTCCCCTCTACATACAAGAGGTCCTCATGCCAGCAAAAGTGCTAGTGTGTGAAGACGAGGATCTGACCGAACCTCTTGTCTTAGGCCAAGACTGGATCTATGATCACGCAGTCAACCTCAACCTAAGAAGTGGACTTCTTCAGGCTTGGGTAGGCCAAAGCCGTCTCACGATTGAATTAGAAAATCAAGCACTCAAACCAATAGAACAGGCACCAACTCCTGGTCCCTCCAGGAATCCACATGAAGATAACAATGTTGTGCTTGTCCAAACTTCTATGGTGCAGAGGAATGTCAATTTTACTGAAGGTTCAGGAGCCAAGAAGGAGTTCCTAACTGATCCAAAGAAGATTCTAAACGAGCAGACCGAACATCACTCTACACGAAGGAGGCCGCTGATCAAGAGGCAGGAGCGCCAACCCGTGCAACATAGAGCACCTCGGGGCGCGAAGCAGATCTGGATACGCAAGGATGGGAAACCCACAACTCTAATAGCAGACTCTCAAGAAGACAAGAAACGAGCCTCACCGTCAAGGAACGAAGTTAAGAAGCCCCCTAGGATAACCCCTGGGCATACCATTTCTATTTGGGTCCCTAAGCGGTCAATGAAGGCTACCCCTAATGCTAGAGAGATATGGGTGCCCAAGGCCTGCTTACAAGCCCAAATTACTTCACCTTCAGGCACTAGGATGAAGCAACTTTCACAAGCACTCATGACCAACAACTCAGAAAATGAAAAGATACCTACACCTCTCACTATCCCCACTCCCATCAACCCTAGGAATGTCTGGAAATGGGTACCCAAAAGGTCCCAAATACATCACACTCTCATACAGAAATCTTCACCTGTCTTTAGCTCTAAGAGCTACGACTCCTCTATCAAAGTGTGGAGAATTAAACTGTGTACTAAACCCCCTGACCCTATTCTGTAAATCCGTCCACACTAACACAGGAGCATTCCGAGCCCATTGCATCACCAAAGTATGCATCTAGGATGACACTGACCTTTAATCACCACTCACACCTATCACAAACACTTCACCACTAACCACTGACTTCCGGGATTGTCATGTTAGTATTGTGAAGGGAACACCATTACATCTTGTTTCCTATGCAACACTAATGTGCCTTTCGTCTTCCAGCAGATAAGCAACCTACTCTCATGGCAACAGCGGCAGGCACAAGCTCTCAGGCAGGATCTGGTGTTCCAATCAACTGGGATGCCATGCCGGTGGAGGCCCCACCAACAGCTCGACCTAAGGAGTTCGTGAATGTGCGGAGGATTCCTATTCCAGATCCACCAAACGGCCTAACCGAAAGAGTAAAGGGACATTCTCACTGGTTCAATGAGATGCCAGGAGATTTGGGAGACGCGGATCATATCTGGGAATCCAAGATGGAATGTGGAGGAGTGTGGTGGACCTTCCAATTCTTCTCACGAGAATTCGAAGCATTGCAAAATGCAGCTCCACTTCAAGATATCTGGCAAAAAGCAGGATTACAAACTTATTTCAGTGCAGCTCTGCCTAAACCAGATTTCCTCAGGTGCTACTACCTAATTGCCACGCTGAAGCCGACAGGGGATAAGGATCATTCAGGCACATTCTGGGTGCCCTCCTTGTCAAATCTGGAGGAAATGAGGAAGTTCGAATTGAATGTGACTTTAATCAGGGAAGCACTTCAGATGTATGGCACGCATGTACCTTCTGACCGCGACCCCTTGATACCGGAGTCGATGAAAAGCAATAGAATCAAGAAACTAAAGGAAATGTGCGCCCTCACCCCCAACATCGCCATACCTTTGCGGATGTGCCTCCAACACTTCGCATTTCCTGCTCAGGACCGTTTTACTCAACCTCACAAGAAAATATGGTATGGGCTATATCTAGCAGAGACTGGAAGCTTGCCCATTAAGATGCCGGTATGGATCTTAGACCAAGTGTATGAGGCAGGTAAGCGGGGTGTGAGGAAGCCTACTCTACATGGCTGTTGTGTGCTCACAAGAATCATCTACAGATGTCTTGCATATGATGTGCCAGTTGCCCGAGCCCTAAAGTATGCACAACTGGAGCTGTTCAAAGGGCGGAAGTCAGGGAGCCAGCCTGCAAAACGAATGCGTGGATCGCTCTCCCAGGTAACGATTCCTCAAGAAGCCACGACCGAAGCTTCTCCCCGACCAGAAGCTCAGGTCACACCTTTCACGATCCACCTTCAAGGAGTTCAAGCTGGGGAGGTGGTACAACCCGTTCCATCCGCCCCTCCACTACCTACCGATGCAGAGTTTGCATCTATGGCCACCTTCACAGAAGATCCAAACTTCGATTTTGAAAGATTCCTGAAGACGGTCCCCCTATCCGACAGTGAAGATTCCCCTGACAATGTTGATCCGGGTGCATCAGTCCAAAGAGAACAGCCACGGGGCGAGACCAGCAGAGTACATGGAAAAGGAGTGGCACAACATCCTCAGGACCCAAATACACAAGTTCAGGAAGGTGCACAAAGAAATGAACCAGAAGACAGTGGAGAAGAGGCCCCTGCCTACACGGCACAACTCAGACGGCTGTACAAGACCATCAAGCAGGTACAGAGAAGACATAAGATGACAGAAGAGGCGAATAGAGCTCTAGTGAACCAGATGCTTCAAACCGAGAATGTCGACTCACATTTTGTGGAATCATTGAATCAATTGGCAGAGACATGTGGGATCGGGGAAGCATTGAGGACAATGGTCTATCAGGAAAACCCTATCTATGATCAACGAAGGATTGATACACGGCCACGACGCGGGAAAATGATTCAAATGGAAGCCTCTACCGCCTTGCCTACTATAATTTCAGAGGATGTTCACATGACGAGCCCAAGTCCCACTAACGAACAAGAGGTAATTACACACGTACCATCTCCACCGCCACCTTCCATCCACCCTTCAGAACCCTTCTCCACTATCCCTTCTGAACAACCGATATCCACCCATCATGAACCCATTGTACACACCTCCGTTTTTACATCCTTCCCTTTACCCACATCCAGCACTTCCACCCAAATTTTTGAACCTCACACCGGTCATCCGGCCACCGATCAAACCATATTAGGTCACCCTTCTTATCTCCCCACCCTTGGACAACCACTTGCCACTAGCCAGACCTTATCCCAGCCTTTTCCATCCATCCTCACCCAAACCCTATCCACCTCTCCCCTAGTAACTGCCTCACACTCAACCCAAGTCACACAACCCTCATTCTGGACAAACCTTGTAAATATACTCCAACAGGTGGATACTTATAATAAAAAGTCCCTTTCCCAACCCCACTCCCCCACATTCACTGCCACCACTATCACACCACCCACCATTCCTGTATTCACAGTGCACGAATCACACACTCTCACGTCCGATCCCATGGACATCTCACCATCCACAGGATCACCCACCACCACTGTTATTCCAACATCACCACGTATCATTTCACTCACGTCGCCATTTCCAAGCACTGTAGGCACAACATCCACTTTTCCCTTTCCCATCCCCCGACCCCTTGCATCTTCCACCTTTACCCCTGCACCCACTTCATTTAGTCATGCACTCAACACCATGCTCGAAGCTGCTGCCCAACTTAAACAGGAATACAGGTTACTAGAAGAAAACAATAAAGAACTCTGTACTTTGTCAGCCCATCTCCAGGCACGTGTCACTGCCCTGGAGTTATCTAATATGGAATTACAGCAGGAGGTGACCACCCTCCAACAATATCAGGTGGAGCTCGAGTCCACACATACAGAGAAGAGTATGGCAACGGAAGAACAACTTAGAGATCAGCTAGCCCGTAACGCTAGACTACAACAAAACATGGCTCTACTCCGACGCCATTTAGCGGCTGCCCAAGAAGAAAACAAAAGACTACAGCAACAAAATCAAGACAACCTCGAAGCAGCCATGGAAAACACTCCAGGGGCACCCATTGACCCGGCTAAATTCCAAGTCATCCCCTCAGAAAACATACAACAAATATTGGAAACTTATGCCAATCTCTTGGAAGCACATGATCAGCTTGCTGACCAAGTCAAAGACCTACAGAAAGCCCAAGGGCCTACCCAACACCAACGAGAACTTAAAGAGATGGCCAACACTGTAACCTCACCAGAGCCGGAATTATCAGTAACCAATGAAGTACTTGAGCTAAGGCAACAGGTTGCAGAGTTGAAAATCAAGTTGTTACAATATGAACGACCTCCTTCCCCACCTGAGCAGCCCATAGAAGAAGAAGCAGTTATTATTCCAGTGGAGGAAGCATTTGAAGAGAACTATGAGCCTCAACCTTTGCCCGGAGGCACAATCATTGAGGAAGGACAGGACACTTATGAGGAACCCCCATCGGCATGGATGAAACAGGTAGAAGAAATGGGGCAGACTCATGAAGAACGTATCTCCTACCAGATGTTGGCCATGAAGACCATTGAAGAAACCATACTTCAATCAGACTACTTCAGACATCTGGCCCCTAGAAGACTAATAACCAGCTCAGAATTACAATATAAGCCATACTTTGTACTGTTGGCAGACTACAACGCCGAGATCAAACGTAAGACCAACAAGTACCCAACTTTCGCAACACAATTTGAACCTGAGGACATTCTAGAGGAGGCGCACAAAGGGAAAATACACCAACCCATCTGGAGGCAAAAGCTATTGGAAACCTATCCCGAGATGCTACGGACATGGGACCACGCACCCATGCATTTGAAGTATAACAATTTCTATGGACCAGTGCAACGGAGAAGAACATGGAAGTCATTCGCCATCAAAGTAAAGAACAACGCCAATTGCAAAGAATGGCTCAATTACCCTGCCATTGCACCCCCAAACGGCACGCCTACTGTAGCCTACATGATGGCTACCATCAGACATTGGCTTCCACGCCTCCACCCTATGCCAGATGTGGCTGCCCAGATGATGCTCAAGATCTTCGATATGATGCAGGTTGTGCTCAAAACTTTCCGAAATGTCTGTCATATTCAACCTCCGATTCCCGGGTTTGTGAATGGTAACTATGACCTGCTATATGATATGAGCACCACCCCGAGCATACGAGTTGCTTATGCATGGCACGCACGCATTAGATATCTCCCTGCCTGCTACAAGCAAACTTTCGATGAAATGTTCACCACGGGGTTCTGGGAAGCACACTCAGAGGTGTTCGCGCCACGGCCCACCCATTTGTTACACCTCTTTGCATGCGAACAAACGATGCACTCAGAACTCTACACAACGCCACAGCCGGACATACCAGGCCCAGTCAATTGGGATGCCCTCCAGAGAGACTTGGTCCGGGGACTACGCATCAAGGAACAAGAAGTGGCAACCGACCTCCTGCAAGAATACATTGATCAAACAGTGGAGCAGAGGTCTGTCACAGGCGACAGACGCTAGGGGGGGGAGAGTGTTGGACGCATACGAGAAGAAGCAAGTACGAGCATACAAGCAGATCTAGCACTAAGGCAACCTTTTATTTTTTTTCAAAACCACTACACCATTTAAAAGTGATTCTCATCACTAAAAACCCCTGTAAATACCATTTTCACCTTTTTGTAGCTCCATTTTGTACAAGCCGAGGAGTCCTTGAGCTTGAGGAGCCTTAGAAGTAGTTGCCTGCCAATTTTCATAATTTTTAGATCTCGTTTGAGCCCTCAAATAAGCCCTGGAACCTAATTTTTAACTAGGCCGGACACTAGGTCTGGACAGGGCCAAAGCTAGTCAAAAACTATAAATAGAGCTAGAGAGCTCATTTTTGGGGCTAGCTTCTTGTAGTTTGAGCTTGTATGAGAACTTTCTTGCAATAGAAGTGATTCCATTGTCTTACTCTCTTTGTTCTTACCGTGTGTGCGTGTGTGTGTGTATGTGTGTGCATGCTTGTGTGCTTCTCACTCACGCACTTGAGCTTCCACTTGCTCGTGGTCTCCATACCATCCTCATGTCTTCCCGGATTGACATTAAAGGAGGTGCTACTCATCATTGAGCTACAGCATGCACTAGTCGATTGAGAGGGATGGTAATGTGTGCTAGAAATCATAAATGTCATCTACGCCACTTGATTTGTCATAGGCATTGAAGGAGTTCTTTTACATTTTTTGAAGGAAGAGCTTGTAACACCACTTTCACTTTATCAAGATCTATTGCAATTCCTGTACTGAAGATCACATGTCCAAGAAATTTCCTACATTTTACACCAAAAGCCAATTTAGATGGATTTAAAGTTAACTGTACTTATCGGCACTTACTCAAACACAATCATAAATGTTGCAAATGATTAGCTTGTTTTCTGGAAACTGAGAAATCATCCAAAAATGTAGGCATGAGACTAGTTAAGTATGGAGAAAAGATCTGTTGCATGCAACGGTGAAAAGTACTAGGAGCATTCCGAAGTTGAAATCACATTACAATACAAGCTAATACTCCCTAATTAGTGATAAGGGTTGTTTTAGGAGTATCACCTTTGGCCATTCACAACTGATTTGAGCTATTGAATCCGTCTAAGAAAGAGTGCATTTCCCTACCAGCGAGCAGATCTAGAATTGTTCCTACATTTAGTTTGTGGTAGTCTACATAGATCCATAACTTCTTGTTTTTCTTAGGTATTATGACTATGGTAGGTACCCATTCTTGATATTCAACAAGCTCATAGACATAAGAAGTTTGGAATAGAAGATGACAACAATATAATTTTATATTATAGTGCAGAAACTCGCATTACATATCAATGGAGATTACAACCTACATAACTAAGTATCCGCCTCTATCAGTTCACAGTAGCTATGCATACACAGTCTTCACTGCACACTCTATCTCTCGCTCTCTTCTTCCATCCTTTTTCTACTCTTTTTTTGCTCTCAAAACATCTCTTTATAACTTTAATATAATAGTTACAAAAAGTAACGGGTAAATGGTTGAGTTTCCTAGGGAACTTTAAAGGCACATAAATAAATAAATACAATTTTGGGTATCAAAATTTCACACACTAAGTCTAAAATTTCCATTCTCTAAGTTGGAGAGTCTGTGTCAAATAATATCATCTTAAGACAATAGCTTTACGCAATTGGGCACTAAAATAATCAAATAAACCTACTCTGATCCATATATTCCTTAAGTCATCCGAATTTTGCAATTCTTCAAATGATTTGAAGGAAAACTAATATTTTCCTCATGTGTTATTGAGGACTCCTAGTATACTTCTAATACTCGTCAAGCTTGAGGACTCCTAGGCTTGAACAAAACATAGTTGCAAAAATGTGAAATGATATTTACAATGGTTTTTAGTGATCAAAATTGCTATTTTATAGGGGGTTCTTCTGAAAATTTGACATATACTTCTTGGAGATCCCTACATGCTCCCTCTTCTTATGTGTCTACTTCTTTGATGTGTTCCCATGCCTTGTGCTTGACCTTGAGTGTCAAAATTCTTGCATGGCATGAGAAGATCTTCATTTTTAGTATGCATAGCTAGAATAGATGCATTACATATGGGCACACAAGTAAGTAAGACGTTCTGAAGAAGGACCTCAACAATGGAAGAGTTGGGATGGCCCAAGCCTACTTCACCATCGTGAGAACACTCAAGTAAAGTCAAGGGATGGATAAAGCATAACTTCTAGATAAGTATCTATGCCCTTTCTATTTTCCTTGCAATTCATAGAACATGCAATGCATGTCATTATATATATATATATATATATATATATATATATATATATATATATATATATATATATATATATATATATATATATATATATATATATATATATATATATATATATATATATATATATATATATATATATATATATATTTCATGCACCAAGGATAGCCTTATGCATTTGCATTCACAAAACTATGGTCTTCTTGCATGGAATAAGAAGTTCATCTTTTTTAGTATGCATAGCTAGAATAGATGCATAAACATGGGCACACAAGTAAGTAAGACATTCCCAAGAAGGAACTGAACAATGGAAGAGATGGGATGGCCCAAACCTATTTCAAAGCCACGAGAATGCTCAAATAATATCAAGGGATGGACAAAGCATAAATACCAGATAAGTATCTATGCCCTTTCTATTTTCATTGCAATTCATAGAACATGCAATGCATGTCATTATAAACATGAATTCGAACGTGGATGCTTAAGTACATGTGGCCTACTTTCATTCGTCACATAGAAAATAATTTATGGAAGTGATTCATACTATGCATCAAATTTAGATATATGGTTTTGGAAAAGAAAGATTGGTTATGCTTGATAATCATCCTCATTGGAATAAATGCTTCTAATGTATTGTTTCAACTTGCATATACAAAGATGCATGAAAACTTGCACCATCATTTGAATGTACAAAGTTCCAAATTGGGACTTTTTCCATTCGTTAAAGAGAGGTTCATTTTTTGAACCCTATGCATGGTACACCTTTTTTTAATAAAGGTGTAAATGTCTTGGCATACACTAAGTATGCCTATGAAATGAAGTGCATGGGTTAGTGGGATGTTTATTTTGTGAAGAGATGGATAGGTATGTGCTTGAAGATGAAGAGGTGTTGCAAAATCCTTGATCTACACCATCCAAACGAACTCTAGCAGTATGTGGTGAGCCCTTTTAGCTTGCCAATGGATGTATTAGACACCCTATGTACCTTGGAATATCACTCTCAAAAAGATAGATCAAAATAGATAAGTTGGAGTTAGCTCAGAGGTGAAGAACTTGCTATTTTGGTTCATACACCTGTCCCTTGTTTTGCGTAATTCTCTGAGCACAACAGCAATTAGCTTAATTCCTCTTGGGGAAGTTTAGTTATCTAATAAATCTAAGTTTCAAGAGTAATCTCATAAAAAATAATGAACCACACACTGAGAGTGATGTTTAACAACTAATGACATCATCCTGATTTTCACGGGCTGCTATAGTAATGAGACCAGTGAGCAGAAAAATGAACATAACTCCAGATTTAAGAATCTAATGATTATGAAAATTTGTATTCTTATACTAGACAGTATGCGAAGTTTAACAAGCTTTAAATCATTGAATTTGGGTAAGTACACACTGAGGAATAGCTATGACAAGATGAGTAAAAAAGTCGGGTACCTGACAGAGAAGTGAAAATGAACAGACAGGGTTGACTTCAATTCAACATAACTGAAGATTGCAATACTAAAATGAAATCAAAATGGGTGAGCATATAGTAGACTTATAGAGCTAGCTTTAACAATTTAAATCACTGAAAATGATGCACCAAGCTCAGAGAAACCATCTCTGCAATCTGACTGAGAAAACTGAGAGATATTGTAGTGAGTAGTACACTTCACAAGAAAATGGAAATATGACCTCAAATGATCATGAAAATGAAAGTATATTGATTGTACAATACAATGGACTTATTGATACATATGTGTGCCTTGTAATCACACCTTGATATGGCGTAATCTCAACTGTTGGAGGTCTTCACATAACCACGACTAAGATTACCATGTATTTATAGTTGCTCTTGGGAGGCTAACTTCCCCCAATCACTCTCCAATCAATTAGTGATTGATTTGATTCTCTAACTACCACAAATCACGAATTCATGGCTCCTCTTTCCCTTTTTGATCAAGTGGACTCAACCACTTAATATTATCTCACTTTTACATTAAGTAAACTCTTCAAAAGTTACAAGAGGTAGTTCACAAGTGAACTTGATATTGTCTTCATTTTAAGGCTTCTTCTATGACTTTGTGGGACTCAAGACAATACTTAGGCTTGTCATAGACTTGCTCCAACAGCTCCCCCTCAAGCCAAGTATGCTTGAGGTCTTCAATCTTCCAAGATTACGTGTAAAACAATCATAGCCTTGAATTTGCAAAGCTTTGTACCATCCAATGCTTTGGTTAGAATATATGCACATTGTTGATGAGTGGACACATATGATATTTTAATCTCTTTGCTTAGAACCTTCTCTCTTACATAGTGATAATGAACTTCAATATGTTTAGTCCTTGCATGAAAAATAGGATTAGCAGCCAAATGAATAGAACTCATATTGTCACCATAAATAGTTGGAGTTCCAAACTCCAATCCAAGATCTCTGAATAATGTCTTCATCCACATAGCTTTTTGTGTAGTTATGGCAAGACCTCTGTATTTAGCTTCATTAGAAGAGAGAGAAACTATGGGTTGCTTCTTGGATGACCATGAAATAAGCTTTGAACCTGCAAAGGTAAGATAACCTGAGGTGCTCCTTCTATCTTCCTTGGAGCCAGCCCAATCTACATCAGAAAATAGCTTCAAACCTAAATCAGATACATTAGGATAATAAAATCCTTCATTTATGGTTCCTTTGAGATACTTGAGCATCCTTTTGGCAGCATCCATGTGTGGTTTCCTTGGTGTGTGCATAAATTGACTTAGCACACTCACAC
The DNA here is from genome assembly GCA_020310875.1 of Ceratopteris richardii. Taxonomy (NCBI): domain Eukaryota; kingdom Viridiplantae; phylum Streptophyta; class Polypodiopsida; order Polypodiales; family Pteridaceae; genus Ceratopteris; species Ceratopteris richardii. The sequence continues at coordinate 140,187,420 of CM035432.1, forward strand.
TAACATATATCTACTCTTGTCAATGTGGCATAGTTGAGACTACCCACTAGACTTTGATATGATGTGATGTCCTTTATGAGTTCACCTTCATGTGAGCTCAATTTGTGATTGACCTCCATTGGAGTACCTGCAATCTTACAATCTTGCATCTTGAATTTTGCCAACATGTCCTTAATGTACTTTCTTTGAGTGAGAAACAAACCATGATCTTTGTAGACAACTTCCAAACCTAGGAAGTAGGTAAGTGAACCCAAATCACTTATTTTGAACTCTTCTCTCATCTGATCTTTGATCTTCTTCATACCATCTGCATCATTTCCTGTCAATATAATATCATCTACATATACACATAAGTAGATGACCTCAGAATTACTCTTTTTAATAAAGAGTGAAGGATCTGCCTTGCTTGGTTGAAAGCCTTTGTCCTGCAAGAATGAAACAAGTATGAAATTCCAAGCTCTTGGGGCTTGCTTGAGACCATACAATGATTTGTTAAGTTTACACACATAATGAGGATAAACTTGATTCTCAAAACCAGGTGGTTGTGCCATATATACCTCTTCTGTTATCCAACCATTCAAGAATGCATTCTTTACATCTAGTTGAAGTATCTTCCAATTCTTGGAAGAGGCAATACTAAGCAAAACCCTAATAGTAGGCATCTTTGCCACAGGAGAGAAGGTCTCCTCATAATCAATTCCCTGAGTTTGTGCAAAGCCTTTTTCTAAAAGCCTTGCCTTATACCTGTTAATGGAACAATCAGAATTCTTCTTAAGTTTATAGACCCATCATGAGCCTATTACCTTCATGGATGAAGTCTTGGGCACCAAATCCCAAGTGTTGTTTTCCTCAAGTGCTTCAATCTCTTCCTTCATTGCACGCTTCCATTCTGGTTTTGCTTTGGCCTCTTCAAAGGATGATGGCTCCTCTTGGTTTATGTACTGTGCTATGTAGATAGAATGTTTAGTTACTAATGAGGTGTCAAACCCATACCTTTGTGGTTTTTTCTTTTCCCTCATAGATCTTCTTAGGCCATGATGTGATGATTCTGCCTCATGTCCAAGTTCTTGCAATTTTGCTTTACCTTTAGGCTTCCATGCTTTGATCTTTTCCATATGAGATTCTTCATCATCCTCTGAGGTGTCTTGTTCTTCAATCTTTGGTTGTTCTCTACCAAGCTTTGACCTTCCTACATGAATCTTCATACCATGAATTGTTTTCATCAAAAAATACATCTCTGCTTACCAAGAATCCTTTGTTGGTAGGGTTGTATAACATGTGACCCTTTTGATTGTTGTCATATCCAATAAATACACACTTTTCTACCTTTGGATCCATCTTGCTTCTAGCCTGTGAAGGAACATGAGCAAAAGCAATACATCCAAAAATTTTACAATGATCTAAGCTTGGTCTTCTTCCATTCCAAGCCTCATATGGAGTCATCCCATCAAGGGATTTTGAAGGCAACCTGTTAATCAAGTAAGTGGTTGTAGATACAGCCTCAGCCCATAGATAATTAAGCAAATGCTTTTCATTTAACATGGACCTTGCAGCTTCAACAATTGTCCTATTCCTCCTTTCTGCCACTCCATTTTGCTCAGGAGTGTACCTTGTAGTTACCTCTCTTTTGATTCCTCTTTCTTGAAGAAAAGAATCAAACTCATGGGAGAAGTATTCTCCCCCTCCATCTGACCTTAGCTTTTTTAGTGATTTACCTGTTTGATTCTCCACAAGAGCCAAATATCTTTTGAAACATGAAAAAACTTCATCTTTGTGTTTCATAAAGAATAGGATAGTCCATCTGCTGCAATCATCAATAAAGGAGACATAATACCTTGATCCATATATTGAAGCTTCTTTGCTAGGTCCCCATACATCTGTATGAACCAATTCCAAGAGATCTCCATGCATATAACCTTTCTTCATGAATGGTAACCTGTGAGACTTTCCAAATTGACATGCACTACACTTATAAATCATATGTTGTTTTGACAAATTAGGGAGTCCAAGTACACTTTGGTCCCTGCAAATTTGCTTTAATGACCTTTCACCAATATGTGCTAACCTTTTGTGCCATACTTCCAATTCTGTGAGTGTCTGACTACCATAATTAAAGAGAGCAATGTTTCTAGTGTCTTGTAATTCAAATGTGAACAATCTACCTGTCTTTTCACCTTTTGCAATTTTTCTGAATCCTTGACTTGGATCTTCAACAAATGCTCCTGTTTTTGTGAACCTAACTTGCAACCCTTTCTCTACTATCTGCCCAACACTTATCAAATTCTTTGTAATGGTAGGGACATAGAGTACCTTACTGAGTAGGTTGATGTTTCCATCAAGTGCTTTGACATTGCCTATTTTTCTCCACAAGATGTCTTGCATCATCTCCTGTTTGTACCTCATGGTTATTCCTTGGATCTTCTAAATCTGATAGGAGGGCCACATTTCTTGCCACATGATTTGAACAACCTGAATCTATGTAGAAAACATGCTCATCAGATTTACCTTGTGGCATAGCCATGTTCATGATCAATAATGAATCCTCTTTGTTTGAGTCTTCTATGTAGTTATTGAAGTCTCTCCTTCCTTTGTAGCCTCCTTGATAGTTTGAATGATTGTTGTTGTTGTAGTTGCCATGATAATTGTTGAACCTTCCTCTTGAGTAGCCATAACTTCCTCTATTGTATCCTCTACCTCTTTGGTTCCTGGAATTCCTAAAGCAATTTTCAGTTGTATGATTAGTTAATCCACAAATAGAACATGAGTTGGAGTCTTGGGATCTCCCCCTGCCTTGTCTACCTCCTCTTCCTCTACCTCTACCATGTCTTCCTCTACCTGCAAAGTTAGCTTGATATGTACCTGCTTCATCATCCACTTTCTTTGCCTTTCCTTTGTTATCTTTGGACTTGCTTTTACCAGTGTATAAAGCTGAAGATTGATTACCTTTAGAGATTTCTCCATTTTTTATAAGCTTTGCCTCTTGAGTAAGTAGTTGTCCAATGAGTGTATTGAAATCAAGTACATGCATGTCCATGTACAAATCCATAGCTGTGGTGAATGCTTCCCTACCTTCAAACCATTGATGACCTGCCTTACGATTTGCTCTTCATCTATTACCTCTCCAATGCTTCCCAACTGATTTGCTATGTCCTTGAGCTTTGTGACAAAATCAGTCACATTTTGTTTGGGAGCCTTCTTGAGAGTTGTGAAATCCAGCCATAGTTGATGCTTCCTAGCTTTAGTACTTGAAGAGAAGAAGGCTTCAAGTGCATCCCATACTCCCTGAGATGTCTTACAACTTCTAATGTGAGGCAACAAAAAAATCTGTGATAGAGTTGAGGAGATAAGACCTTGCAAGTGCATCCTTGGAGCACTATGTGCTCAATCTTTCTTGCTCTTCTTGTGTTGGTTGACTTTTGTTCCTGAAACTTGGCATAACTTCATCTCTAGCCACATAACCATATAAAATTCTACCTTGGAGATAAGCTTCCATTCTTAATGACTAAGCTGAGTAGTTACCTCTGTCCAATTTTTCAATTGATGAAGGAAATCCATCTGCCATGTTGTCCAACCTTGGAGATAAGCTTCCATTCTTAATGACCAAGCTGAGTAGTTACCTCTGTCCAATTTTTCAATTGATGAAGGAAATCCATCTGCCATGTTGTCCAACCACTGTGAAGAGATGGATAGGTATGTGCTTGAAGATGAAGAGGTGTTGCAAAACCCTTGATCTACACAAGCCAAATGAGCTCCAGGAGTATGTGGTGGGCCCTTTTAGCTTGCCAATGGATGTATTAGACAACCTATGTACCTTTGAAGATCACTCTCAAAAAGATAGATTAAAATAGATAAGTTGGAGTTAGCTCAGAGGTCAAGAACTTGCTATTTTGGTTCATACACCTGTCCAGTGTTTTGCATAATTCTTTGAGCACAGCAGCAATTAGCTTAATTCCTCTTGGGGAAGTCTAGTTAAATAAAACATCTAACTTTGAAGAGTAATATCATAAAAAATAATGAACCACACACTGAGAATGATGTTTAACAACTGATGACATCATCCCGATTTTCACGGGCTGCTATAGTAATGAGACCAGTGAGCAGAAAATGAACATAACTCCAGATTTATGAATCCAATGATTATGAAGATTTGTATGCATATTCTAGACAGTTTGATGAATCAAAAAAGCTTTATATCATTGAATTTGGGTAAGTAAACACTGAGAAACAACTCTAACAAGATGAGTAAAAAAGTCGGGTACCTGACAGAGAAGTGAAAATGAACAGACACGGTTGACTTCAACTCAACATAACGGAAGATTGAAACACTCAAATGAAATGAAAATTGGTGAGCATATAGTAGACTTATGGAGCTAGATTTACCAAGTTAAATCACTGAAAATGATGCACCAAGCTTAGAGAAACCATCTTTGCAATCTGACTGAGAAAACTGAGAGATATGACAGTGAGTAGTACACTTCACAAGAACATGGAGATATGAACTCAAATGATCATGAAAATGAAAGTATATTGATTGTACAATACAATGGACTTACTGATACATATGTATGCCTTGTAATCACACCTTGATATGGCATAAAGCTAAGCTCTTGGAGGTCTTCACATAACCACGACTAAGAGTACCATGTATTTATAGTTGCTCTTGAGAGGCTAACTTCCCTCAATGACTCTCCAATCAATTAGTGATTGATTTGATTCTCTACCTACCACAAATCATGAATTTGTGGCTCATCTTTCCCTTTTTGATCAATTGGACTCAACCACCTAAGATTCTGTCACTTTTACATTAAGTAAACTCTTCAAAAGTTACAAGAGGTAGTTCACAGGTGAACTTTACATTGTCTTCATTTTATGGCTTCTTCTATGACTTTGTGGGACTCAAGACAATACTTAAGCTTGTCATAGAGTTGCTCCAACATATTTATGCTTAAGTTTGGATACAAATTTCATTATAGGAATAATGGTAGTAGATCCAATTGGCCATATTAAAACTACCATTCACTTCCTCTATGATTGGCTTACTATAAGCCAAGAGATAGCACATTATTAAGATAAATTAAGCTTAACATCTTGCTTATGGAGTTCAAATTCCATTAAATCCCATGGCATGCCTGATCAACAAGGCCAAGGACTTAAGTGATGGGTCAAAATGGAAAAAACGCAAGGGTTGTACTAAACCCTAAGTACCATGTTCTAATATCATAGAAGTAAAGGACTATTCAAATGGTAAATGGTATTACCATCTACTTCAAATTAGAGATCTCATTGGCAAAAGAGTTATTCTCTTTTCAGATTATTCATTATGTCAAAGATAATATCTAGTTGAGGTATAAACTAGATTTATTATCAAGTGACATAAAACAAATCTTTTAGAGTATATAAAAAACAAGGATACAATCTTTGAGATTAATTCTTGTCAAGCTCAATTACAACTGAGACTTGGTAAGTCCAGTAAAGACAAAAATAAGGTTTGATCCAAAGATTCAAGCTAAATTTACCTTCACTAAAGTGGAATTGTAAGTTGGATGGTATGACACCTAGGCTTACATTACCACTAAAGTAGATTTGGTGGTACGGGACATCGAATTTAAGAGTAATCTAAACATCAATGTTGGGACATTTCAGTAAGCTTGGAGGAGAGAAAAGAAAAAGCTATGAATAGTTCTTTTAATCGAGGGGAACAATAGAAGATTGAAAATAAACTCTTTCAAATTCTAAATAGAAAGAGCACAATTTTCAAGAAACCTTGAGACAATTTTTGAGGACGAAAACTCTTGAGGGGAGAAACTCCCCAAGAAATTGTACATCATACTTCAAAAAAGACCAAATGAGGTATTGCAAGGTACTAGATAGACAAAAAATAGATAAAGATTGAAGTAATTCCTAGCATTCTAGTGCTTCATATTTCTTTCGTTGCATCTTTCAACAAGTTTAAGCCCTCAAACATTGGAAAATCTCAAAGAGCCCAATGCAAGAGAACACTTTCATAAACCATAAAGATTGTAGAAGTCCTTAATGGTTTAGAAAAAGAAGTTGGAAAGCTTATGCTATCTTGATTCTTGATGGGATAACACAACATAAGTTGTGGATTCAAATAATGAAGACCTAAGGAAAATGGTTTCCTATATGAAGTATAACAACTTGATCCCCAAGTGAAATTCATGGGTAAAGCATTGAGCATGAAGGGATCTATTCAAGAAAGATCTAGTCTGATCTCTTATTTCGGCCAAAGAAGAAAGGCCAAAAGACCCAACTAGGACAAAAATCAAGTCAAACTTTAAGTTTCATAAGATCAGTCACATCATATTAAATGCTTAACCAAATATTCTTGAAAAATAAAATTAGTTGTGGTGTATCAAAGCACTTTGGTCCTTGCTCTCATTATTGGTACCATAGTTTGAAGCAGATAGAGAGCATTAAAAAGGACAGAGAAGGTGAGAAACGATAGAGACATGGTTGTGTGGATTGGATAAAGAACCCACTCGTATGGGACGATGGGTACTAAATCCCATTGAGTAGTTTTTCTTGATGGCCAAAAGAAAAAGTGACTCATGATCCAAGAGAATATATCAAGAAGATAATGTTTAGGAATATAAATCTTCTTCAATTATCCTCTAAAAGGGAAGAAGGATTCTTCAAACAAGATACTAAAGGTTCCATCTCAAAACTTCATAGAGAGTTTGAAATAAAGAGAGAGGATAAATTTCTTGGATTTTGAAGGTAAACTCTAAAGGTTGAAGCTCTAAAAGCTTTGTCCAAAAGTATGAATTGAAATTCAAGGAGCAAAAAGATGATCTTAGGTCAATGCTTGAAAGAAAGCTTAGAAAGATCATCTTTTGGATACTTGATAATTCAAGTCTTATGATGTCAACATAGGACATCTTAAAGCAAATCTAGAATATAAAGGGAGAGAATTCTAGAAGGATCAAGAAGAACTTTAAGGTTCGATATCCAACTAAAGATCCATAAAGATTCAGTGTTTAAGAATGATTGGAATAATCTATTTCTACTTGCAACCTTAAAGATAACCTGATCTTTACACTATGAGTTCTCATCTTGGGATGTAGTTATAAAGATCTTAACCTTATTGGAAGAACAAGTAAAGTAGATTTTAACCAACTAGAGTATTCAATAAATTAAATTGATCCCTATGGGTTCTCATCCCTTAAAGTGGATTCTCAAAACTATGTAAAGTTGTTAAAGAATATTGAACCCACTTTTAGTATGCTATTCAAACTCTCTCCAAAGTAAAGATGATTTTATCCTCTTAAAACTAGATAAATAATCCATCTATACCATATTATTGGTTGGATAGGGATTATAAAATAGATTTTCCACTATCTAGATTTTTTCTTGGAGGCAAATAAAAAACAAGAAATCTGCCCATTTCACTAAAGGTACAGAGTATGTGTACATCTATGAGGGAGTGATTTGGGCATGGATTATGAAAGATTCATCTTCCTTGTCAAAACAAGTTGGATTCTAACTTGATGAGTGAATGTGACAAGGAAGGCTTAAGTAGTATTCATATATTTGCTAGGTCCACACACAAGTGCTGAGGGATCAAGATATAAATCTAGCCAAAAACACTTTACATCCACCTAATTTACATGGTCGTTCACATTCACAATTTAACCATGGTCTTCCCATTTCTTCTTTCATAAAACATCCATATATCTCTCTCACACACACATCATATGTACAATAGTTGAGAGAGAGTTGAGAGAGAGAGAGATAGCAATCATATCACATACCTTAAACAAGGAATTAGGTGAGGATGTTCTATTCCACCCTTATCATTGTTTCCATACTTTTCACTTGATTTAGGTTTTCATGTGCAAGAAAAATGGAACTTTGAGTGATCGGGGTAGGGATCAGACCACACATGGATTGTTCTCTTTTAAGATTCATTGGGGATGGACTTCCCTTTTGAATTAAGAGGAAAAATGAGAGAAATGAAGACCATGATCAAAGAGAATGATCATGGGGCATGGGGGAAATACCCATGGGTTTCTAGGCGTGAAACCCTTGGGATTTATTATTTATTTACCCCTTTTAGATGGGTCTTGAACCTTAGGGCTAAGTCTTTAAGGTTGAGTGCCTTGGGCTTGATTGGAAGCTTCTCATAGCTACTTGATTTGTATGTGAAAGCTTCAAGAGTCTTCTTTTAGAAGCCATGTGGTTTCCTAAGCTTGGAAACCATGTGACCACCTTAGGGACCCAGTCTTCTTGGAGAGGTTGGTTGGGTGGAAAATGCATCTCTCTTCATAGTGTGGTTTTCCTAGTTACTTAGCTACGTTGTGTCTGGAGGCTATGGAGCTCTCACACAACAATTTTCCATTGAAACTCTTTACCCTTGGCATGCACCAGCCGATTGAGAGGGATGGTAATGTGTGCTAGAAATCGTAAATGTCATCTATGCCACTTCATTTGCCCTAGGAATTGAACTTATTTTACATTTTTTGAAGGAAGAGCTTGTAACACCACTTTTACTTTATCAAGGTCTATTGCAATTCCTGTACTAAAGATCACATGTCCAAGAAGTTTCCTACACTTTACACCAAAAACCAATTTAGCTAGATTTAAAATTAACTGTACTTATCAGCACTTACTCAAACACAATCGTAAATGTTGCAAATGATCAACTTGTTTTTTGGAAACTGTGAAATCATCCAAAAATGCATGCATGAGACTAGTTAAGTATGGAGCAAAGATCTGTTGCATGCAACGGTGAAAAGTACTAGGAGCATTCCAAAGTTGAAATCACATTACGATACAAGCTAATACTCCCTAATTAGTGATAAAGGTTGTTTTAGGAATATCACCTTTGGCCATTTGCATCTAATTTTAGCTATTGAATCCGTCTAAGAAAGAGTACATTTCCCTACCATCGAGCGGATCCAGAATTGTTCTTGCATTTAATTTGTGGTAGTCTACACAGATCCATAACTGCTTATTTTTCTTAGGTATTATGAGTATGGTAGGTACCCCCTCTTGATATTCAATAGGTTCAATAAATCCTACTCTCAAGAATCGATCAAGTTCCCCCTTGACATGTTTCGTAAAATTTTGGTTCATACCATACTGTTGTTGAATTACAAGAGAAGCATCTAGTTTCAATCATATTTTTTATTGATAAGATCGGGGATCCAAACCATGCATATTTGAATAATTGCAAGAAAAAATATATTTAATCTCCATAAGGAGTATAAGTAAATCTTTCTGGAAAACAGTGAGTAAGCTAGCACCTATTTTGACCTTTTGAGGTACACTTTCAAATCCTAAATTTACATATTGTACATGATCTTCTTGAATGCGAGTATTGGTTTGTGTGAAAATATCTTCTTTTAAAGGCCACGATATTTCCTCTTCAGATGGAAAATGCTTAGTTTTAGGTTGCAGTGCAGGTGTAACCATAGCTTCTTGTTAGAATTGTGACAAAAGTTTTGGTATATCAATGAGTCCTACATATCATAAATCTTTTTTTGCTTCTAGAAATTGAGTTTCTTCATCTTCTTCTAGTCCCGCTAGCATATGTGGTGGTTCTACAATAGAATGGAGTTGATGCTTTGGATAGTGTTGCTTATAATCTAAAGGGATAGAATACTTTTTATGGAACTTCTTAAAAGTGATAGCTTGAGATCCCCAATCTCAAGCTATCACCCAAGTAGCAAATTATAATCGTTGATGTTTCCTATTAATTGAATTACTACAAAAGTAATTTTAGAAGGGATATCCTATATTTTAATGGGTATATCTTTAATAAGGCCAATAGGTAGATTAATTGAATGATCAGCCATAGGTATATAGAACAGTGCAGGTTGAATATATGTCCATCCCATTTTCTTGCAAATAGGTAGAGTTGCAATGTTTACTCTAGAACCTCTATCAATTAAAACTCTAGAAATCTGCCTTCTTTTTTACATGACCAAAATTAAAGGCACCGCATGATCCACTAAAAGATCTTGAGTTGTTTCTAGTATATTTACTTTACTTGCTCTTCTTCTGTATTACTATTGTCCTGATTGTATGCTTCTTTCAATAAGGAGTCCTAGAATGTAGGAACTAATTCTAGCAAATCACAAAGAGGTCATTGAATTGTAGAATTACAGAAAAATTGCCATTGATCTCATACACAATTTTGTATTGCCTTGTTGTTGGGTGTAGAGCATTGGGTGGTTGGTGGAGAAATTTGTGCACGAGTCGTAGTAGTAGTATTGTCTTGAGAAGTGTCCTGAATTCCTTCCATACAATAATCAATCCCCTTTGATGCTCGATTAGCTAAACTTGTCTGGACCTGCCTACTAGTACCTGGACCAAAAAGTTCTCTTAGAGCTTGCTTAGGCCAACCCACACCTTTTTTTTTTAATATAAAGGAAGTTCGGCAATAGCCTACTCTCCCGGACTTGAATTAAATTAAGAAACAAAGGTACAATAGAAGGGGACTAGTGCCCACGGGACCCCCCAAATCCCACAAAGCAGGGGAAGCTTGATTGAATCCTAGGTTGCATTACAGAGAAGGTTAATCACCCTCTCATCGCCCTCATGCGGGGCCCACTTGGGTTTGAGCTTGTTGTTGATCAAAAGGAGGACTTGATGGTGCCTGAAGGGGGGGGATTTCTTACTGTTAACAATCCTTTTGCCAAGGAGGAATAGTGATTTCTCAATCGACCACTCCCTGGGGGGATCGCCGAAGTTGAGAGCACACCTCTCCCGCCATATTTTCCACAGGACTTCCCCTCTGATGGCGTTCCAGAGCGTCGCAGAGCAGCCGATCGCTTCTCCCAAAAGGACTTGTTTCCAACTAAGCTGTTTTTGAAGTCTGATTTTCATTCCGACCGTCTGCCAGATTCTGTAGGAGTTGGGGCAAGTAAGGAAGATGTGTGGGACATCTTCGATAGCCCGGTGACAGCGTTTGCACCAAGGAGGGATCCCGCAAAGTTTGCTAGCCTTATGGTTGGTCCAAATTCCTCGATGAAGAATTTGCCATAGGAGGACAGACTTCTTAATCTCTATAAGGGGGTGCCAGATACCCATGAATTTCATGTCCCACCGAAGCCGCGTCCAAGACAGGCACCACTTCTTGTTGAGGCTGATCTGGTGGTCAGCCGTTTCTTTGATGTTCGGGATTTTGAGTAGGCTATTTCCATTGTGCCATTTGAGACCAAGCGAGTTCGGTGTGTCGTGTCCCATGAGAAGGCGAGTCTTGTGATGATCCCATGCGAGGCATCTGCTTTGCAAAGTGTTCCATTCTTCGTAGGAGATGTTTATGCGAGGGTCAATATCCTCGAAGTTGATCCAGCTGTTGGTGTCATGTTTCCAGAGGTGTTTCCATTTTTTGAATCCTTTGTTCCATAACTTCTTGGCATTTTGAGTGTTCCACGACTCCACACTCCGGATGCCATGTATCGGAAACCAGATAGAGTCGTTTTGTCTGATTCCGGCCGCCCACTTCCAGTCCTCACTAATTCTTGTGAAGCTTTTGACTTTATTCCAGCCCTTCCAAAGGGAGCACACGAGATTAGAGCCTTTCGGGAAGACGGGGTTCGGGGAGAATAGCAGGGTCATGATGTCAAGATTCTTCCAGTTTGGGAACCCCATGAGGGCCAACTCATTCTTGTTTCTGAAGATCAGCTTGGCCCACGAGGCCTCCCTATTGCACCAAGCCTTAATCATCCATTTGGCTGCCAGTTTGTTAGCCATACACCCAATGTCCAGGATACCAAGCCCCCCGCTATCTCTAGGGCTAGTGCAGATGGCCCATTTGATTTTAGGCACCCCCCTTCTGTTATGATCGCCCGTCCAAAGAAAGTTTCTACAAATACTATTCAGTTTGGACAGGCCTTGCTCATTCGGTCTCCAACAAGAAAGGAAATAGATGGTAGAAGAGAGGAGGAACGTGTTGATAACCATCGCACGCCCAGCGAGATTGATTTGCATACCTCTCCAATAGTTAAGCTTGTTTTCGAGTTTGGCCAACACCCAGTTCCATCGCTGCTCCATAGAGACGCCAAACCCCAAGGGGATTCCAAGAAGTCGAAAGATTTGGCCCTGCGGAATGATTTGACAGCCATGATCAATGAGAAGGCCAGGATGATGTCCCACAATAGCCCTAAAGGCGGTCTTAGAGTGGTTGATTTTGGATCCAGAGGCATCACAAAAGGTAGCAAGACACCTCCAGAAAGTCTCCAGGCTGGTATTATCATTGTGAACAAACGCGTTCATATCATCGGCAAAAAGTCTCATGATGATTTGACTGTGGTCGTGAGGCTGCCGGAGGCCTTTGATATTGCCAGCCTCCACATGATGTGCCACAAGTCTGCTCAGCCCCTCAGTGGCGATGGCAAAGAGAAGGGGGGCCAGAGGGCACCCTTGTCTAATAGATCTTCTAAGATGGATCGCCTTCGAAAGTTTGCCGTTAATGTTAATTTGGGTCGTTGCGTTTCCGAGAAGGGTCGCGACCATCTTGGTGAATTTCTGACTACATCCGAGATCTTGGAGCGACTGCAGAATATAGTCCCATTCTAGCCTGTCGTAGGCTTTGTCAAAGTCGATCTTGAGGAAAACCACATCTTGATTAGACTCATTTGCAAATTGAATACCTTCCCAAATATCCATAATGGTTTCCAGGATAGACCTGCCTTTGATGAAACCTTTTTGGTCCTCACTAAGCCAAGATCTCAGGTGGCACGAGATTCTGTTGGCAATGACTTTGGCGATGATCTTGTATCCTGTTTGGAGCATCGTAATAGGCCGCCAGTTCTCGATTCTGTTCTTTTCCCCCTTCTTGTGTATCAACTTGATAATTCCATTATTTAGACAAGAAGGAAGAGCACCAAACTTTAGCGCTTCTTGCCAAACCATCCGAAGAGGGGTGGCAACCACCAGCTTGAAGGATTTAAAGAACTCGTTAGTGAGTCCGTCGGGTCCCGGGCTTTTACCGAGAGGGAGGGCATCAATGACCTCAATGATTTCTGATTCAGAGATAGGGGCATGAAGAAGGGAGTGGAGGTTGGGTGGTATCCTCCGGGGGGGAACCCTAGAAATGGCAGCCATACAGTCCCTTCTATGGTGGGAGAGGGGGTTCGAGGTTCCCAGGAGTCTCGTGAAGTGCCCTTCGATGATGCCAAAATTATCTTCTTCCGAATTGCATACATTGCCATGTGGATCTAGCAGTAGGGGGATCGATTCTCTGTTGTGTTTCCTTTTAAGGATACGGCACATCTCTTTGGTGGGTTTGTCGGCTTTGCCAGCCCACCACTCCTTGAAGAAGATTTGCAAGTTTTTCCTTTGTATTTCTTCCTCGTATCTCAACACTGCTCTGATTTTTCGGAGCCCACACCTTGATCATACACCTAATGTTGTGTAGTAATATCTGGAGATTGTGGATCAACTCTATTTTGAACTTTTCCTTGATAACTACTTGAGCTACTCAATGTTCAAAAGTTAGGGTTACGATATTAGTCATTGAGGCCATAATTCTAGCTTCTTGCTTCCATCAATCCTACTCTTATGCATGTAGACAATTGGCATGGATATGTCCAAATTCTAGACCAAATCGACATTGTGGTCTATTTCCTTCCTTCTGATATTCTCCTTCATCCCGATGATATCTATTAAAGGGTCTCCATCCTCTCCCATATCCTTGATAGTTTATCCTACCTTGGCCAACATTTCTCAAAGAGCCTAATTCTTTTCGACCTCGAGAATTGCTTGAGTCATTTGGATGAATATTATTCACATATGATGGGGAATGCCAGAGATGATTATAATGTAGTTCTAGTTGAATATGGTTAGTTGTTACTATTTGATTTTGGGTATTATATGTACATTGCTCTGTACTATGAGTAATTATGGTACAAATTTCATAGTATACTTGATTTAAGGCACACGTAGCTGCTACATGACCTTCATTTCTACTTTTTGTACAATATAATTGTGTTGTATGGATCAGATACTACAAAAGAAATTGAAGTTACCACATTTATGCCTTTTGAAGAGCATTCCCAGACTGGATTGGTAGCTTTCATATTCCATTCAAATTATTCAATGGCATCTATGATTTGGTCCAAAGTTCTAGTACCATCCAATGCAAAAACACAAATTTTCTCTTTTAGTAAGGGCCATCCATAAACCAACCATGCACCACATCCTCCGGAGGGTGCTCATCTTTTGGGGTCAGTCAAAGAGTAATCCAGAATAAACAGGCATAGTCCACAACCATTTGAGATGGCTATTATACATATATTATAATGTAATAAATAATGGACATGTGGTTTTGGCCTTCTAAAATCATCATAAAAATGTTGTTCTCACAACATCATATGTTGTAAAATGGTGTGGGGTGATTTTAGGTAACCATAGATGTGCCTCAACACAAAGAGTGGCCTCGAGCACTTGGCATTTCCAAGCATCATCTAGATTTCCTACTAGCAAATCATACTGCATATCAAAAAGACAAACATGAACATCATGATCATTGTTGATTCTTCCACTAAACGTACTAAATTGCATTCCACTAATTTGATGAACTTGCAATGCCATTTTGATTAGAACTTGGTAACACCTCCAATTTTCATCAGTAGGTATCCATGGTAATTCTTCTTGTTCAAGATTTATGTCTTCCTAGGAATCCATCTTGATTATGACACCAACCTACCTTCATAGTACCGTCTGCTTTTCTCCCAACTGCTTTATCCAAACAGAATCCAAGAGGCCCAGCACCACACCTGAATCCCAGAGTCTTTTCTCACATTCCCTAATTGATTCCTCCATGGCTTGCCATCCTTCTACATCTTCTGCTTGCAACTTTGCTGCTTCAAAAGCTGCATGCACCTCCAATAGTTGTGTCACTAATGGGTATGATAATACTCTCTCTACCAAAGCGTGTAGTTGTTCTGATACTTGGTCATTTCTAGAAACTCCACCTCGCAAACTATCCATATTTGGTGAGGTAGATGATTCCAATGCTACGAAAATTGCCCCTTGTTCTTGATATTTTGAAAACCACTTACCTGACCATGTTGGCATGATCCTTCTCCATTGCTATGGATAACCTTCAGCCACCAAGCATTGTTTAGCAATACCCCATCCCATCATGGTCACCACATGTTTAGTGTAAGGATCAGATTAAGAAGGTTCTAGGAATGGGGGGTACTCAAATAGGATTCAGTGTGTTTATAACAACACAAAAGAGAAAGGTACAAGCTCATAGACATAATAAGTTTGGAATAGAAGATGACATAAACATAATTTTCTATTATAGTGCAGAAACCGCATTACATATCAATGGAGATTACAACCTACCTAACTTAGTATGCATCTCCATCAGTCGGCAGTAGCTATGCATACACATTCTTCACTGCACTCTCTATCTCTGGCTCTATTCTTCCATCCTTTTTCTGCTCTTTTTTCCCTCTCAAAATATCTCTTTATAAATTTAGTATAATAGTTACAAAAAGTAACGGGTAAGTGGTTGAGTTTCCTAGGTAGCTTTAAAGGCACATAAATAATTAAATACAATTTTGGGTATCAAAATGGCACACACTCAGTCTAAAATTTCCCTTCTCTAAGTTGGAGAGTCTGAATCAAATAATAACATCTTAAAAAAATAGGTTTAGGCAATTGGGCACTGAAATAATCCAATAAAGCTGGTCTGATCCATATATTCCTTAAGTCATCTGAATTCATCAATTCTTCAAATTATTTTAAGGAAAACTAATATTTCCCCCATGTGTTATTGAACTCGCTCTTGGATTCCCATATGTAAGGTGCTTCCCCTAAAGGACCTGTTAACATGTTGAACCAATGACAGTGGGCATGCCCCCTCTCTACTCTTCATGATGCTGGGTCTTGAATGGGAATGGTACCTTTGATGTTGTGGAACATGGGAGGCCTCTCAAAAGGATGTTATTCAATTGGCAAGGTATTGATGTCCATAGGCTGAGAAATCATCCCTAATTCAACCATTATGTACTGCTAACTGTGAGGATCTTCATAGATCTTCTATAATGGGAAGAACAAATTAGTAATACAAAAGTGAAGGTGTAAGTGAGAAGTGTGTGGTGAAGTGAGAATGTGAATCAGTGTCATGCCTATATGCATAATCTAGTCAGTGCATGGCCTCAATATGGTTCTAGTAGTGTACATGTATATTACAAGGTTGGTTGAGGTGGTATGTTACAAGGTTTGACTTTGTAGAGTTCCGTTATGGGATTACAAGGTTTGAGTACTGGTTTATACATTGTACTTGATGATGACTTAACTTGGGCATGGGAATTCTTCGGTATCCATTGCCAAGTTGTTCTAGGAATAATATTACATGGGGACTAAAATATAATATCTTTCTATTTATATTTCTAGGTGGTTGGAATAGATTGCAACTAACTAGAACCTAAGAGCTTATATGATGAGAGCTAAGATCTTAAGAAGGTATTAGGCACCTAAATTTTCACACTATTATGGTCAGCCTTCATCAATTGCTTTGGTACCCAAGCTTGGAGTACTTTTGGAGATGGATCGCTTCTTTGCTTTCCTAATCTTCTCCTTGACTTTTTCGTCTACTTCTTGAACGGTGAATTTGATTGGGTTGGAGCATCTAATTGCTCATCATTCCATACCCAAATCTGCTTCATTCCAAGAATCGATTTTCTTCATGGCCCCATTGGACTTTTGGGTTCATGAGTCTACTACTACTACTACTATGTATGGATCTTTGTGTGAGTGATTGATATAATGCTTATCTTTGCAATAGAAGGGAGTTCCACCCGCTCTCGAGCCTGTTCATTAGAGTTTGAATTCTTCTACATGACAAATCTTGGGACACTTCTAACATCTTTCTCTCCAAGATTAGACTTATAAGAAGTAAGAGCCTATGTGGGATCTAGTTCAATGACCACACTATTTTCTAATTCTATCATAAGACATTCTTGTACCCAAACTTGAAGAAATCCACTTCAAAGGTTAAGGTTGACTACATGAACATAGATGTTGCCTTGATCGAAGAATAATGACTCAATAAGATCTTCGTCATGGGAAACAAATACTTTAATTTTTAGGTGGGAATCTTGTATTGAGATGGGAATCTCTACCTTCCCATGCAAGGGATTTCCACACCTCCTAATCCTATGATGTAAGCCTCAATAGGATTCATTTGTAAATTCATATATTGAAAGCAAGAATATCGTATTGCACCAATAGCATCTCTTGAATCAATCAAGGCTCTAATTGCCTTGAACGTTGCGCTATCTTATCTCAACAAAAATAAATGTTTGTCTATCAATGATGCTAGGGGAGGTACTCCTCTTAGTCTAGCACATAGCCATGTGATGTGGATGGGCATCAAAGTGGGAAAGAACATTAGCTTTTTTGACTCGTCTAAGCCTTGTATTCCTAATTTCATTCTCTTAATGTGTTCTAAGGCTTCAACCTGAACTTCTTCACATATTCTTTTCTCTTCTTTCATTTCTTAGCCACATTGAGTCTTTTCAGCATTCCTTCAATCAATGGCTCTTGATGAGCTTGATTCCATGAACATTGATGTAATTGAGCAACATGTCACTTTGTAGAGTTGCTAATTGGACAATTCCATTGGTAGATATTCCATTCATAATCATAGGTATGTAGCCTCGCTTCTGTAGTTTTCAAGAATGTTGCTTCAAAGTGTATACCAAGACTAAATCACTAGATTTTAAGCCTTTGTATTTTACATTTGCATAAAAATTTGTTTCTTTCCTCTTCTTAGCTGCACATATTCCTATGGCTATGCTAAGTCTAGTCTCTCCTAAGCATTCTAGGTCCAAGTTCCTTGATGATGGCTTGTGGCCTTTCCATTGATGCTCTTGTGAAAATTTAAGAGTGGGTATCAAAAAATCTAATGGAAGCACAATGTTTTGGTAAAAAATAATCTGAAAGGGGTGGCACTGAGTATTGTTTTATAGGCCACTCAATATGCCCAAACATAATGGTGTAGGTTCTTGTCCCAATCTCACTGATTATTATTGAAGAGCTTAGTCAATACATTACACAATATCTTATTCATACTTTTTGCCTGTCCATTTACCTATGGATGATAAGGTGCCGACTTCTTGGGAATGAACATGAAATCTTGTAGTAGATATTCAATGACCTCGTTGAAGAAGTTTGTTCCTCTATTGCTCACTAACTCTATGGAAATCCATATCTTGTGAATACATTTCCAAATAAGCATTTTGTTATTGTTTGTGCATCATTCTTCCTAGTAGATTTTACTTCTACCCATTTGGTAAGATAATCTGCTGCTACAATAATGTATTCTGCATGTGAAAATTTAGTAGGGGTTTGATAGAACCTCTAAAGTCTATACCCCATTTAGAGAATGCCCATCCTCCCATCATGAGTCTCAATGGCATCTCATCTTTGCGAATATAATATTGATTTCTTTGACATGTGGCACACCTCTTCACATAGGTATGTGCATCTATATAAAGAGTACGTCACCAAAGACCTAGAAATAGTATAGCCTTGATCACTCAATTAGGTCCAAAGTGTCCTCTTGCAACATTGTGGTGTGCAATTTCTAAGAACTTCAAGTATTCACTTTTGTGTACATGTAACCTCAAATATTTTTCTTGTCCATATTTTTTTAGATGATCACCAATGAGTGTATAGTCTTTATCTTCCTGCTCCAGACTCCTTTTACATGCTAAATTCATATCTTTTGGGAATGTCTTTGTCCTTAGAAAATATGCTAAAGGACTTCTCCAATCATGTATTGGTGACACTTGATATAATGTGGCATGTTCATTTGGGGGCCTATTAATACAAGATTGGAAATTCTTGAGCAACCTATAGAGATCTGCTTCCATTGTTGGCCAGTACATGCCTAATCGCTTCAATGTCTATAGGGATTTGTTTTTTAAATGATGTTGCCTAATGCACCTACATGTGTGAATTGCAACGATTCATCATGCTCATTCTCTTCCACACAACAAGCTAAGATCCCTTGATAGTTTGTCTTGTATATACTCCCTGTGAGTATATGATATTTTTATGATTGGTCTATCCTTGCATCTTCATTACAAGATTTGTGGCTCCAAGTGTGAGAACAGGCACTAGCGTTTTAGTACAATTTGGAACTACTTCCACGTTGAACAATATGGGAAGTTTAATGTTCCCTTCACCAATCAGTTTTGCTAGCACACATCCAATAGCAAAATTGGAAGCATACACATGAACATGGAATGGCTTATTCCAATTCAAAATTGTCAAAATAGGGGCTGAGCATAATCATCCTTTCAGCTCTATAAATGATTTCTCACACTCTTCATTCGACTCAAATTTTTTCAATAGGTTGTATAGAGTCTTTGCAATTATCACATACATGTGGATAAAATGTTTTTAGTATCCACAATGACTCATAAAAGCGTGTACCTCCTTGGCCATCTTTGGTTAAGTAATTCTATGATAGCTCTCACCTTGTCTTTGTCAGTTGATATTCCATTCTTTGACACAATGTGACCTAATTATCTTGCTTTGCTTGACCATGAGAACACACTTTTTTTGATTCAAGCACACTTGATACTCTCTACATTTTTCAAAGGTTTGTTTAAGTTCTAGAATATGAGTTTGTCTTGTATGGGAATGTGTAGACAAATCATTTACATAGACTTATAAGTTCTTCCTCAAAAAGTCCTTAAACATGTGAAATATGAGTCTGCCTTTGACATGTAGTAGGTGCATAAGCTAGACCAAATGGCATCACATGAAATGCAAAGATACCCCATTAAGTGACTAAAGTCATCTTGTGTTGATCCTCAGGGGCTATGGCTATTTGATTGTAACCAAAAAATCTAAAGAAATCTATAAACTTACTTGCCCACTAGTTGCTCTAATAGATGTTCAGTGATAGAAAGGTGATAACTATCTCTAATCATGGGAGCGTTAACTTTCTTCCAGTTAGTGCATACAGAGAATTTACCATTCTTCTTGGGCACTACAACAATGGGGGATAGCCACTCTGTATGCTCAATTTCATAGATAAATCTTGCTTCTATGAGTCTATCTATTTTTTCCTTTATCTTTGGTATGTAATTATCATTGTACATGTACAATTTTTGTTTGGTTGTCTTGAATTCTAAAGTCATGGGGATCTTGTGAGAACAAATGTCTAGACCCGATCATTTCAAATCTTTGTAATTCCCAGCAAACACATCTCTATACTCTCTTAGCAGATTGATCAACTCCCACTCTTCTTCTTCACTTAGGGCATCTCCTATCTAACTACACCTTTCTTGTCCATCTTCTATGGTCATAAAAATTTTCTTTGCTTATTCCTTATTTTCATATGCCTCTCCCATGAGAGCTTCTCTTTTAGGAATTCTCATCATGGTTTTTCTATCTTCTTCCTTATACTTCTTGAAGTTTTTTGGTACTTCAAATAGGGATTCTTTTTCTTGTTCTTGTGTGGGGGAATTCTTCTTCCTTTTCTTTTTCTTATTTTCTGTATCTACTTGAGTAGCTTGTTGATATATTTAGGTAATGATGTGCGTGAACACACTAGGACTGCTGGGGTACTTTTTTCCCTCTTTGGGACGTTTTTTCATGATGAAAGGCAATCCAAATGCCTTGACATTTGAGGAGTTACTCTCGTTCTATTGTAGGAAGATCAGTCTAGGTAGAACAGGTCCATTATGTGTGTTGTAGATCAAGCTTGCCTGGCTAGTGAGAAGGACAAAGGTAAATGGAGCTCAACTACTAGTAAGCAAAAATCTGCAAATGCTACACATTTGAAGAAGGAAGAAAAAGATGAGAATAAATCAGAAAAGAAAAAATTCTTTTGTAAGTACTATAAAGGAAATGATCATATCTCAAAGAAATATACAAAATTGGCAAAGAAAAAAGAGGTTGGAATGGTTGTTGTAGAGGCCTCTAGACCAAAAACAGAATCTACATATCTTGTGTAGAATGAAGAATGGACGTTTATTACTGTTTGTAGTTTTGATTGATCTTCTCATGAGCAATGTACATCTGTAGTAGACTTAGATGTTTGGTATTTTGATACTAGGGCAACCAAACATATTACCTTGCAACACAATTTCTTCACTTCACTTGGGGCTGCCCCTAGAAGGAATACCGTCACATGCACCAACAACTCCTCTTATCCTACCATGGGAGTTGGTAAGATCATTTTGACTACTGCTGATGGTAGTTCTTTCACTTTGTCAAATGCTTTATTTGTGCTAGGGATCAAGAAAAATTTGTTATCAGTTTCTGCATTAGCCAAGATTGGCTTGTTGTGAAATTTATTGATGATAGATGTGCAGTTCATGATCTGTCAAATGGCAACATGATTATTGCTTCTAGCATCTTATGTCATGGGCTATATAAGCTCATAGACTATGAAAAATCTATGAATGATTTGGCTTGTGCAGTACATGATTCTCAAGCTATGTTAGATGCAAAGCTTTGGCATGCATGCCTTGGTCATCTGAACTTTGCTAGTTTGCTATGCCTGCAAAAATCTGATATGGTGTCCTCTTTGAACAAACTTGAGGCACTTGGTAAACATGTTTGTGAAGGCTGTAGTTTGGGTAAAATGCAGCATTCCTCCTTTCAAAAAGATGGTTGAGTTCGAGCAACTCAAAAACTGAAGCTTGTTCATAGAGATGTCTGTGGTCCTATGCAAACATCCTCTTTTGGAAATTATCTTTACTTCGTAAATTTCATTGATGATTTTTCTAGGCATGCATGGGTATATCCACTCAAAGCTAAGTCCAAATTTTTTATGTGCTTCAAATAGTTTTTGGTTTTGGCCGAAAATCTATTAGCATGTAAAATAGGCACGCTCCGTTTTGATCGAGGGGGTGAATATATGTCTTTTGAATTTAATGCATTTTTGGCTGAACATGGGATAAAACATCAGTGTATAGTGCCATATACACCTCAACACAATGGAGTTGTAGAACGAAAGAACATGTCACTCATGGAGATGGCGAGGTGTATGGCCAAGAGTCAAGCTTTACCACATAGTTTTTGGCTTGAGGTTGTCATGTGTGCAACATATGTACTTAACATGTGTCCCACTAAAGGGCTCCAATCTATCACTCCATATGAGGCTTGGCATGGTCGTAAGCCATCTGTTGCTCACTTGCGTGTTTTTGGTTCTCTGTCATATGCATTAGTGCATGAACAACATCACACAAAATTGGATGATAAAATAGTAAAATGTATTTTTGTTGGATATAGTTTTGAAAGCAAAGTCCATCATCTATATCATCCACAAACTAAATGCATTTTCGTTAGCCGTGATGTTGTTTCTGTGGAAGATGTTATTCAACCTTTACTTTCATGTACGAAGGAGACATCTGTTAGCTCCAAAGACATGTATGATACTTTGCTGCCTCTTTTTATAGGTGGACAATCTAGTGGTGATCCTAGTGAGGCAACTTCTCAGCCTTTACAGGTTTCATGTGATGATGTAGACCATTCCATTTTTGATGCAGGTTTACATGATGCACTTGTTGATGAGAGAGCTGATATTAAAGAGGCAAAAACTATGCCAAAATGGATGGTGTAGAATAGTAAATAGATGCACCTCTGTCATACCGTACTCGTTCAAGCTCTCATAGTGCGTCTTTTGCATAAGATTTCTATGTTATGGCTGCCTCTAGTCTCTGTGATGAGACTGAGCCTGTTTTGTTTGATGAAGCACAAAATTTTGAACATTGGATGGTTGCAATGGAATTTGAATATGATTTTATCATGAAAAATGATACCTGGTCTTTATGTGACTTGCCTCCTAGCAAGAAGGCCATTGGCACTAAGTGGGTATACAAGCTTAAGCTTAAGCCTAATGGAACATTAGAGAGGTATAAGGCTAGGCTTGTTGCAAAGGGTTATGTGCAGGAAAGAGGCATTGATTTTGATGATACCTTGGCACTTACATGCCAAATGACTATTGTTCATAGCATCTATGCACTTGCAACTCATCATGGTTGGAATGTACATCAGTTGGAAATTAAAACAAAGTTTCTAAATGGTGACTTGCATGAAGAAGTGTATGTTTTTTAGCCCTGTGGCTTTGTGCAAAAAGGGCATGAAAACCAGGTGTGCAAGTTGAAAAAGGCTTTATATGGTTTGAAAGAAGCACCACATGTTTGATATGAAAAGATACATGCCTATCTGATGGGACATGGTTTTGAGAATAGTCCAACTGAAAGCATCTTACATGTTAAGCATGCTAATGATGTACTTCTAATCATTGTCGTGTAGTGTTGATGACATGCTGCTCATTGGTCTTCATGACAAGCATATTACTAATTTTAAGGTTGATTTGCAATATCACTACCGCCAGATTTATAGGCTTTTTCTGACTTCCACTAGGCTAGTTTCTATGACACTCGTGTGTCCACTAGTGCCTTTTG
Source organism: Ceratopteris richardii (assembly GCA_020310875.1). Lineage (NCBI taxonomy): Eukaryota > Viridiplantae > Streptophyta > Polypodiopsida > Polypodiales > Pteridaceae > Ceratopteris > Ceratopteris richardii. The sequence goes on from CM035432.1 coordinate 140,210,840, forward strand.
CTTCATGCTTGGTAGCTCATGTATATCTTGGTTGAGCAAGAAGCATCCTACTATGGCCACTTCCAGTTGGGAGGCTGAGTATAGGGTAGCTTTCAGAGCGAGTGTTGAGTGTGAGTGGCTCATATGCCTTATGGCTGATTTGGGTGTTGATCAGTCTTCTATCAACACCATCTTCACTGATAGTTAGAGCGCATTGGCAGTTGCGAGGAACCGTGTGTTCCATGCTTGCACTAAGCACCTTGAGGTGCATTATCATTATGTCAAGGAGAGGTTCTCTACTGGGGAGAATGAACACAATAAGACCGTCAGGGTATTTTTTTCCCTTTTTAGGAGGTTTTCTCCCCTGGCTTATATATATGCCTATAGCCCTAACGGGTTACTCATCTTTGTACATTCTAGTGGTAATACATTTAGTATTGTGTGTTGTGCTCCAATCTTCTTATTCTTGCTTGTGCTATTCGCATGCTTCCTCAGACCTCGAACTCCAACAGAGCTAGCATCACGTCATGCTTAAATTCTTCGTGTCCTTGATTTTTAGCCTCTACCAAGTATAGGCACTCTTGTTCTGAGTCATAAAAAGGCTCCATGATGATGGTTTCTAAATCCTCATCATCTGTTTCTACTAGTACATCTATTCTAGGCTAATATTCCTTAAACAATGGGTTGAAACATGCTAGGTTCCATCACGAATACTAAAATATCACATCAATCTTAATCAAAATGGGGACTCTATTGTTCTTCATTCACCACTATGTCCATCATCCCTAAGATTTCTACCCAACCATGGGGTTCAAATTCCTCATCTAGAAAGATCATAGGTGCATAGGTTGGGTCTTGAAGTAAATCTAGGCTTTTTTTGTGGCACCTAGGTCTCTTGGTTCTAGTAACTTTTCCTCTTCTGTTGCAAATCTAGACATCCATAAATGTGTATCCTCATGCATCCAGGAAGGATCTGATCCTATGGAGTGCACCGATTCATTATCTTCTAGTGTATTATGGATAATATTCCTTTACAAGTGTGGTACATCTCCATATGAATAGTCCTTGAGATTGACTTTGGTAGTTATGCCTAAATACTACAACTATAAGGAATTGGTTCCTAATTGTGCACTATTTTCAACTCTCTCATGAATGGTCTACCCAAAATCATCTCATAGACATGATTCTTTCCAAATTCACATATCACAAAGATGTGTCGGAACTCTACACCACAAGTAGTGAGACTTATTTCTTCTAGCAATCCTAGGAGCTTTTCTATATGCCTGTCCATCATTTGCAGCTTCAATCTTGTAGGTCTTAAAGCTGGCTTGCCTCATCATTTCCATAGGGAAGTGGTGGCAATGACATCTCTTTCTCTTGAGTCTAAGACTTCCTTTGTTGTGTATCCTTGGTGTGTGATAGATGGATAAGTATTTCCTTCTCCTTCATTCATATCTCCTATCTTATCTATGGCTATGTCAAGTACTTTTCTTTGCGATCCTACTTAAGAGTGGGAATTAGCAACTTTCGGCAATTGGTTTGCTACATGCTTCCACAACTTTGGTTTTAATTTTCCACAGCTACATGCCCTAGGTCGAGACGGGATGAATGGTGGGGCGTGAGGTGGTGGATTGAATGATGGTGGTGTCTAAAAGTGAGTTTGAGATGTGAGTTCCACTATTTTTATTTTTGTTTCTTTAAGGCTCTCTTGTAGCTTGGATAGTTTTCTAGTCCCCTATCATTTCATCCTTTCTCCACTATCTTTCCAAGTCTTGACCCTATTTTTACCAGCAATTTTTGATACCTTCATACTTCTTTTCTTGCTCCATGTCTAGAGTCTTCTATAGAGCCTTGGCTGCAATGACTACCTATATAGGGGCAATATTAGTCACACTTCCATTGGACTACCAAGCCAATGATTTTTATTGGAGTACTCTTTTGAGCATTGGTTGGGTTCTTTGGAAAATCTCTAAGGAGATGTTCCTTTCCAAAATTGAGACAAAAACCTTGAATCACTATGGATTGAGGTTTCCCTAGTGGAGGAAGTGGAGAAGCATGAATAAAATGATCTCCATGAGACTTGTAGCAAGGTCCTCTAGGGGCTTGAGGTCTCATTTGTCTCATTTGGGGTCTAGGGTTTGGATTCATGAACATCTCATTGGAGTACTCGGGATCCAAATTAGGTTCTAACAATGGTGTGTCATATTGATAAATCTCATTATGCTTTGGTGACTCAATGTAGTAAGCTAGTGGGATATCTATATGTGTTGAGTCGAAACTTTGAACATTAGGATCACTTTCTAAAATCAAAGGGGATGTTCGCATTAAGGTTCTATTTAGATTATCATATGCCACTACATACTTGACTGAAATTACATTGGAAGGGTGTGGTGGTTATTTTCCTAACACTAGTTGAGGTCTTTGTTGTGCCTGATAATGTGGCTAATAGGATTGTGTGGTCTATAGTATGGCTGCTCATATTGGTTTTGGTACCTACCTAGGTGCTACTAAGGCTACTCGTCGTTTTGTCTCACTGTTTGCTTGTTATAGGGACAATATTGAGCTAGATGGTTTGTGTATTTTCTCTCAATGGTGTAGTATTCGGCATTTAGATTTCCTTGGTTCTAAGTTTGCATTGGGCACAGATTTTCCATATGATCCCCTCTGCAAGTGTCGCTATGCTTCACTAAGACCATTCTAAGAGCTTTTCTATTATGTATTCCTAACTTCCGTGCTACTTATTCAGCTAGCTCATCTATTGATGTAATGGGCTTGGATATGATACTCATGAAATACTTTGAATCTTTGTAAAGTTTAGAGACTTCTACTTCATCACTCAAGTTATCATCAATATCAATACACATTTTTAGGCATTGCTCTATGGTTTTTGTGTTTTTTCAAATAGACATATGATCTTAGATTTCCACTCAATAACCCATCTAAAAATAAGGAAACATGTTAGCTCAAGCAGGTATCTTTAGGATAGGACATCTTTTTGTGTATTGCCTAACCCTATGTCCTACTAATATGATTGTTTCTTATGGTGTTTGTTTAAATCTATGGATCAAAGATGAAGTTGTTGGAGTTAGACGTCTGTGGAAGCAAGCTGTTGGAACTCAAGGTGAAGCACAAAGCATGGAAGCGCATCAAAGAAGTGGACATACAAGAAGAAGGAGCAAGTAGGGAACTCCAAGAAGTACATGTCAAATTTTCAGAAGAATCCCCTACAAAAATAGTGATTTTCATCACTAAACATCATTGTAAATACCATTTTCTATTTTTGTAACTCCATTTTGTTCAAGCCGAGGAGTCCTTGAGCTTGAGGAATTAGAAGTATCATCCTACCAGTTTTCATAATTTTTAGACTTCGTTTGAGCCCTCAAATAAGCCCTGGAACCTAATTTTTAACTAGGCTAGACACTAGGTCTGGACAGGGCCAAAATTAGTCAAAAAACTATAAAAAGAACTAGAGAGCTCATTTTTGAGGTTAGCTTGTTAGAGAATAGAGCTTTTGCAAGAGAACTCTTTTGCAATCGAAGCTTTCCATTGTTCCTCTCTTTGATCTTACCTTGTGTGCATGTGTGTGTATGTGTGTGCATGTTTGTGTGCTTTCACTCATGCACTTGTGCCTTCACTTGATCGTGGTCTTCATACCGGTCCTCACGTCTCCGCGGATTGACAAGTAAAGGAGCTGGTGCTTACGCTTGAGCTACACCAAATTTTGGCACCATTTCCGGGGAGAGAGCTTTGAGGACGAGCATTGTGATGGTAAGATCGTAGATTTGCAACGTTGGAAGGTAAAAAAAAACTGTCATTTCTGTTATTTTTCTGATTTTTCTTCTCCATCTTCATCATCATCATCATCTCCATCTCCATCCATCTTCATCTTCATAGAAATTTCTTGTTTTTTTAGTGCTGTTTCACCATTTTCATACCATATTTCATGCATTATTGTGTGGAAAGGAGTTAGGAAATGCAAGGGAGAGCAAGCGCCTGTGTTTTTCACGATTTTTTGCACATACAGAGCTCACCATTGCTCGGCGCTCAGAAATTCGAAGTTCCCGCCAAAAAACACGATTCTGTGATGAAAATCGCGATTCTGTGAAAAATTCAAATTTTTTTTTAAATCACGATTTTCTATTTCCCACCTAAAAGCTCTCTGAAGGAAACACAATTCTGAGGTCATTCTCAGAATCACGATTCTATAGTTGTGCTCAAAATCATGATTCCTTGGTTGTGCTCAAAATCGTGATTCTCACAAATCATGATTTTCAGCCAAAAACACGATTTTGTGAAAACACGATTCTCTGTTGGCAATCGCGATTTTCAAAAACACGATTTTATCTAAGGTACAAAATCACGATTTTCATGTCAAAACCATGAATTTGAGAAAAGACGATTTTCAGTGGGCTCAAAATCACGATTTTCATCCAAAAACACGATTTTGTGAAAACACGATTCTCTGTTGGCAATTGCGATTTTCAAAAACACGATTCTCTGAAAACAGGCTTCTCTGTGGCCTCAAATCAATTTTCAAAACACGATTCTCTAAGGTACAAAATCGCGGTTTTCAAAACACGATTCTCTAAGGTATAAAATCGCGATTTTCAAAACACGATTCTCTCTCGAAATTGCGATTTTCAAAAACACGATTTTCATCTAAGGTACAAAATCGCAATTTTCATGTCAAAACCACGACTTTGAGAAAAGAAGATGCCCTGCTCTGGAGTTACCTACACCAGCCAAACAAGTGGCTTTGTTTTTAGATGGCTTACTAAGCACTAAGTTAAGATCATATGTGTACTTGAAAGAGCCTAGAAGCATAGAAGAGTGTGTGCGGACCTGCATTGACATAGAAGACAACTTGGGTGAGGAGTCAGGACTATCCAAACTCTATCAGGACTCTAACAGTTCTACTAGTCATACCTCTAAAGCCTCCACTGAGCTGGATGAGATAGCAGAGCAAGTTGCCAAGAAGCTAGGAGTTCAAAATAAACAAATACCAAGAGTCACCTCATTGAACCGGTGTTACACTTGTGGAGGTGACCACATGGCTAATGTATGCCCATTGCACAACCAGAATATGAGAGAAAGGAATGCTCCATATTGCACTATTGAAAGGAAGTACACAAACCATATGGCTCAAGATTGTCCATACAATAGATAGGCTGTTAGACAGAATTATCCGCAACCTTACCAACAGGGTAGGTATCAGAACCAATACCAACAATCATATTATCGACCACAACAACAGTATCAGGCACCATATAGGCCACAACCAGTCCTAGGAAACCAACCACCAGCGCCTGCCAATGTAATTCCAGTTAAGTATGTAGTGGTAGAAGAGAACCTTAATAGAGCATTGATGCCTGTGACCCCACTGATCTCAAAGAATGATTCTCATGCTCATAGTTCAGAATACTCCCATGAAGGTAGTCCACATGCTTATTACACAGAGTCACTTGAACATAGTGAGATTTACCCGTATTAATATGAGGCACCACCTATGGAATAAAATTAGGAGCCAAAATATTCCAATGTCATGTATACGAATCCCAACCCCAAGCCCCAATTGAGACAGGTAAGACCACAAGCCCCTAGAGGACCATGTTTTAGATGCCAGGGTGACCATTTCATTCGTGAATGTCCCCACTCACCAACTCTGGGCCAAGGACAGAACATCACGATACAAGCATTTTGTCCTAAGTGTGCTAAAGACCATCTCCCCAGAGATTGTCCAAGAAACCCCTCTAGTGCACCCAAGGTTACACCCATTAATATGGTAGGCTTAGTGGTGGATTCAAGTGCTAGTAGCAGTAATGTGGCTCCTGTACAGGCAGTCACTTGGGACCAAGTGCTAAAACAGGATAAGCCAGCTGAACAATCAGAGTCAAGTGAATCAGGAGAGCCTAGCAAGCGAAAAACAAGAACATGGAAAGATATGAGAGAGAAGGCCAATCGCAAGTGGAATAAAACGTTATCAGAAGTAGAAGAAAGCCTGAAATAAGTGAAAACAAAAATAGATGACATTACTTCTCAAAGCCCCTCGCATCCTGGAACTCCATCTACTCCACCTCATCCCACCCCACCACCCATTGTAAATAGGATGCAACCAGGGTCTGTTCTTGTAGATCCAACCCCAGAAGGCTTGGACATGATGTTCAAGGCCTACCAGGCTCGTCTTCAAGAAGGGCCAACAGCTGCAAACCTAGACAAGAGTTACCCTAGAGCAGATTTAGAGATTGAACGGATGAAAATGTGCATGAAAATGGTAGAACAAGCTCAAGCTATACTCGAGACTAGTCAAAAGTTCAATAAGACAAACTCTGTCAAACCGTATTTGCATTCCCAGGGCTTACTAGAAAGATTAGAGCAGTTGGTAAACAAACCATAAGTTTCTTTACCTCCACAGGCTCAACCGGTTATTGAAAGAGGAAGCTCACCACCAATGGGAGCTTATGTTCCTAATTCCACGGATGCTAGATTACCTCCTTCAATTCAACAGTACTCTCAAGAGTTCTTACGGGAAATACAAGAAGAGAAATGGGCCAAGGAGAAGGGTAACTCCCCTCCTATTCTTGAGATTGATAATCTTCATGATCAATTTCCCCAAGACATTCCATCCATTTACGGAGATCAAGTGGAGCAACAAGAAGACGAAAGGTTAGATTTTGAATCTAATACCTTAGAAGAACTGCCTCAATTTCTAGGCCCATGGGAATCTGAATCTCTTTAGATCAGAGCTCCCATAATACTGGTCATACATGAAGGCTCAGTGGTCCCAAGGAACACTGATGTCGTGAAGAACACTAAGGTTCAATGTCATCTCACTATACAAGAGCTACTCAAAGCAAAACCTGAGCTATGGAATCATGTCAAGGATCAAGTTCCAGAACTTGATTCCAAAATGCAAAATCACGCTCTAAGAAAAAAGTACCAGAGATACCTCTAGACAAAATAGGGGACATGTGTGAGGGTGAAGAAGGTAATACTTATCTTCCAATCACCTACCAAGGTTACACAACCAAAGCAATCATAGATTCAGGTGTTGGTGTTTCCATTGCAACCACCTCCTTATGGAAGCAATGGGGCAAACCCAGATTAAGACCAACTAGAATGAAGCTTCAAATGGCCGACGGTCATTTTCAAAGACCTCTAGGACTGCTCGAAGGGATAACTCTAACCACTTGTGGTGTAGAGTTTGAGCACACATTTTCTATATGTGACTTTGAGAAAAATAATGTTTATGAGATGATCCTAGGAAGACCCTTCCTACGACAATTGCAAATAGTACAGGCTTGGGGAACCAACTCCTTGTACTTACAGCACTTAGGGATCACCACTAAGGTCAATTTGAAGGATTACACCTTCAGAGATGTACCACCCCTATAGTGGAATCCTATCCACAAAGCGAAAGAAGATTCAATCTCTGTGCATTCTGGAAGTTCACCTGATCCATCCTGGTTGCATGAAGATACTCATTTGCGGATGTGCAAGGTCCTTGAGGAAGAGGAAAAATGCTTAAAGGCAAGAGAAGAAGGTACTTCTCCAGGAGATAGACTAGTTAGAGACCCAGCCTACACACCGATGATCTTTCCAAATGAGGAATTCGAGCCTCATGGCTGGCCAGAAATCTTAGCCACCATGGACATTGCTGTCAATGAAGAACAATGGACACCTCATTGTGATGAGGAGGGTTATGATATTTCAGTGTTCATGCGTCAGCCCTTGCTAGAAGAATGTGACCCTAGTGATGTCATAGAAGAAGAAGAGAATGACGACGATATAGAGTCCATTGTGATGGATAGTTGCTTTAACTCAAAGCAACACTATCTAGAAGATATAGGAGTGTTCACCCAAAAAGAAGAAGAACCTCTCACAAGTATTAAAACGGTAAATTCAAAGGATGGAAGTGAGAGCAGACAAAAGAAAAAGAAAAGAAAAGCAGTGAAACAAGAAGAGGAGGAATCATTGTTTGAAGTACCAGAAAACTTCAAGAAATATGAAGTTGACGACCACAAAATTTTGGTACGAATGCCTAAGAGAGAGGCCGTCATAGGAGAATCATATGATAATAAAGAAAAGACCAAGAAAATTGTAGTGACCATTGAAGAAAACGAAGAGAGATGCACATATATAGGAGATAACCTAAGTGCAAGAGAACAAATGGAGCTCGTAACTCTATTAAGGGAATATAGGGATGTGTTTGCGTGGCACTATAGAGACTTGAAAGGGGTAGATCCAAGAATTTGCTCTCATACTATCCCCATGACTACTGATGCCAAGCCCACCAAACAGAAGCCCTACACATATAATGATACATATGCAGCCAAAATAAAAGAAGAAATTGATAGGCTGATTGAAGTTGGATTCATCTATGAGATTGAGCATACTGAATGGGTGTCCCCCATTGTAGTGGTGCCCAAGAAGAATGGGAAGATGGGAGTGTGTATTAACCTTAAAAACGTTAATGCTGCTACAATCAGAGAGTTATCCACTTCCAATCATGGAACACCTATTGGAGCGTGTTGCAGGCAAGGAAGTTTATAGCTTCCTTGATGGATTTTCAGGTTACAATCAAGTAGCCATTGCCCCAGAAGATCAACACAAAACAACTTTTGCCACAGAGTGGGGAATCTTTGCATTTCGTGTGATGCCATTTGGGCTCACCAATGCACCTGCAACATTCCAAAGACTCATGTGTCATGTCTTCAAAGAGTTCTTGCGGAAGAGCTTAGAAGTGTATGTGGATGATTTATGTGCTCATTCCCAAGAAAGAAGATTTCACATCCCTGAGCTCAGACAAATCTTCAACAAGTGTAGAGAATATCGAGTGTGTCTGAACCTAGAAAAGTGTGTGTTCATGGTGCGTCAAGGTAAAATCTTAGGTCATATTGTTTCTAAGAATGGAATCTCAACAGATGAAGATAAGGTACGAGCCATAGCGGAGCTGCCAAGGCCAAGGAATGTTAAAGAGGTACAAGCCTTTATGGGACATTGTGGATATTACCGTAGGTTTATCCACATGTACGCGATCATAGCTAGACCCCTTTATGCCTTGTTGTCTAATTTTGAGTGGAACGATGAATGCGAGAATTCTTTCAATGAACTGAAGAAACGTTTGTGCACAACACCAATACTGACCACTCCTGATTGGAATAAACCATTCCACGTCCATGTAGATGCATCCAATCATGCCATAAGATGTGTGCTAGCACAACCCACAGGTGAAGGAAACTTCGATTTGCCCATAGCATATGCTAGTAGACAACTCACCGCAGCTGAACAAAACTATACCACAATTGAGCGAGAGGGGTTAGGTATGGTATATGCTGTGAAGAAGTTTAGACACTATTTATTGGCCAACAAGTTCAAGTTTTTCACTAATCATCAAGCTTTGTTATATTTGGTCAATAAACCTTGCAATACTCGACGCTTAGTAAGATGGTTCCTCTTACTAATGGAATATGACTTTGAAGTTGTTGTCAAGAAAGGTAGAACCCACCTTCGGGCAGATCACCTTTCTCGCATCACTGCAAGAGAGTCACCGCAAGGAGTGTCTAATGAATTACGTGATGCTTATCTGTTCAATTTAGAAGTTGTTCCTAAATGGGCAAATAAGTTGGTACCAATCCTAACCTTCGGCCCTGCAAATAAGAATGTGAAAACATCAGAAGACGAAATTGTAAAATCACAAAAATATCACATATTTGCAGGAAGCATGTACAAACAAGATACTGAGGGTGTATTAGCTTGTTGTGTTGAGGATGATGAACATAGTAGTTGGTTGAAACAAGCTCATGAAGGATTGCTAGGAAATCATTATTCTAAATAGCGCACATTACAAAATCTAAAACGTTTAGGAGTGTATTGGCCTAGCATGGACAAAGAAATACATGATTGGATTAAGAATTGTCCAATGTGCATAGAGAGACCACCAGTGGAGCATGCCACCCTTTATCAAGTGTCATTAATTCTTGATTGGAGTGCTCCATTGGTAGAGTTTATGAGATCGAGAACCTTACCCAAAGAGGCTAGTCTAGCAAGAAGACGAAGCATGGAGCAGGAGGCTCATGACTATGCTTTAGTTGGAGACAACTTATATCGAAGAGGCAAGGATGGTTATCTAAGATTGTGCATTCACGAATCAGACTATTTGAAAGTCTTAGAAACTGCACACAGCGGTGTCGCAGGTGGACACTTCGGTCCTGATCGAGTAATCAAGACCATTCTATTCTCAGGACTTTGGTGGCCTACTCTTCATATGGATGCTCATACCTATGTGAAGAAATGTGACACATGCCAACGTGCACAATATCCAGTTAGAAAAGACGAGATGCCTTTGAGGCCAATGATGGGAGGGCGTGCATTTTCGAAGTGGGGCATAGACTTCATAGGTCCTATTAACCCCCCAGCTAGAAACTCCCATGCAGAGTATATTATTGTAGCCACATATTACCTTACAAAATGGGTAGAAGTGAAAGCCACAACAAAGAATGATGCTCATACTACGGCAAAGTTCTTATTCGAGAATGTGTTCACGAGATATGGGCTACCAGTAGAGTTAGTGAGCGATAGAGGCACACACTTCTTGAATGAGGTCATTGAAAATCTTCTCCAAGAATTCTTGGTGATACATAAGAAGTCTGCCCCTTATCACCCACAAGCTAACAGACAAGCCAATAGTACCAATAAGATTCTCTGTAACGTATTGACAAAACTGGTTTTAAATAAGTTTAATTTTTTAACAGACCATCAAGCACTATTATATCTAGTGAACAAAGCTTGCAATACTGGCAAATTAGTAAGATGTTTCCTCTTACTAATGGAATATGACTTTGAAGTTGTGGTTAGGAAAGGTAGGAATCACCTTAGGGTGGATCATCTTTCTAGAATAACTTCAGGAGAGTCCTCTCAGGGAGTATCTTAAGATCTTAGAAACTTCTCACCAAGGTTGTGTGTCCATGAGAGTGAGTATCTTAAGACCTTACAAATTTCTCACCAAGCTGTAGCAGGAGGACATTTTGGACGAGATAGGGTGATCAAGCTATACTATTTGCAGGTCTTTGGTGGCCAACCCTTCACATGGATGCATACACCTACGTGAAGAGATGTGATATTTGTCAATGAACTCAGTATCCTATACGTAAAGACGAGATGCCACTGAAACCTATGCTAGGTGGACATGCATTCTCTAAGTGGGAAGTATACTTTTTCAGTCCTATTAATCCCCCAGCTAAGAGTTCACATGTTGAATACATTATTGTTGCCACAGACTATCTAACCAAATGGTTAGAGGTAAGAGCCATGATGTTGTGCATTGACAAGGATCATTTATAGATGCTTATCTTACAACATTCCTATCTAGAGGGCTCCCATGTGGAGTAGGGTACAACAATTCAAGGGCAGAACATCCACAAGACCCCCTTCCAAAAGGATGCGAGGAATAGTACAAGTACCATGTGCTCAACCACGAGGAGTGACCTTAATGCCAGATGTCACCCCCCTACCACGAAGGATACGGATGCTTACACTACGCCTTCCGAGACACAGCACTAAAAGCCCCAACTTAATATTCTCGCCAGTTCCCACATACCTTGAATTTCTTGGAGGAGTACATTTGGAAGAGCTCACTACTGAGAATTTTGAGCAGATTTCAAAAGAAGTGAATCTTTAGGTGGAAGAAGAACAACAAGTGGAAAGTGCTCAACCACAAGAAACAACATCACAAGTACCTGTTACCACTGTTGATGCGGATGACGAAGATGACAAAGATGATGAGGAAGATGAAGAATGTGAAGAAGGCGATGATGGGCATGAACAAAGATCAAGATGAGCAACAAGAAGTACCAGAACGTTTTGGTGCTCCTATGTACACACCATAGTTACAAAGGTTATATAACACAATCAACGTGGTACAAGAGAGGCATAGACTGTCATTTGCATCAAGTCAAGCCTTGATCAAACAAATGCTAGCGAACAAAGGAGTAGATCCTCACTTCATTACTACATTCAAATTGTTAACAGATTCATGGGCATGAACAAAGGTCAAGATGAGCAACAAGAAGTACCAGAACGTTTTGGTGCTCCTACGTACACACCATAGTTACAAAGGTTATACGACACAATCAACATGGTACAAGAGAGGCATAGACTATCATTTGCATCAGGTCAAGCCTTGATCAAACAAATGCTAATGAACAAAGGAGTGGATCCTCACTTCATTACTACATTCAAATTGTTAAAAGAGTCATTGGGAGTTCAAGAGGTTGTGCACACTGTAGTCTGACAATCAATCTGTTATGGACAAATGCAGAGTGGATACAAGACCATGGGCAGGCCAAAACATACAAATATCGATATGTGAACTAGTGGCAACCATAGAATCAATAATCACCCCAACCACCACCATCAACCTTACTATAGAAACATTTGTACAAACGTCACCAATCTCACCCCAGCACCCTCCATCTCCTCCATCATCCCCACCTCCACCATCTACCACTAAGGAAATTGTCCTAGTATTCACAACCATTACCCACACCCCCATCTCATCAACATCCTTTTCTTTTCGTGAACCTACCTCCCAAACCACACTCTTTTCTTCCATTACCACCCTCTTCTCACTTCCTCATTTTTATCAGTCGAGCCCATTATTGGACACCCCATGATACCTGTTGATATATTTAGGAGTGATGTGTGTGAACACACTAGGACCATCAGGGCACTTTTTTCCCTCTTTAGGAGGTTTTTTTCCCTCGGCTTGTATATATGCCTATAGCCCTAATGGGTTACTTATCTTTGTACATTCTAGTGGTGATACATCCACTATTGTGTGTTGTGCTCCAAGCTTCTTCTTCTTCCTTGTGCTCTTCATGTGCTTCTGTAGACTTCTAACTCCAACAATTGCTATTAGAGCAGGTCCCCACTTCATCTAGGGCATCGTCAACACCCTCCGATTGAAGTCCCAAAATTGCATGAAATTCGGTGAGCATACTCAGTGTGATTAGGAGATCAAAACAGCTTTGCTGTATGGTGCTGAAATCAGGATCTGAGCTCGTTTTGGCCTCCGAACGCACTATCGTAGTGCTTGTGCCAACTATTTTTTCTTTGAATGCCAAAGATATATACAAGTTTCCGTTTGCCAATATAAGCATCTCAAAGTCTGGTACGGGTTTAGCAGAACTCATCAGGGTAGTTCTATTCAACTTTTTGAGATACAATCATTTTTTTGCATCAGGATATTTTAGTCACTGGCCATGGCTGAAAGCAATGATGTATTTTGTATGTTGGTTGTTGAGGATAAGCTGGATGGTACCGATTACCCATTGTGGGCTTATATGATGCGACATGTATTGATTGCAAAAGGACTATGGAACATTGTGCAAGGTGTTGAAAAACATCATGTTACACCTGCAAATACAGTTATTGAAGCTAATGCAGATGGTGTTGAAGATGTTGATATTCTTCACATTCCAATTCATGCTACAATTCTTGTTGCACCTATTGTAGAGAAAATCCTTTGGGATGGCATACTGAGGCACATGCATTGATAGCCTTGTCTATCAAACATGCCATGATTCCTCACATTCGCTCTCGTAGAATAGCTAAGGATGCTTGGGATACACTTACCACATTGTACTAGGGTAGGAATGAGACTCGTGTTGCTTACCTCCGAAAATAGTTGAAGAATGAGCACATGAATGAAGGTGATTCTATGGACAATTTTTTGACAAAGATGAAGGATTTGAAGGCACAATTGATTTTTGTTGATGAAGTCCTTCCTACCAATTCACTTGTGCAGACTGTTTTGAGTGGTCTTCTCGAATCATATCAAAGTTTAGTTTCTACTCTTTGTTTGATGATGAAAGGCAATTCAAATTCCTTAACAATTGAAGAGTTAGTTTCTGTTCTGTTGCATGAAGATCATTCTAGGCAAAACAATCTATTATGCATGTTACAGATCAAGCTTTCCTGGCTAGTCAGAAGGGCAAAGGTAAATGGAGCTCATCTACCAGTAAACAAAAATCTGCAAATGCTACATATTCAAAGAAGGAAGAAAAAGATGAGAAGAAATAAAAAAAACAAAAATTGTTTTGAAAATATTATAGTAAATGATCATGTCATTAAGAGCTGTCCAAAATTGGCTGCTAAAGAGGCAAGGAAGAAAGAGGGCCGAATGGTTGTTGCAGAGGCCTCTACATCGAAAACAGAGTCTACTAATCTAGTGCAGAATGAAGAATGGGCATTTAGTACTATTTGCAGTTTTGACCCATCTTCTCCTGAACAATGTATATCTGCAATAGACTCAGATATTTGGTACTTTGATAGTTAGGCAACCAAACACATTACCTCGCAACATAGTTTCTTCACTTCACTTGAGTCTGCCCCTTCAGGGAATACTATCACATGTGCCAACGACTCCTCTTATCCTATTGTGGGAGTTGGTAAGATCATTCTGACTACTAGTGGTGGTAGTTCTTTTACATTGTCAGATGCTTTATTTGTGCCAAGGATCAAGAAAAATTGTGATCAGTTTCTGCATTAACCAAGATTTGATTGGTTGTGAAATTTGTTGATGACAAATGTACAATTCATGATCTATCAAATGGCAACATGATTATTGCTTCTATCATTTTATGTCATGGGCTATAAGCTCATAGACTATGAAAAATCCATGAATAATTCAGCATGTGTAGTACATGATTCTTAGGCTATGTCAAATGCAAAGCTTTGGTGTGCACGCTTTGGTCATTTGAATTTTGCTAGTTTTCTATGCTTGCAAAAATCTAAAATGGTGTCCTCTTTGCCCAAACTTGAGGCACCTAGAAAACATGTCTGTGAAGATTGTATTTTGGGCAAAATGCAGCATTCTTCCTTTCCAAAAGATGGTTCAATTGGAGCTACTCAGAAATTGCAGCTTGTTCACAATATGTCTATGGTTCTATGCAGACACCCTAAGATTACAATTAAGAATAGATACCTTATTCCTCTGAGAGATGAATTGTTAGATAAACTATGAGGAGCTCGTATATTTAGTAAGATTGACCTTAAATCAGGTTATCATTAGATACATATGACGCATAGCGATATTTACAAGACTGCTTTTAGGACTCAAACTAGCCATTATGAGTTTGTCATAATGTCCTTTGACTTTACCAATGCTCTTGATGAACAACATTCTCCTTGATTATCAAGCTTTCATTCTATTTTTCTATGATGATATAATTGTTTATAGTAAGAATGAAAGTGAGAATAAGAAGCATCTAGAAATAGTTTTTAGTTTGTTACAGAAGTGCACACTTGATGCTAATCCTAAAAAGAGTTACTTTTCCAAAGTGAATTAGAATTTTAGGGCATCTTATTTCTAGTGAGGGAGTGCATGTAGATCCAAAGAAGATTACTGTAGAATGGCCTATACCTCAATCTATCAATGATGTATGGTCTTTTTGTGGCTTGGCTAGTTTCTATAAAAAGCTTGTTTGAAGTCTTTCTTATTTAGCATTGCCCCTTACTTTATTATTGAAAAAGAAGACAAATTTTGCATGCGAGTTAGCACAAAAACAATTGTTTGAGAAACTCAAACATGCATCTATTTTGTTGTTACTTGATTTTGCCCAACCTTTGCATGCAGTTAGCGATGCAAATAGCTCAGGCATAGGTGCAGTCTTAATGCAAAATGATCATCCCATTTCATTTGAAAGTAGGAATCTTAAGTCCTCATAAAAGAATTATAGTACCTATAATAAGGAACTATTAACAGTTGTGCATGCTCTATGAATTTTGAAACACTACCTTATGGGATCTGAGGTGTAAATCAAAACCAATCAACAATCCATTAAGCACTTATTAAATCAACCATTAATCTCTAATCCACATCTTAAATGGGCTTCATGCATCAAAATTTCTATCCCATGATCAAATATCAACCTAGAAAAGCTAGTGTTGTAGCTGATGCTGTTAGTGGTTTTCCTTCATCGCAATTACATTCTATTTTTTGCATAATATTTTCCCCATCCAAATTCATTCATTTCAAGAAATGATTCCCACATATGCATCTAATTTGTATTTCTCATGTGCATGGCATGAGTTCAACACTTTTGCATCTTCCACTGATGAACATTATACATTTCATAATGGTTTTCTTTATTTTCAATAAATATTATGCATTACTCAAGATTTTCAAGATTTTGTAATGAACGAACTGCATGAACTATCTTAGATGGAACATAGGGGCATACAAAACACCAGATTTGCTTGCAAAGATTTCTTCTTTTGGCCCCAAATGGAAAAAGATATTGCGTATTCTGTTTTCCAATGCATTGTATGCCACCATATAAAACATCATCATCATAAAGCATTTGGATTGTTAATGCCACTCACCATTCCGAAAAAACCATGGGAACAAATTTCTATGGATTTCATCACTAGTATTCCTATGACTTCATCCCATCACGACATGATTTGGAGAATATTTGATAGGTTTAGTAAATATGCATATTTCATTCCCTAGAGAAAGACCTTGTCTGCACCTTAGGCTGCTATGTTGTTCATTAAATGTATTTTCTTGAATCATGGTTTTCCAAAAGTCATGTTGTCTAATCTTAATGTTCAATTTTGCAATAATTTTTGGGTTGCATTATTTCAACATTTTGGTTCTAAAATAGATTTTAGTTCTTCATTTCATCTAGAAAGTAATGGGAAAAGTGAAGCTACAAATAGCACTATAATTGATTTATTGCATTGTTCATTAGATAGTCCCACTAACTAGGATGGAAAAATGCCATTGATTTAATTTTCTTACAATAACACAACACATACAACTATAGGTTGTGCACCTTTTGAAATTGTTTACGGTAAAAAAGCTTCCTACTCCTATGCCACTCACTCAAACTGATATTCCTATGGCTAATTCTATTGCTCAAGTTCGGATTTTATAGTTCATAAAGTTCATGAACACATTAGGAAAAGTTAAGAACGTTACACACATAATGCTAATAGGAAATGATTAGCAAAAGAATTTATGGAAAATGATTTTTGTGGTTACGTATGATCGAAAAATGTTTGAAAATTATTTTATAACATCCCAAAGTTAAAATTGCACCACACTATTATGGAACATTTTGGATTATTCAAAAGATTAATTATAATTCATTTAGATTAGATATACCATCTAATTGGAACATACATAACTCTTTTCATATTAGTTTACTTAAACCATTCAAAGGCACTTTACCACCCACTCCTATTCTTGATGATCCTCCTTTGCTTGAAGAAGAATCTAAAATCTTAATTCTTGTGACAATAATAGATCATGATGTAACCACTACATGTACAGGTCCTCAATAACATTGATATTTAATTAAAAAAATATTATATTGAAGAATGTCAGTGGATCCATAACACTTCATTGACACCTCATTATGATCTCTTAATTTGTACATATCATTCACATTCACATTAATTTACTTATCCAAATACATTTCCATGCATGTGTTTTTACATGGAACATGCTTATGTTGTTCAGTGATGGGACATGTGATTGGCCATCCATGTCTATTTTATTTATATCAACTAAGGTGAGTTGCTTTTTCAACTGGGCACATGTTATCA
>CM035432.1:140233431-140270931 GCA_020310875.1 Ceratopteris richardii
AAATAATAAACTATATCATAAATTTTTTTATATGTTTAAAGATATAAAATGATATTTCATAGATACCAACAACAATTCCTACATAGTTGTAAGGCCTCCGGATGGCCCTATGTATTATTCATAATATTTTTGTAATTATTTCGATGAAATGCCGTAAAAGGCTCAAGCAATGTAACTTCTATTCGATTAATATAAAAGGGGATGTGTTCACCTCGCTTATCAGTGAAGGAAATGCATGGCAGGTCCTTGTCAGACTACACATGGCAGAGGGGCCGAGCATACCCTATGTTGATTCATACTGTGGATTCAGACTCTGATTTGGTGCTGTATTATTCAATGTCAGTTAAGTTCTTGGTTTTAATTGAAATAATTAATCATATAGTAAGGTGGGTTAAGAAGTTAGTGAGTGTTGCAATCTTTTGCATGATAATAATATTCACTATCATATATATATATATATATATATATATATATATATATATATATATATATATATATATATATATATATATATATATATATATATATATATCGTCTACTATAAGGAAATTGATGTTGGTGGATGCGTGTCCGTAAATTTGATAGTATATAAGTAAATTACATCAAAGGATTGAAACTGCTAATGAAACCTTGTACCTAATTTCTATAGTGATAAGATAGTGTTCGGTAAGCGGTAACAGTGGTGAAGATTAAGTAAAGGTGTGGGAAAAATCATTATAGGGCCTCTATTTCAACAGACCCCTGTCCAATTCAAAAGTATAAGAATCAATTTGTAGAAAGAATTCATAATACATGCCTATAACGCGTTCTTGTGAAAGTTATCCAAAATGCGAGAATGATAGACACCCTTGGAAAGTGAAGAGAGCGCTCGAGACACCACCACGTGGTGATAGTGAAGGCCAATCATCTAAGGGAGGAGGTGTGACATGAACAAGTGGGATTGTGCCACAACACTTTCTTATTTTCAAGTTGCAAAGCATACTGCAATTGCGTCCAGTACAATTCGGTGAGAATCCGGTAAGTGGCCTTAGTACCGAGCTCAGTGACAATACGGTACCATCTCGTGGAGGTTCAAAATTCAGATTGATGTTTGGTGGCAGTGGTTCGGTGTTCGATGAATCTACCAAGTCCGATGAGCTTTCGATGGGAGCTGAAGCGACTAGGGACTTTAGTGAGGGGACCAAGCGACTTGTTGGGATTCTTGAGAAAATTACGGAACCTAACCCTGATTCAAGAGCTTCTATTGAGCAAGTTGTGCAAGACAAATTCTCTAACTTGGGGAGTAACCAAAGAGTTTTAGTTGTTGATTATTTGTCAAGAGAGTGGGATCCTGCACGTTTCTTCAAAATTACATTTCCAAAAAGCTCGGTTCTCAAGCATAAAATAGTAGAATTAGAAAATAATAGTGAGTTTTTACCTTCGAAGGAGTCGTCGAATAGCCATGTAACATGTCAACCTATAGATTCTTTTGAGGCAGGAGAGTCTGAACAACCGACATATCTTCATCTTGATAATATGGAAGATTATCAGAAGCAACAATAGCAACAATAACAACAGAACCAGCAACAATAGTAGCAGGACGGCCACTAGAGACCCTCCATTGCAAGGGTTACCTATGCAAAGTTTGGGGGTTCCCTTGGTGATTATCTATATTCACATGTACAAACTTTTGAGATTAACTATGTATTGTTAAATAACCCAACCGACCTGGCATATAAGTCTATTGTGTTCCAATCGACTCTAGTGAATGAAGCAGCTTGGTGGCTGATGGAGAACAAAATTAATAATTTTATACTATACGATGACATGAAGAATGCCTTCTTACATTGCTTCTTGTTAAAGAAAAATGCAACGAAGATGTTAATTCACAAACTCTGGCGCCCAGCCTCGTATGTACTCCATCAAGTCTCTCTCTCTCAATTATTGGTTGAGTCACCTATGGTCTACACATGGGTGCCACATGGCACTCATGTGTGAACCCATCTATATGGAGTTAAGAGGTGATTCACACCTCCTCCATATGTTGACTCCATATAGCATTTCCTTCCCCTTAACTCCATTTTTGTCCTCAAAAATGGTACTAGAAGGTCTAAAAGAAAGAGACAATCAATGGAATAGTACTCCCACTAAGTCCCCATGTATAACAATACATGGTCATGTCTCCGTGTTGTTTCCCCATATCCTTCCCCTTAAGAAGACTCTTGGGAAGGTAATTTAAAGTTGGGAAACCATCTCTGAAGGGTGCTAACCCGCTCCCATGTGGCACTATCTTCTGAACTATCTTTCCACTTTACTAGACACTCTTTATACAAGTGACTTCTCGTCCGTTTCTCTTGAGTGAGCAATATGCTCTCAGGCTCATGTGGAATAGATTGAACATAAATAGGCTCTACTACCTCACTATCTGGAATGAGGTTGTCAGATTCACCCAGCCTTTTCTTAAGCCGGCTAACATGAAAAACTGGATGTATTTGTCTATTCTTTGGAAGTTGGAGCTGGTAAGCCATCTTTCCTATTCTCTTAAGTATTTGGAAAGGTCCACAATACCTAGGAGATAATTTTGGATAGGGTCCCGTCTTCATGTTTTGAGACCTAGATGGAACTCTAAGATAGACCTGCTCTCCTACCTCAAAGTTAATATCTCTCCTTTGAGGATCAGCATAGGCTCTAGCTCTATCTTGAGCTCTCCTAATGTTGTCCTTAGCAAGCCTAAGCATATCATTCATCTCTTCCAAGAAGTCCTTTGTAGCTTGAACCTTTTCATTCTGCAAGCCTACTGCATAAGGAGCTCTTGGCTGAAACCCATACATAAGCATAAATGGACTATGCCCAGTGGAAGAGTGCTTGGCACTATTATATGCAAACTCTACTATAGGTAAGTAGTCTTCCCAATTAGTTTGCCTTTCATTCACATATGCTCGAAGCATATCCTCTAGGATCTGGTTAACTCTCTCTGTTTGCCCATCCAACTGTGGATGCTCGGCCGTACTCATGCTAAGTTTTGTATCCAACCTTTTGAAGACCGCTCTCCAAAAGTGGCTAGTAAACTTCCTATCCCGATCAGAGACTATGTCTTAAGCAAGACCATACAACTGGTATAGGTTCTCTAAAAAAATTCTAGCCAACTCTGGTGTCTTCACTGTAGTACATGTCGGAATAAACCTAGCCATTTTGGTTAACCTATCCCCAATTACCCAGACTGAGTCGTGCCCTCTCTGTGTCTTAGGTAATCCGACTATAAAGTCCATGGAGATACTCTCCCACTTCCCATTAGGAATATCCAATGGGTGGAGAAGTCCTCCAATCCTCAACCTCTCAGCTTTGTTGACCTGGCATTTAGTGCATTTAAGCACATACTCTAGGATGTCCTTATGAAGTACAAGCCAATAAAACTGCCTCTTAACAAGATCATAAGTCTTGTTAACTCTTGGGTGTCCCGCACTAGGTGTGTCATGACACTCATACAAAATATGTCATCTCATCTCAAGATATCTAGGGACACACACCTTACCTTTATATAATAGATATCCATCATGGACACTGTAATTCTTGCACTTGAATCCTTCTTGAATACCCATCGATACTCCATCCTCACTAGAAACCTGTATATCACAATCCCCATTCTCAATGGCTTCCCAAATCTCGGAATATGCAGAATCAAGCCTACATTTTCCTCTAAGGGACTCAAGTAGCTCACTAGTGATCTAAGTAAAACTCAATCCATTGAGCATAGGCATGCAGCTAAGCGAATCAACCACTACATTAAACTTTCCCTTCCTATACCTAAGCTCATAATCAAACTCCTAAAGGGTCTCTGCCCATCCGGCCTTACGACTTTTAAGGTCTGCTTGATTAGAGAGCCACTTAATGCTCTCTTGATCAAACACTATCGTGACTTTGGCACCATATAAATAATGACACCACTTCTTCAAAGCATGGACAATTGCATACAACTCCTTCTTATAGACGGAGTAATTCTTCTGAGCCGGTTCTAGTTTCTTACTCTCAAAAGCTGCTAGTCGACCATCCTGAACTAAAACCGCTCCTATGGCAAAATCACTCGCGTCAGTCTCAACCACAAATGGTTTGTTGGGATCTGCTATATGTAAAAGTGGAGCCGTCACAATTGCTACTTTCAACTTCTCCATACTTTGCTTCTGTTTGTCTCCCCAATGAAAGGCTTTCCCTTTCCCTTTAAGTTGTTCCGTCATCGGGACAACAATCTTGGCATAGTCTTAATGAATCTTCGATAGAAACCTGATAAACCTAGGAAGACCTGCAGCTCTTCTAGGTTCCTTGGATGTGGCCATTCCATAATAGCCCTTACTCTTTCAGGATCCACCTGGATTCCATCTTGGGAGACTATATGCCCAAGGTATCTAACCTCTGTTTTGAAAAATTCACACTTTGACTCCTTAGCAAAGAGTGAATTTTCCCTTAGCACTTGAAATACTTTCCTCAAGTGTTCCAAGTGCTCCTCTTTTGATGCACTATAGATCAGAATGTCATCCAGAAAGTCTACCATAAAGTGTCCTAGATATGGTCGTAAAACACTATTCATGAGTTTCATGAAAGTGGTAGGAGCATTTGTGAGACCAAAAGGCATCACCAAAAACTCATAGTGCCCATATCTAGTCCTAAATGCAGTTTTAGGGACATCCTCTACCCTAATCCTCATCTGATGATATCCTGATCTAAGGTCAAGCTTGGTAAAATACCTAGCTTGATGTAACTGATCAAATAGATCTTCCAATCTAGGCATTGGAAACCTATTTTTGATAGTTACCTTATTAAGTGCTCTATAGTCTATACATAATCTCATAGATCCATCTTTCTTTTTAACTAGGAGCATTGGCAATCCCAAGGTGAATTACTAGGTTTAATGAAGCCCTTATCTAGATAATCCTGCAACTGCCTCTCAACCTCCTCATGCTGAGAAACACTAAGCCTATAAGGTGGCCTACAAATAGGGTTAGTGTTAGTAACAACCTCAATGGCATGGTCAATTTCCTCTCTCTCAGGTGGTAGCCCTCTAGGTAAGTTAGTGGGAAAAACATCTCTATACTCAAACATAAGATCCTTAAAACTTTTAACCACACACTCTTGCAAAAAAGAATAGTAGAAAATCCTGTTCACATTTACATTCCTAGCATGAAAATATACATCAGATGAGTTGTCTGTACAATGCTCCATATCATGACTATACAATAAAAACATCTCTTGTACATGATGAGAATAACAAAGACTATACAACTCTAGTGATGAAATGAAGGTGCACTAGGTACATCTCTCTCTCCCTGAATACAAACTTTACTTCCATTCTTTTCAAATTCAAGTGTGCTGTTTTGATAGCTACGTTTGAGTGTGTCTCCCAACCCCCAAAGCCACTCTCTTCCTAAGACTAGATCTATCCTTTCCATATTCATAATTTGGAAGTCCATATAATCTGTATAATCCTGCATTTTGACTTCCAAGTTGGATACCATAGTATCCCATATCCTCTTATCTTGCCCTTGCGTCATAGATACAATGTATTTATGTGTGCTAGGCTACTGAGGAATCTTTAGTTTCTTGACCAAAGCATAGTTTATAAAATTATGAGTGGCAGAGTCATCTATCATGACCGGCACCCTGGTCCAGTATACACTACCATGCAATTTGACTAGGTCATGTGGTCCAAACTACGGTGACCACAATGACTGAGTCAAAGTTCCCCTAAAACTTTGCAAATTTTCTTTAATTCAACTTGAACTCTCTATCGTCGTGAAGCAAAAAAAATTACTTGGACTGCCTATCGAATCGGGCTTTTATCCCATAGGCTATGTGGAAAACACACTCTTCTCTCTGTATAAAGGAGAGAAAATACTTCATAAAGTCATCCAAGAGGATGGGAAGAGGGAGAACAGGCTGTTCTCTACGCCTACCTCTGTCGTGTGACTGACGGGTCTGTTGATTTTAGCCTCTCTCGACGTTCGTGCACCTGCGCTCCAATACCAATTGTTAATTCACAAACTCTGGTGCCGTTTCCTAATGATATCCCATCATCTTGGTCTTCCTCGAGTCCTACACAACTCCCGAGGAGCGTTCATACCTGCAGTTCTCTGTGACACGGAGATCTTCTCGATGATGTGCCGCCCAACCTCGTACGTACTCCATCAAGTCTCTCTCTCTCAATTATTGGTTGAGTCACCTATGGTCTACACATGGGTGCCACATAGCACTCATGTGTGAACCCATCTATATGGAGTTAAGAGGTGATTCACACCTCCTCCATATGTTGACTCCATATAACAGAAAATCTTTGATTACTTACAAAATAACAAGCAGGAACCATATCAGAGTGTACAAGAATATGCAACCTTATTCCACACCCATTATGGCAGCTACCACCAGCTCATGCGAATTTGCGAGATGATGCAATAACCCAATGATTCATTAATGGATTGAACCCCCAATTGAAATAGGTAATGATTATTCATTGTGTTGGTGGAATGACCCTTGATGGAGTAACCGCTATGGCACTCCAATTAGAACACAAAGTGGGTGGTTTTATAGAATACCTGGAATGGTTAAATGCTAGAAAAAATAAAAGTGATGATCTATTAAAATAGGTCTACTATAGTAAATGTAAAAACCCTAGACATGTTGCAAATAATTGTGCTCTTAATCAAATTTATTGTGCAATATGTGACACCACTAGCCATGCTACAGAAACTTTTCCATATAATGCCAAGACTCAGAATTGACTCACAATGAATGTTGTTTTACAAGAAGAGGGTGAACGAGTGACTAGCTTTGTTCTGTTGCACTTGAGAAACACAACTTATACTAATTATACCAATTATAGAGGCGGAAACATAGGGAATTTTAAATGGACTCAGTTGAATCAAGACCAAACTGGTAGTAGTTCGAGCTTACCTTCGCCACATTGTCATTTTTATGGGGAAGTGGGACACATCCGAAGGCACTGTAAGGATGCCTAGGAATATGATAAACGAAACAAAGAGTGGCAAAACCCAATGGCCAACATGGTTCAAATTTCCATAATAGACAGGCAGGCAGGCAGTAGTTCAGACACGTTCTGGTAAGATGCTCCATCCGACTGCTCAAATTTTTGAACCATGTGTAAAGAAATAGTAGCGTATGGTTGCTAAGGCAACTCGACGGGTTAGAGAAGAACCGCCACTCTTTGCTCATCTTGCACTAGTCACCCAACAGCAACCTGGACCATCAAAATCCACACTAGATCCGGTTGCACTTCGGTTAGCAATTTCATTGGAATCAGGATTAGACTTGAGCAGTTCAAGTGCTGCCTGGGACATTTTTTCTAGAGCTTTGATCACTATCCCCTTGGGATAGCTTTTAACCTTGGTACCAAGAATTCAACAACAATTTCAAGAGTAGATTGATTCGAGCTCAACTCATGCACTCACCACAACTACAATTAATCAGAAAATTGATGCTATGGTAGATCATTTTGTTCCCTTAATTATTGTGTGGTTAAAAAATGATAAGATTTCTCAAGTATTAATTGATGGAGGGTCAGGAGTGAATATTGCCACAACAACACTTTGTAAGAAGTTGGGATGGAACCATATCAAACTTGTCAACTTTTTTGTGCATATGGCCGACCAGTTCCGAGTTCATCTAGTTGAGTTGGTATGAGATATCCCTATTACCCTACGGGGGGCAATATTCAGAATGACCTTCGTAATGATGGAATTTCCCGAATCTAGTTTAGACTACAATCTATTATTCGGTAGACCTTGGCAAAACAAGCTAAAGTGTTACAAGATTGGTCTTCCCATGGATATGTTTTTAAATGTAAACATTGGAAATACATGGTTTCTCTTGACGATATGAAGCCTTGCGATTTACATGCATGACCTTATGTTGCCGAGCCTATGCATATGCTAGATGGCTTGTCTGATGATGAGGAGGAAGCATTTTTAACAGCTAATGAGGATTTGTTATCTTTGAGAATAATTGTTTTAGAGCAAGTGTTGGATAATTGGTCTCCGATAACCTGTACGATACAGCCACTCATGGATGATGCTGCTAATGCAATGGAAAATATTTTAGGCTCTCAGGATATGAAAAAATTGTTTCAATACCCAAAAGATCTCACTCTACCTCAGTAGTTCTATGTGCCGGAAGGTCAATTAGTGTAACTTAGGAGATGATGCTAACCCGTGCCTAGTAAAGATCAAAATCGGGTTGACCCCTGCATTCTAGGAGGATTTGCTTATCCTACTTAAAGAATTTACTGATGTTTTTGCTTGGGATTATCATGATATGAAGGGCTTGAAGCCTTGTATTTATTAGCATCGCGTAGTTTTAAAACGGGATGTATGGCTCCTTAAAAAAAAAATATCAAATGAACCTGAATTATGCCCAACAGGTGAAAGAGGAATTCGATAGGTTACTAAAGGTCGGATTTATTGTCCTCATAGAGCATGTAGAGTGGATTTCACCTATAGTTATCGTCCCTAAAAAGAATAAATAGTTAGCATATGTGTTGATTATCGCAAGTTGAATGTTGCTATGGTGATGGATCCTTTTCCCTTACCCTTCCTTGATAGTATGCTTGAGGACATCGTTGGGCATGAGATGTACTCTTTTTTGGATGGCTATAGTGGATATAATCAGGTTTGAATGGTTGAGGTAAATATCCCTAAAACTGCTTTTATCACCAATTGGGGAGTCTATGCATGTATTGTGATGTGCTTCAGTTTACAAAATGCACCCCACCATGTTTCAACATTGCATGCAAGAGATATTTGCACCATATCTCACGAGATTTATGCAAGTATACTTAGATGATTTCTTGTTTTCTGGTGACACTGTCGTACATTTACAACATCTCAGGTGTTGTTCTATGAAGTTTAGAGAGTACCATCTATGTTTAAACTTACATAACTCTATTTTTGTTGTGGCTTGTGGCAAACTTTTGGGTCACATAATATCCAAACAGGGTATACAGGTAGATGTCGACAAAGTCTAAGTCATTTTAGATGCACTGTCACCCACAACACCCAAGGAAGTTATGCGCTTCCTCGGGCAGATTCGCTGGCATGTGCGCCATCTCCATTGGCTAGCCCATCTGACCATACCTCTTATGCGCTTAAGTACGGTAACCCCATGCAAATTTTGTTGGACTCATGAATGCCAGCTCAGCTTCAATAGTCTTAAAACTCTGCTTATGAAGGCACCAATTCTCCAACCACTGAATTGGCAACTATCGTTTCATGTGTTCATGGATGCATCTGATATCGCTATTGGTAGTGTCCCTATGCAAGAGTAGGATAAATTGTATAGACGATTTATTATGCAAGTGGATGCCTTAGCTCACCCAAACGTAACTATTCTATCCCAAAATGGGAATGTTTAGGCTTAATATAATCCATAAAGAAGTTAAGACACTATTTACTTGGCCAAAAATTCACCTTCCATGTTGACCATGTAGCTTTAGTCTACCTTATATGACAACAACATTTGGGTGGGTGATTGACCTGCTAGGTCTTATTACTCTAGGAGTTTGATTATGATGTGGTACACCGATCCAACACGACACACATGATTGCCGATTTTTTATCACGATTAGATTTCGGTGAACTACCAAAAGGGATAGATGAATCATCTCTTGTTATCTATGCAACCACTACACCAACTGTAACTGATAGTGCTTTACCTATGGTCGATTCTTACTATGACACACTCATGATTTTCTTGACCACTGGTTGTCCACTTGCTAGCCCATCTAACCATACCTCTTATGCACTTGAGTACGGTAACCCTGTGCCAATTTTGCTGGACTAATGAATGACAGCTCAGCTTCGATTGTCTTAAAACTCTGCTTATGAAGGCACCAATTCTCCAACCACTGAATTGGCAACTACCATTTCATGTGTTTGTGGATGCATCTGATATCGCTATCAGTAGTGTCCCTATGCAACAACAAGATAAATGGTATAGACTGATTTATTATGCAAGCCAATGCCTTAGCTAAGCCAAACATAACTATTCTATCATAGAATGGGAATGTTTAGGCTTAATATAGTCCATAAAGAAGTTCAGATACTATTTACTTCGCTGAAAATTCACCTTCCATGTCAACCATGCGGCTTTAGTCTACCTTATACGGCAACAACATTTGGGTGGGTGATGGCTCACTAGGTCTTATTACTCTAGGAGTTTGATTATGATGTGGTACACCAACCCAGTACGACACACATGATTTCCAATTTCAGGTCACGATTAGATTTCGGTGAACCAGGATCTGACTTATACATTTAATATTATTCATAAGTTTAGCACTCCTTATTACTTGCATGCTAACGGATTGGATGAAAGCACTAATAAAACCTTACTCACTATGTTGAAGAAACTTATTCTAGACTACCCTGAGCATTGGGATCAACTTTTACCTGTCGTGTTGCGGGCTTATCATAGCATGTATAAAGTCACCACTAGTTGTACACCGTTTAAATTGGCTTATGGATTGGATGCGATTGCACTGATGGAGCTGGTTGTACCTAGTTTACGTGTCACCTTGGAGAAGAAATTATTACCTGATGAATCGGTCCTCGCTGGACTTGGTACTCTATGTTGTCTTGATGAACAAAGGTTGGAGAGTTTTCTAGTATTACAAGAAGTTCAGCTATGCCAAGCTAAAACCCATGATCAATTTCTTTAGACTCTAGCTTTTAAAGTTGTCCAATTGGTGTTAATCTATAATTCTAAAGCCGACCATGTAGCAGAAATATTTAAAATTCGCTGGTTTGGACCCTATCATATTTCTTCCCAACTAGGCTCGACTATATTTCGGTTAGCCATAGTTATCGGAGTAGTTTTTCCTAACCTCATTAATGTCTCTAAACTAAGACCTTATTGTCCACCATCTATGACTTTTTTACTCCAACAACCACCGTAAAATCCTTAGACCATCTCCATTTATTTTTCAGATGAATATTTGACTATACTTCCGTTCGCCCTGGTCACTTCGTATTTTTAATTGTTGTATGTACCTTTCGAATCCGCATCATCCTCTGATGTTTACGTTTGAAGTATTTCGATGGCGATGCACCACAGTGCACTCTCCTTCTCACGACCTCCACGATGATATCCTCAGAGTAGAAAACCGAGCTCCTAAGGTCGCACACAGTACTCTGCACAGCGACTATAGAATACGCATAAAACCAAAGTACATAGGGAGCACAACGACAGACTTCTTAGGTCTTACAAATGCGACTGACCAGGCCACTATATGTTTTATTAAAGAACGTATACAAAGAAGTGTCCAGTGGCCATTTGGCCTTTCACAAGGACACTAACGGTAACAATCTCCCACTAAAGGCCAATATGGCCAAATTAACTATGGGAAAAAATAAAGAATACCTAAGTGTAAGTATACAAACTATACCTCCCACCTGATGGGCATGTTACACAGCATACAAGTGACTGTGTAAGATCATGAATCAAGTAACCCCCATCAAGTGACAACAATGTCGAAAACTATCCTGTGGTAGAGCTTTAGTCAAGGCATCTGCAACATTATCTCGAGTGTGAACCTTCTCAAGAATAATGCGCTCAATGGCTAAGCAATCTTGAATGAAGTGATACCTCACCTCAATGTGCTTGGTCTTTGCATGATAGACCGGATTCTTAGCCAAAGCAATGGCACTCTGACTATTACTGAGCAAACGAGGTACATGCTGAGGTAAACCCATATCACAAGAAAGACGAGAAAGCCACAACGCTTCCTTACATGCCTCACTTGCTACAACATACTCTGCTTCTGTGGTGGAAACAGTTGTACATTCTTGAAGACGAGATCTCCAAGAGATAGCACCTCCAACAAAATGAAAAATGTACCCGGATGTAGACTTACGATTGTCTACACAACCAGCATAGTCAGAATCTATGTAACCAATAATGGATGCTTTCCCTCTACTTAAGCATAGACACTTGTCCTTAGTGCCACCTAGATATCTTAAAATCATCTTCACCGCTTCCCAATGTTTCTTGCCAAGATTGGAAATATATCTTCTCACAACTCCCACTGCAAATGCAATGTCTGGTCTCGTAGCTACCATAGCATACATGAGACTACCAACAGCAGACTGATAGGGAATTTTGGTCATGAATTCCTTTTCCTCATTTGATTTGGGGCAATCATCCTTGCTCAATTTCACATATGTGGGTAAAGGTGTACTCAATGCTATTCCACCCTGCATATTGAACCTCTGAAGTACTTTGGATATGTACTCACTTTGAAACAATTATATGCATCCTTTGCTCCTATCAGGAGTAATGTGCATGCCAAGAATATGTTTGGCATCCCCCAAATCCTTCATATCAAATGTCTGACTCAACGTCTTTTTGAGAATTGACAAATCGTAAGAGGACTTCCCAACAATCAACATATCATCGACATAAAGTATCAAGCATATCAAGCTGCGGAGCATCTCTTTGTGTAGAGACAATGATCCTCATTGCTTCGAGAATAGCCTTGAGACTTCATAAAAGCATCAAATTTTTGGTACCATTGTCTAGGGGACTATTTAAGTCCATACAATCTCTTCTTAAGCTTACAAACTAGACTTTCCTTGACAAGAACTACATAACCCTCTGGTTGTTCCATATAGATCTCATCTTTAAGATCTCCATGCAAGAAAGCAGTTTTCACATCCATTTGGACTAGCTCTAAGTCCTCCATTGCAACGAATCCAAGCAACATGCGCAGGGTAGTCATCTTGACCACCGGAGAGAAGATTTCCTTGAAATCAACACCATGTTGTTGCTTTAAACCTTTTGCAACAATAGTGCTTTATACTTTGGAGAAGCACTATCTGATGTGAATTTCAGCTTATATACCCATTTACATGGTAAAGCTTTCTTGCCCTTTGGCAAAGGTACTAAATGCCAAGTACCATTCTTGTGAATAGAATCCAACTCACTCTTCATGGCACACTCCCACTTGACATGATCCTCTATCTGCATAGCCTCTTTGTAGTAAGAAGGCTCACCGGCATATGTTAGCATAACAAAATCTAAACATGAAACATATCTATCAAGTGGATGTGAGACACGTGTAGAACGTCTCAATGGTTGCTGAACAGGAATATGTGCAAACTAATGTGAATGGACATTCTCTTAAACATCCCTATGTGCAACATTTTTATGCATGCTAATCGGAGGACTAGTATCCTCAAACACCACTCTTCTCACTTCAACCTCCTTAATGGGTTGTTTATGCATCTTAGATTCATTGAAAATGACATCACTACTTCTGATCACTGACCGTGTTTCAGGATCCCATAAGAGATATCCAAATCGTCCTTCTCGACCATATCCAAGAAAAATGCATTTCTTTGACTTATGTTCCAACTTTTGTCTAAGATTCTTTGGTATATGAACATATGCTTCACACCCAAAAACTCGAAGATGATCATAATATGGCGGCTTCCCTGGCCATAACTCTTGGGCCACTTTCAAACCTTTGGCAATACAAGGTGAAAGGTTAATCACATGAACTGCAGTCAATACTACTTCTGCCCAAAAACCTTGTGAGAGGTTTGCATGATGCAACATAGAGACTACTTTATCTTGAATAGTTCTATTCATCCTCTCAGCTACACCATTCTGTACTGGGGTATAAGGATCTGTAAACTCTCTACGAATCCCTCTAGCCTGACAAAAAAGGCTGAATTCATGTGAGGTATACTCACCCCCATTATCTGAACGTAAAGCCTTGAACTTAGTTCCTTTTTCAATCTCAACTGACACAAGCCATTTTTTGAAAGTAGGGAATACCTCATCCTTCAATTTGATAGGATATACCCAAACTTTTCTAGTAGCTTCATCTATGAAAGTGACAAAGTAAAGAGAACCACCTAAGGACCTAGTCGGCATAGGACCACACACATCTGTATGAATGAGATCTAAAGGCTGAATTGAAGAGTCAATGTGCATTCTATGCACATTTCTTGTTTGCTTTCCATATTGACAATGCTCACAAAATGAAAAGTCAGAGAAAGATAACACAGGTAAGTAGCCAAAACGAGAAAGATTTTCCATTCCACTACGAGATATATGGCCCAAACGACCATGCCAAATACAATCCATAGGCTGTTCAGTAATAGCTAACAAGTGTTCTTTCTGTGATATGAATAAAGGATAAAGTGAGCAAACTTTGCTTCCTTTTGCAATAACCATATTGCCCTTTGATATGCGAAAGGATTGAGCATAGAAGACCACCTTGTAACCAAGGTCATCAACTTGACCAATTAACATCAAACTATGTGATAAATGAGGTACATGGCGTACATTATGCATAGTAAATTTTGAACCATCAATGAACTGCACAACCACATCTCCAATCCCTACAACATCACACTGGTAAGAATCACCAAGTCTCATGGTACCAAGAGACTTTGCTGCATAATTAGAGAACCATTCTCTATGTGGTGTCACATGGAAAGAAGCACCAGAATCTAGCAGTCAAGTGTGGGAAAGAGAATCAACCATAAGAGCCTCACTTGGCACAGTACTATCAAGTGTCAACACATCTGGATCATCAGGAATAACATTAATTTCTTCAATCTTCACAGTCGAAGTAGATGGTGCAGGTAACTGTTTAACATGCCCATCAACATTTTGTCCTTTACCTTTGGCATTCTTTAATGCATAACCGTCTTTCTTCATGTATCCTTTCTTATGACAATAATGGCATTCGATATCCCTCGTCCTTGATTTACTTCTACTCTTATTCCATTGACCATTCTTTTCCTTGTTCTTGCTCCTGCCACATTGTTGATTCTTTCCTTGGTAAGAATCATGAACATTATATGCATCTCCACTATGAGTGCCAACCATAGATTTTCTACGAATCCCTTCACTCAAGAGTGCTCCACATATGTCATCATAGACAAGTTTACCACTAGGTGCACTATTGCTAATACCTATGCAAAATGTATCCCATGATGAAGGCAAGGTGCATAACAGTAATACTGCTTTCATTTAGTTATCCATATCCATTTTCTGAGCCTGTAACTGAGAGAATATAGCATCAAACTCATTTAGATGAGTAGCAACACTATTTGTGTCCTTCATACAAAGGTCATATAACTTTCTCATCAGATAGACTTTATTTGATGTCATCTCTTCTTCATATGTATTGCATAACTTCTTCCAAAGCTCCTCTGCACTTTCATAATCTAATACTGAAAAGTAAACATTATCTGCCAGGTGCAAGTGAATGGTAGACCAGGCCATTTCATATAACTCATCCCAATCATCTTCATCCATGCCAGCAAGCTTCTTTGAAATTCCATTTACTGGCTTCCATTGCCTCCTTTGAATCAGCACATCTTTAATCTGATTCTTCCATAGAGCAAAGTTTGTGTCATCAAATTTTCGGATGTCAAAATGGTCTTTGCCCTGCAAGTTATAGCTCCTCCTCGGAACACTAGCACTAGACCCTAATCCACCGGATGTGCCTAAGACCTGTGATGCCATGATAGTAGAGAACTAAATGGAATGATAATGGAGCTAGAAGATTCCGAACACCAACGAATAAGTGTATCAAGGAGTAAATCGACCACTTTATAGTTGACAAAAAACTAAAAATCTGGAAAAATTTTGCCAGAGTATCCTCTGCAAAATGAGCATATGAACAGTGTCAAAATATCATAAAACTGCAAGTACTAACATGTTTTCCTGCATAGTGAATCACTAACTCCACTGCATATAATCAATTACCTAATAGAAGCCAACTAGGCTTATCGAGCACCTATGAACAACTATCATACATCTCCTATGGCAAGGCTGGGTAAGTCTTCCACCTGCATCACTGAAGAGACCCCGACATTTGGGTGTCTCCCACTTAAGAAAACCTCACCACGACCCTCTTTATCAAACGTAAAAGGCTTTATGCAAAGAACGTAACTGCTATATCAATGACTACATGGATGTACATAAGCAGTATCCACAAAAGCATACATAATGTGTATGTGCTCAATATATGCAGTAAAATGACACTAAAAGGCTGAATGCACAGCCCAAAAACCAGCCAATAACAGGTCCTGCAATTGTCTGTCAAATATGATGTTTTTGGCTCAAAAAACCTACATAAATTTGCAATGGTTGCTCTCGCCAAAACTGAAATCTTTCAAGAAACCTATAGTTTTATGAGTGTGGCTGAAAACACAACCCCAAAGGTTGATATTTAATGTCGGAGAGGTACAAAGAACACTCTTCTTGATTTTCTTGGACCTGTGTGAAGAGAACTATGTGCGGAAGTACTCCAAATCGGCTCCAAAAGACACCCCAAAAATGCTTCAAAAATAGGCTTTGAAAGCAAAGAATGAAGCTTTGAGGGACTCAACCTTAGTCTTTCCCCTTCTTCAAACACCACAAGCGTGTAGCTCAGTGGCAAGAGATTTCCACGATTAACTGAGCTCTGGGGGGAACAGTACTGGGATGGGTGACCTCCCGAGAAGTACCAGGAACCTCTATATTCCTTGATCATTGAGGTCCTCCCTTGCACGCAACCAATGGTGCCAATGGTAACTTCGGTGACTCGGATGACAAGGTATGCCAAGGTCTATGCCTTGGTCGTCGCCTTAGTCGTAAGCCTTGGAGAAAGTCGGGGGGGGGGGGGTGCTCGCTTCGATTCCATAAAAGGAACAAAGTTTTTGCCTCGAACTGCTCTGATACCAGTGAATTATTTCATTGGCAATGCACCATAGTGTGCTCTCCTTCTCGCGATGTCCACGACGATATCCTCGAAGTAGAAAACCGAGCTCCTAAGGCCGCACACGATACTCTGCACAGAGACTATAGAATACACATAAAAACACAGAACACAGGGAGCACAAAGACATACTTCTTAGGTCTTACAAATGTGGTCGAAATAACAGTTTGTGACTGACCAGGCCACTATATGTTTTATTAAAGAACGTATACAAAGAAGTGTCTAGTGGCCATTTGGCCTTTCACATGGACACTAACGGTAACAATGTTTTATTGAAGTGTTATACCCTTGATGATTCACATCAGCTGGGACTCTCTGTGTTGCTCACTTTTATGATTAATCGCATTATTCGTCCCCCACATATTATTTAAAATGTGGTTTTTGTACTCTTTCTCTATTTTCTGTGTGTGCTACTTTCTTGCACTTTGTGTGTGTTTTGTCATGCTAGTGCTTGTTGTGTGCTTTAAGTGCTTATGTTGCTTGGGCCATGCAGGCCCTGCCACATATTATTGCATTTAGCATGGGCATTCTGGACGAGCTTGTAGAGTACCTTTGGGTAAGAGGCTTGCTACAGTTCACTGAATTGCCATGGCATACTATGCCAACCCATCCGTTGTCATTTATCCTCACTCGGGCTATTGCTGATTGTTCATCTATGACTACAGCATGGCCAATTGTCTCCCCCTATATCACCACTCATGTTACTGTTTCCACTATTGTGGATCAGTTCCATCTCACCAATGAGGGTAAAACCGAAGTTCCCCCACTTTTCCTCGCCACGATGAATGAGTTGTTTTCTTGCAAATCATCCAATGAATATGCTATCATGTGTCGCCCTGCCCCTAAGTGTCATGCCTTCCAATTTCTTCTCTCAACCATTAATTTACAAAAACATAATTACATCTGATCATTCGATTCAATCTTTGATGCGGCTTCACGTGAGTCCATCAACTGGGAACTGCTGTACTTCTGCCACATTCACAAGGAATGTCAAGCAATTGTTAAGCACTTGGCTAAGGGAGAATTTCCACACACTCGGCTCCCATAGTTGTTTTCTATTCTTGTACCTATTGCAGCTACATCTGATGTTCCCGTTCCTCCCCTTCTTCCTGTGATAACTTCCTCTCATATGGATGATGTGGATGATGATGATGAAGTACTGTTGTGCTTCTTGAAGAAGCGGTGTCACATGGTTACATCTTCTCCGACATCTAGAGCCTCCTCCTTTCCAATTTCTTCCGACATTCATCTTTCCCAGAAGGAGGGTTCCACTACTATTGTTGTGGCCACCGCCATTGTGGAGGATGTTTATGTTCCCATTGTGGCTGCAAAAGGCATCAATAAGGAAGTGGTTGAAGTTTTTACTACCCCTCCTAGTTCTTCATCTAAGGCCCACCTTACCTCTTCATCGCTTCCCCTATCTGCGACATCCCACGATGTCATCCTCTTCCTTATCAAAGAACTACCCCACCATCTCACCTCCCTGCCAAAGGACATGCAAGAAGTGGCTTTTGTACCCATTCTCCCTCCTCCCCCTTCTCCATCTATCCAGCATCGACCACTTGCCTCGTCTGTATCCTCTGCATCAATTACTTCTCCTCATCCTGCTTCTTCCTTTGTTGCTTCTTCTATTGATACCCCGTCCAACTCTCTTGACTATTCTACACCTCACTCACTAGAATTGGTTTGTATGCCACCTGCCTAGGCAGCCATTGCCTCATCCTCTATGATACCCTTGCCTTTTCTGCCTTCCATATAGCATATGTCTGCCATTGGTCACTATCTTGTTCAGGCTTCAAAAGCACTCCAATCTCAGATGCTTGCCAAAAAGCAAGAACTTTGTCATGAATTTCAGCATAAATTGGAAGACTTGGAAGCCGATATTGCACCATTCTAGGAGGAAATCCTTGGTCTTTGTGCCAATGAAGCTCACCTACAGAGCCAAGTATCTTCTCAAGAGGCGGAATCATTGCATTTATGACAAGCCCTAATATATAAAGATGCTGCTCTAGATAAGATGGGTAAAGCTTTGGAAGCTACAAACACTCAAGTTGCTGAACTCAAGCAAACATGTACCACCCCACATGCTAAAACGATTCAATGGGAATCCGAGTAAGCCACTACGAAGGAAGAGTTATTCCAGAAAGCATAGGCATTAAATGATGAAATCGGTCGGAAGCTTCAAGTGTGAAAAGAGTTTGAAGCCACTCAAAAGGAGCACCATACTTACTTTAAAACAATTCAATTTCAATCTCAATAGATGGACAGGATGGAGAAACAACTTGGCATCCAAAAGGATCAACTACAAAGAGTAGATGCACAGATTGCTGATAGTCAACTTTAGTGTAAAGTTGTTATAAAGAATGATTTTTAGCTTTTGGAAGCATTTTTGCAAGACTAGAGTGAGCAGTTGCTTACTCAAGTTGTCACCTCCAGTTCTGTTAGCCCAAAGGCACAATTGCTTGATCCTAAGCATGTCGAGCGGTTGTTCAAGGCCATGCAGAAGAAAATCAAATGCAATTTTGAAGAAGCCTGCACCATGTACATACAAGGCATTGTGGATGAAGATTAACTTGTGATTAGGGTTCGAGCCTAGCATGTGTGCCAGTGTTAGGCTGGCAGATGGCCCTATGTATAATTCATAATATTTTTGTAATTATTTTGGTGAAACGTTGTAAAAGGTTGAAGCAATGTAACTTTTGTTTGATTAATATAAAAGAGGATGTGTTCGTGTTGCTTAATAGCAAAGGAGATGCATAGCAGGTCCTTGCCAGCCTGCGCGTGACGGACTGATCGAGCATACCCTGTATTAATTCATACTATGGAGTTAGATTCTAATTTGGTGCCGTATTATTCAATGTCAATTAAGTTCTCATTTCTAATTGAAGTAACTAATCATATAGTAAGTTCGATTAAGAAGTTAATGAGTGTTGCAATCTTTTGGATGATAATAATGTTCACCGTCGTGTATATATATCGTTTGCTATAAGGAAATTGATGTTGGTGGATGCGCATCCATAAATTTGATAGTATATAGGTAAATTTCATTTAGAGGATTGAAGATGTTAATGTAACCTTGTACCTGATTCAGTAATGATAAGATAGTGTTCGATAAGCAATAACAGTGGTGACGATTAAGTAAAGGTGTGGGAAAATTCATTATAGGGCCTCTATTTCAATAGACCCTTGTCCAACCCAAGAACCCTGTAGGAAATCTCTATTAATACTATCCTAACTAGAAACAATCAAGGTAGGGTAAAGAAATAGCAAATTTGATGCACTTCTATCTTACCCTACGCATTCATGCTCTCATAGTGCTTCTTTTGCACCAGATTGCTATGATATGGCTGCCTCTGGTCTTTATGATGAGAATGAGCATAGTTCGTTTACTAAAGCACAAAATTAGAAAATTGGATGGTTGATATGCAATCAGATTATGAGGCTATTATGAAGAATGGTACCTGATCTTTATGTGACTTGCCTCCTAACAAGAAGGCCATTGGCACTAAGTGGGTATACAAGGCGAAGTGTAAGCTTGATGGAATAGTTGATAAGTATAAGGCTAGGCTTGTTGCAGAAGGTTATGCTCAAGAAAGAGGCTTTGATTTTGATGAGACCTTTGCTACTACATGCTGAATTGATGGAGAGTGTTAATCTCCAAAAGAACAAGCTATCCTTTATGTTAGACCACCTCTATATCAAGAATAACTTTAAACTCCAACCAAGTTTGGAAGACAAGTACCAAACTGTCAAGACTTTAGTTAACTGTGAAGAAAATCACTTCTCAGGAAAGTCTACTGCATATTACTCACTCATTTACTAATCAATTGTGTAAAGATTCTAATGAAACTTTGTATAA
Source organism: Ceratopteris richardii (assembly GCA_020310875.1). NCBI lineage: Eukaryota > Viridiplantae > Streptophyta > Polypodiopsida > Polypodiales > Pteridaceae > Ceratopteris > Ceratopteris richardii. Next base: position 140,254,047 of record CM035432.1, read on the forward strand.
TGTGTTGGCTAAAGTTTGTGCACCTTCTCCAAGTTAAAACACTTCAAAAGCTTAAGTAGATTATGAGAAATGATCCAAACAATCTACCTATGTGTGAAACTGTCTTCTTGTAGAATCGACTTTGACACCTGCAACTTCTAACACATAGTTCTCCTAAACTAGAATCCGTTTAAGCGAATGCTTTTAGCCATAGATGGCTTACCTTCCAACTTAGATTTTGACACCTGATTTGTGTAAAACTTTACACTTTGCACTGAGATCTGATCAATTCTTTGATCATAAAGATTGCGCCTGTTTCAGAAGACACTCAACACGTTCTCACATATAGATGTTCGTATACAAAATTCTCTCAGCCTGTTTGCAGTTAGGCTCTTAAACTTTAACTATAGATAGATTAACTATGGATTTAGATGTCTACAAAACGATTTCTGATATAATCAAACACAGAAGGAGAACTGAAGAAAAGATCGATGTGCAATTCTCTAAACATTCGTTCTATTCAACTCATCATACATCTGATGGATGATACACACAATACTCATAATCTATACTTCTCTATCTCATCTATATCTCATCTTACTTATCTCATATGACCATATACACACACACATATATATATATATACGTATGAGTATTGATTCGTCATTACTTCAAGTATTTGGAATTATTTACAAAACTAATGTACATATGTTTATAGAACTTTTCTTCCTGAACCTTCACTTCGCTTCATGAAGTTAGACTTGAATCTTCTCTTCATACCTTCATTTCTAATCTTCATATAATCACCAATTGTTGATTGTCTTGCTCCAACAGCTGCCCCTCAATCATAAATTGTGATTACCTGCATCTTCTTTATCCTTGCCATATCTTTAAATGTCTGCAACTTTGGTCCATCCAAGCTCTTTGTCATCATATCTGCAATTTGATCTTTTATAGGAGTATGTATAACTTCTATTTCTTTATCAACAACCTTCTCTCTCAAAAAATGATATTGAATCTCAATATGTTTAGTTCTAGCATGGAATACAGGATTTGTTGCCAAATATAAAGAGCTCATATTGTCTCCACAAATGATAGGAGTACTTTGAACAATATCAAAACTCTTCATAAGAGTCTTTAACCATATTACTTCCTTTGCAGCTTCTACCATGCCTTTGTATTCTGCTTCTATAGATGATAAAGCAACTGTATGTTGCTTCTTAGAGCACCATGAAATTAGCTTATCTCCCACATAACAAAAGTATCCATGTGTTGATCTTCTATCATCAGAATTACCTGCCCAATCCGCATCACTGTATATTTTGACTCTTGTATTTGAAGTAAATCCATAGTACAAACCTTCTTTAAGTGTTCCCTTAATATATCTAAGTACTCTTTGTCCTGCAATCCAATGTTCCTTTATAGGACAATGCATGAATTGAGATAGAACTCCAACTGCAATATGATAAATCAGGCCTTGTTAATGTAGCATGAATCAAGCTACCCACCAAACTCTGTTAAAGCTTCATGTCTTTGAATTCTTCCCCTCCATATCTACTCAATCTATGATTCACCTCCATTGGAGTTGGTGCTATCCTGCAATCTTCCATTTTAAATTTGGTGAGCAAATTTTTCAGATACCTTTCTTGAGTTACATATACTCCATGTTGAGTATATGAAATCTGCATTCCCAAAAAGAATGACAAATTTCCCAAATCACTGATTTTGAATTCTTTCTCCATCTGCTTCTTAATCATGTGTATACCTTTGTCATCTGTTCCTGTAAGTATTATGTCATCAACATAAATACAAACATAAATAAATCCATCCTCACTTGCTTTGACTACTATCTACCTTTGATGCTTGAAATCCAAGTTCCTTCAAGAACTTTACAAGCCTATAATTCCATGCCCTTGGGACCTGCTTCAAACCATACAAAGCTCTGTTGAGCTTACACACATGATTTGGATACACTTGATCTTTGAAACCATCTGGTTGTTCCATGTAGACTTCATCTGAAATATAACCATTCAAAAATGCATTCTTCACATCTAATTGAGACAATTTCCAACCTTTGCAAGCAGCAATTGCTATGAGAGTCCTTATGGTTGTCATCTTTGCAACAGGACTATAAGTTTCATCATAGTCCACACCATATGTCTGTGCATATCCCTTTACAACAAGCCTAGTTTTGTACCTAGATACACTTCCATCTGCAAACCTCTTTGTCTTGTAGACCCATTTGCATCCAATGATCTTTTGACTATTTGGTTCCATATCTCATTTTCCATTAATGCATCATATTCTTCCTGCATAGCTTTTTCCCAATTCTTCTTTCCTTTGGCTTCATCATATGTAGATGGATCTTCATCTGCTTTTAACATATAAGCATAATCTTTAGTAGTCAAGAATGAAGTATCATAGCTATATCTTGTAGGTTTCCATTTATGCCTAGATGACCTTCTGAGTTCTCCACTTCTTGAAGTTTTTAGTTCATCATATTCTGGATCAAACATTGGCCTTTCTTCTACTTCAACTTGTCTTTCATTACTCTCTTCTTCATCATATATTTGAGCCCTTGTTTTACCTTTCTTCTCATTTAAAATATCTTCATCACCTGCATGAACATTAAGTGTACCTGCATACCAAGTACCTTGCTCATCAAATGTAACATCCTTAGACACAAGGAATTGCTTTGTGGATGGACTCCACAACCTACAACCCATCTGCTTCTCATCATAACCAATGAATACATACTTCTCTGCTTTAGGTTCCAATTTATGCCTCAATTGAGATGGCACATATGCATATGCCAAACATCCAAATATTTTACAATGATCCAATGTAGGTCTCTTACCCCACCAAGCTTCATATGGTGTCATACCCTGCAAGGCTTTACATGGTAACCTATTGTCCAAATATGTGGCAGTGTTTACAGCCTCAACCCACAAATAATTAGGACAATTTTTCTCCTTCATCATTGATCTTGCAAACTCAACAAGAGTTCTATTTCTTCTCTCTGCTACCCCATTTTGTTGAGGAGAGTACCTGCAAGTAACCTCTGTCTTTATACCTACATTCCACAAATAACCACTGAATTCATTTGAGAAATACTCTCCCCCTCCATCTGACCTTAACCTCTTCAATTTTTGTCCTGTGATCCTTTCTGCATATGCATGATAGTGTTTAAATGTATTAAACACTTTTGACTTATCTTTGATCACATAGATTGTAATCCACCTGGTAGCATCATCAACATATATGACATAATATCTTGAACCATTTATACTAAAGTCCTTTGAAGGACCCCACACATATGTATGTACCAATTCAAGTCTTTCTGAATACATAAAACCATGTTTAGAATAAGATTGCTTGTGAGCCTTACCTAATTGACATGCCTCGCATCTGTATGTCATATGTTGACCTGCAACATTAGGAAATCCAAGTACGGAACCATTATTAACCATATCTTTGATACCTCTTTCATTAAAATGTCCAAGTCTTTTATGCCAAAGATCCAATTCAGACACCTTTTGCTCTCCATATGTGAACATAACATGTCCAATATTACCTTGTATCTTTAATGTGAAGAGCCTTACTTCCTTCTTTCCTGTAACAATTTGTTTATACCCTTGACTAGGGTCTTCAACATAAACTCCATCATTAGTGAACCTTACCTCATATCCTTTTTCCACAATTTGTCCTACACTAATCAAATTCTTTGGAATTGTAGGAACATACAAAACCTTACTCAAGAGAGTACTTCCATCTTTAGCTTTAACTGAACCAATTGACTTCACTTTGTGCTTTGTATTGTTACTTGTTTGAACTGTGTGATTGATTGCCTTATGATCTAGCTCAGTCATCAAAGCAATATTTCCACTCAGATGATTGCTACATCCTGAGTCAATATAAAATACTCTCATGTCTTCATGTGAAGCTTCATATGTTGCATTCATAATAAGAGTTGAATCTTCTTTTTAATCTGATGCATAATTGTAGTAAGTGTTATTATAGGATTGATTTTGGAAGCTTCTTCCTCCACTTCTTCCAAAAGAATTCCTACCACCTCTACCTTTGAAGTTTCCTCTCTGATATCTGCCACCTCTTCCTCTTTGATTAAAGTTCTGATTAAAATTACCATTGCTTTGATTATTATGCCAACAATCATGAGATAGATGATTGGTCTTACCACATATCTAACAAGCTCTAACATTATCTTTGTTATTTCTGCCTCCTCCTCTATTTCTGCCACTTCCTCTTCCTCTCAGGAAGTTTGCTTGACTTGAAGTACCTTCATCTTCAACTGATTGTTGCTTTCCTTTACTAGCTTTCTTCTTGTCTTTAGAATACATTGCATGACCTGCACTCTTATCAACATCTCCTTTGATATCATTCTCAAAAGTTAGCATATGTCCTAATAATTGATCCAAATCAGGAGTGAAATGATCTAATGGAAGTTCTGTAGACAATATAAAAGGCTTCCACTTCTCATCTCCTCTTAGCCCTGTGAGAATTTGTCTTACCAACTTATCTTCTTCAATATCTTCATCAACTACACCTAAAGAATTAGCAATTTCTTTCATCTTTGTCACATAATCAGATATTGATTGTGAAGCTTTCTTCTTGAATGTAGTAAATTTTGCCCATAATGAAGCTTTCCTTGATTTGGTTGTATTCTAAAAATGCTCTTCCAAAGCATTCCATATGTCACTTGCACTTTCAAGTCCTCTGATATGAGGAAGCAAATAATCATTCACTGCCATGTAGATTATGCTCCTTGCTTGAGCATCCTTCTTCATCCAAATCTTTATATCTGCAAGCTCCTCCCTAGTTGAACACTAGGATCTTTGAACTCTAGCTTCTCTTCCTCTCCTGTGATGTATCCCATCAGATCTTTGCTCATAAGATGAGCTTCCATTCTCATAGACTAAGCTGGATAGTTCTCTCTATCCAATTTCTCAATTTGGAGACTATCTCCCATCCTTTCTTCACCTGTACTATCAAATCTTTAATCCTTATAAGGAATGAATGTTTCTTAGCTTCGAAGTTTGCTCCTTCTGATCCTTTTGATTGCCTTTATGTGTCTCCCTTCAATTTTTCTTTCACACTTTATCCTTTTTTCAATCTTCAAGGTTTGAAATTTGTATATCTACAGTAGTTGGGGTCTTCCTTTTCCTCAATCTGATAGATCCTGCTCTAATACCACTGATGGAGAGTGTTAATCTCCAAAAGAACAAGCTATCCTTGATGTTAGACCACCTCTATATCAAGAATAACTTTAAATTCCAACCAATTTTGGAAGACAAGTACCAAACTGTCAAGACTTTAGTTAACTGTGAAGAAAACCACTTCTCAGGAAAGTCTACTGCATATTACTCACTCATTAACAAATCAATTGTGTAAAGATTCTGATGAAACTTTGTAGAATGTGTCGTCTAAAGTTTATGCACCATCTCCAAGTTAAAACACTTCAAAATCTTGAGTAGATTATGAGAAATTATCCAAACAATCTACCTATGTCTGAAACTGTCTTCTTGTAGAATCGACTTTGACACCTGCAACTTCTAAGACATAGTTCTCCCAAACTAGAACCCGTTTAAGTGAATGCTTTTAGCCATAGATGGCTTACCTTCCAACTTAGATTTTGACACCTAATTTGTGTAAAACTTTACACTGTGCACTGAGATCTGATCAATTCTTTGATCATCGAGATTGCGCATGTTTCAGAAGACACTCAACACTTTCTCACATATAGATGTTCCTATACAAAATTCTATCAGCCTGTTTGCAATTAGGCTCTTAAACTTTAACCATAGATAGATTAACTATGGATTGAGATTTCTACAAAAGGATTTTTGATATAATCAAACACAGAAGGAGAACAGACGAAAAGATCGACGCACAATTCTCTGAACATTCTTTCTTTTCAACTCATCATACATCTGATGGATGATACACACAATACTCATAATCTATACTTCTCTATCTCATCTATATCTCATCTTACTTATCTCATATGACCATATATATATATATATATATATATATATATATATATATATATATATATATATATATATATATATATATATATATATATATATATATATATATATATATATATATATATATATATATATATATATATATACATATGAGTATTGATTCATCATTACTTCAAGTTTTTTGAAGTATTTAAAAAACTAATGTACATACGTTTATAGAACTTTTCTTCCTAAACCTTCACTTCACTTCATGAATTTAGACTTCAATCTTCTCTTCATATCTTCATTTCTAATCTTCATATAATCACCAATTGTTGATTATCTAGCTCCAACATGAATGGCTATTGTTCATAGCATTTGTGCACTTGCAGCTCATCATGGTTGGAATGTACATCAGTGGGGCATTAAAAATACATTTTTGAATGGTGACTTGCATGAAGAAATGTATGTTTTTCAGCCCCATGGTTTTGTGTAAAAAGGGCATGAAAACAAAGTCTGCAATTTGAAAAAGCCATTATATGGTTTGAAGCAAGTGTTGATATATTTAGGTAGTGATGTGTGTGAACACTCTAGGACTGATGGGGCACTTTTTTCCCTCTTTAGGAGGTTTTTTTCTACAGCTTGTATATACGCCTATTGCCCTAATGTGCTACTTATCTTTGTACATTCTAGTGGTAATGCATTTAGTATTGTGTGTTGTGCTCCAAGCTTCTAATTCTTCCTTATCTTGTTCGCGTGCTTCCGCAGACGTCTAACTCCAACAATTGGTATCAGAGTAGGTTACCGCTTCATCTAGGGCATCATCTACACCTCTCTGGTTGCAGTCTCAGAATCACACAAACTTTGGTACATATACTCAGGGTGTTTTTTAGATCAAAACAACTTCGCTATCTGGTGCCAAAATTGTGATTTGAGCTAGTTTTGGCCTCCGAACGCACTATCACAACGCTTATGTAGGCTCTTTCATCCTTTTGTGCCAAAGGTATATACCAGTTTCAATTCACGAGTATAAGCGTCTCAAAGTCTGCTACAAGTTTAGCAGAATTTGTCTTGGTAGTTCTGTTCAACGTTTTGAGATACAATCAATTTTCTGCATCACGGTATTTTAGTCATCAACCATGGCTAAAAACAGTGATGTATTTCGTATGTTGGCTATTGAGGTTAAGTTGCATGGTACCAACTACCCATTATGGGCTTATAGGATGCGACATGTATTGGTTGCAAAAGGATTGTGGAATATTATGCAGGGTGTTGAAGGAAGTCTTGTTACACGTGCAAATATAGGTGTTGGAACTGATGGAGATGGTGTGGAAGATAATGATATTCTGCAGATTCCTGTTCATGCTACGACTTCTGCCGCACTTACTATAGAGCAAATTTGGTGGGATGGCAGAGATGCCCATGCACATGCATTGATAGCTTTGTCTCCCAAATGTGCCATTATGCCTCACATTTGCTCTTGCAAAATAGCTAGGGATGCTTGGGATACACTTACCACATTGTACCAAGCTAGGAATGAGGCTCGTGTTGCTTACCTCCGAAAACAGTTGAAGAGTGAGCACATGAATGAAGGTGATTCTATGGAAAGTTTTCTAACAAAGATCAAAGACTTGAAGGAACACTTGATTTTTGCTGATGAAGTTATACCAGATAGCTCACTTGTGCAGACCGTTATGAATGGTCTCCCTGATTCATATCAGAGTTTTGCTTCTACTCTTCGGTTGATGATGAAAGGCAATCCAAATGCCTTGTCATTTGAGAAATTAGTCTCTGTTCTATTGCAGGAAGATTAGTCCAGGTAAAACAGGTCCATTATGCGTGTTGTAGATCAAGCTTTCCTGGCTAGTCAGAAGGGCAAAAAAAAATGGAGCTCTTTAACTAGTGAGCAAAAATCTGCTAATTCTGCACAATCAAAGAAGGAAGACAAAGATGAAAAGAAATAAAAAAAAAGCAAAAATTGTTTTGTAAATACTGTAAAGCAAATGATCATGTCATTAAGAGCTGTCCAAAACTAGCTGCTAAAGAGGCAAAGAAGAAAGAGGCCGGAATGGTTGTTGCAAAGGCCTCTACACCAAAAACAGAGTCTGCTAATCTTGTGTAGGAAGAAGAATGGGTGTTTACTATTGTTTGCAGCTTTGACCCCTCTTCTGATGAGCATTGCATGTTTGTAGTAGACTCAAATGTTTGGTACTTTGATAGTGGAGCGCCCACACATATTACCTCACAGCGGAGTTTCCTCTCTTCACTCGAGAGTGCCTCTACAGGGAATACTGTCACATGCACCAAAAAACTCCTCTTATCCTGTCATGGGAGTTGGTAAGATCATTTTGACTACTAGTGATGGTGGTTCTTTCACTTTTTTAGATGCTTTATTTATGCCAGGGATCAAGAAGAATTTGTTATCAGTTTTGGCTTTAGCCAAGATTGGCTTGGTTGTGAATTTTATTGATGAGAGGTGTACAGATCATGATCTGTTAAATAGTGATGTCATTATTGCTTTTGGCATTTTATGTTGTGGGCTGTATAAGCTCATAGACTATGAAAGATTTGTGAATGATTCAACATGTGGAGTACACGATTCTCAAGCTATGTCAGATGCAAAGCTTTAGCATGCATGCTTTGGTCATCTGAATTTTGATAGCTATGCTTGCAGAAATCTGATATGGTGTCTTCTTTGCCCAGACTTGAGGCACCCGAAACATGTTTGTGAAGGTTGTATTTTGGGCAAAATGCAATGTTCTTCCTTTCCCAAAGATGGTTCAGTTCCAGCTACTCAAAAATTGCAGCTTGTTCATAGTGATGTCTGTGGTCCTATCTTTACTTCGTGACTTTCATCGATGATTTTTCCAGGCATGCATGGGTATATCCATTGAAGGCAAAGTTCGAAGCGTTCATGTGCTTCAAACAGTTTTTGGTTTTGGCTGAAAATTTATAAGCATGTAAAATGGGCATCCTCCATTCTGATCGAGGGGTGGAATATATGTCTTTTGATTTTAATGCATTTTTGCCAGAACGTGGGATAAAACATCAATGTACAGTACCGTATACACCTCAACAAAATGGACTTGTTGAACGAAAGAACATGTCACTCATGGAGATGGTGAGGTGTATGGTCAAGAGTCAGGCTTTACCACATAGTTTTTGGGTTGAAGCTATCATGTGTGCAACATATGAACTTAATAGGTGTCCCACTAAAGCATTGCAGTCTATCACTCCATATGAGGCTTGGCATGATCGCAAGCCATTTGTTGCTCATCTGCGTGTTTTTGGTTGTCTGACATATGCATTGGTGCCTTAAAAACATCGTAGAAAATTGGATGATAAAGTAGTCAAATGTATTTTCCTTGGGTACAGTTGTGAAAGTAAAGGCTATCATCTGTATCATCCATAGACTGAACGCATTTTGGTTAGCCATGATGTTTTTTTTTTTTGTGAAAGATGTTATTCAACCATTGCCTTCATGTACTAAGGAGACGTCTGTTAGCTCCAAAGACATGTATGACACTTTACTGCCTCTTTTTACAGGTGGATAGTCTAGTGCTGGTCCTAATGAGGTAACTTCTCAGCCTTTGCAGGTTTCATGTGATGATGTAGATCATTCCATTTCTGATGCAGATTTACATGATGCACTTGTTGATGAGAGAGCTGATATTGAGCAGGCAAAAACTATGCCAAAGTGGTTGGTGTAGACCTTGTGTGATAGTAAATTAGATGCACTTTTGTCATATCGTACTCGATCAGACTCTCATAGTGCCTCTTTTGCATCAGATTGCAATGCTATGGCTGCATCTAGTCTCAGTGATGAGAATGAGCCTGTTTCATTTGATGAAGCACAAAATTTAAAAAATTGGATGGATGCTATGCAATCTGAATATGATGCTATAATGAAGAATGGTACTTGTTCTTTATGTGATTTCCCTCCTGGCAAGAAGGCCATTGGTACTAAGTGGGTATACAAGCTGAAGCATAAGCGTGATTGTACAATTGATAGGTATAAGGCTAGGCTTGTTGCAAAGGGTTATGTGCAAGAAAGAGGCATTGATTTTGATGAAACCTTTGCTCCTACTTGTCGTATGATTTGTGCATCTGTGCCTTGAAGCTCATCATGGTTGGAATGTACATCAGTTGGACATTGAACCAACAGTTATGAATGGTGACTTGCATGAAGAAGTGTATGTTTTTCAGCCCCGTGGCTTTGTGCAGAAAGGGCATGAAAACCAGGTGTGCAGGTTAAAGAAGGCATTATATGGTTTAAAGCAAGCACCACGTGCTTGGTATGAAAAGATACATGCCTATCTCATTGCACATGGTTTTGAGAACAGACCAACTGAAAGCACCTTATATGTTAAGTGTGCTTATGATGTGCTTCTGATCATTATGGTGTATGTCGATGACATGCTGCTCACTGGTCCTCATGACATGGATATTGCTGAGTTTAAGGCTGATTTGCATGCCTCATTTGAGATGTTTGATTTGGGGCATTTGCATCACTATTTGGGCATTCAATTTATGCAAGTTGATGGTGGAATGGATTTGTGTCAAACGAAATATATTGACACATTATTGCACTGTTTTGGCCTTAAAGACTATAAGCCTATTGCCACTCATATAGATTGGTTTACAATTGAGTCTTAATGATGCTGGAGATGCATTTGATGTTGTTCTCTATCAATAGGCTGTTGGATGCCTGATTTACTTATGCATTACTTGGCCAGATATTTTGTTTGCTATCTCACAGATGAGCAGGTTTATGCATTGCCTAGGTGTCACGCATTGGTAGGCATTTAAATGCATCTTTTGCTACTTGAGTGGTACCCGGCTACTTGGGTTGCTAATCCCAAGGGGGGATCACTACCACCAGATTTGCATGCTTTGTTTGACTCGGGTTGGGTTGGTTGCTATGACACTCATGTGTCCACTAGTGGTTTTTGCTCCATGCTTGGTAGCTCATGCATATCTTAGGTGAGCAAGAAGCAACCTAGTGTGGCCACTTCTAGTGTGAAGCTAATTATAGGGTAGCTTTCATAGCGACTATTGAGTGTGTGTGGCTCAGATGCCTTATGGCTGATTTGGGTGATGGTTAGTCTTCTACCACCACCATCTTCACTAACAATCAGAGTGCATTGGAAGTTGCAAGGAACCCTGTGTTCCATGCTTGCACTAAGCACATTGAGCTTATCATTATGTATGGGAGAGCTTCTCTATTGGGGAGATGAGCTTGGCATATGTGCCATGTAGGAGCCATCGCAGAGCTTTTTATGAAGGCTTTGCCTAGGGAGAAGTTTGAAGCTTTCATCAAAGCTTTGGGCTTACTTCCTTTTGTGGATTGATTCCACATAGCTTGGCACTTCCTTGTACATGAGTACCAGCTCCTTGTTCACCGCATCACTCCTAGGGGGATTTGTTGATATATTTAGGTAGTGATATGTGTGAAACACTCTAGGACCACCGAGTCACTCTTATCCCTCTTTAGGAGGTTTTTTCCCCCGACTTGTATCTACGCCTATTGCCCTAACGGGCTACTTATCTTTGTACATTCTAGTGGTAATACATATTGTGTGTTGTGCTCCAAGCTTCATCTTCTTCCTTGTGTTGTTGGCGTGCTTTTGTAGATGTCTAACTCCAACAGTAAGCACCATGTGGTTCCTATGATAAGATACATGACTACTTGATTGCACATGGTTTCGCGAACACTCCGACTGAGAGCACCTTATTGTAGAGAGTACATATGCAGAAGAAAAATCAAAAGAAGAGTGTACTCAGAAAGGAAAGAGTGTGAGAGACTCAAAGTGAGTAGACTAAGAAATGGGTAAACTCACGTGGATTAGAAATGAGCTTGCCAAGAGTATGGAGTAGCTTTTCAAGCTTCTAACCAAGTACAAATGGGGGGAGAGGCCTTCCTTATATAGAATTGGGAGGGGCTCTCCAAAGTACATCTCATGTGGGATAATTCCCATCAAATGAGAATGAATACTTTCGTAGAAGGAAATGGCAAGGTACCCAAATACAAAAGAGATATAATATATAATGGAAATAAATTAGAAATGGAAATCACAATTAGCAGCCCAATTTGAATTTCAATATCCAACAAGTTTGATGCCCCCTTTGTACCAAAGACCATGATGTAAGGTGAGGGCAAGGTATTGAAGTGGTCTTTGCACAGCATCCTAATGTGTTTGACAAGGCTCATCTGCAAACTGACTGAGTATACCAATTGCATAGGCAATATCTCGTCAGTGTTGGCTAGGTAAAGTAATGAGTCAACAAGTTGTCAATAAGTATGCACATCCACAAGTGATGATGAATCCTCTAGTATGAGATTATGTTTGGATCAAGTGGTGTAGAAATTGAGGGACATTGGTCCATGTTATATCTAGAAAGAAGATTAGAGTAGTACTTCTTTTGTGATAGGAATATTCCTTCTTTTGTTTGCCAAACTTACTTACCTAAGAAGTAGTCAAGTAGACCAAGATCTATCATGGAATACTCAAGGTGAAGCTATGTGATGATGAATTGGATGTGTTCTCCATATGAACCTATCAAGATCAAGTCATCTACATAGAGGATGATGATGGCAACTAAGGACTCTTTCTGATAGATGTATAAGTTTCCATCGGCACTACCTCTTTGAAATCCTTTATCTTCAAAGAACTTGTGAATCTTTTCATACGAGGCCCTAGGAGCTTGCTTAATTCCATAAAGTTCTTTGTGAAGCTTGTAGACTTGATCTTTCTTTCCTTTGATCTTAAAACCTTGAGGTTGCTCAACATATACTTGTTCTTGAAGATCTCCATTAAGGAAATCAGTTTTGACATCGAGTTAGTAGATGGGCCATTTGAAATATGCACTTAGTGAAAGAATGATTCTTATGGTGGTAAACCTTGTAGTAGGGGCAAATGTTTCTTCAAAATCAATGCCATGCTCTTCCTCATATCCCTTAGCTACTAGTCTTGCTTTGTACTTGTCCAATGTACCATCTCATTTTTACTTGACCTTGTAGAGCCACTTAAATCCTATGAATTGATGATTTGTAGGCTTAGGAACAAGTGTCCAAGTGTTATTCTTCTCGACTACATTCATTTCCAATTGCATAGATTCTTCCCACTCATATTGTCCTTGAGCTTCTTTGTAGTTAGAAGGCTCTAGAATCTGCTAGATCTAATGCATCAATGCATAATTTACATAATGACTTTGTTCTCACTGTTGCTTTTCAACGAGCCTTTGTGATCTTCTTGGTTGACCTGAAGTACTTACCTTTGAGTAGTGGTTTGAAAAGATTATGTCCCCCTCTGAAGTGTAGATGGATGAACTAAGACTTGTACTTAGATCTTTAGTTGAGTATGTTGAAGCTTCATTAAAGGTTACATCTTTTGAAATTATGATGGAGTGTTTTTCAAGATCATACAATCTATATGCTTTTTATTGTTCATTATATCCAATGAATAGATGCTTCTTAGACTTGGATTGTGGTTTACTTCGATCTTCTTTTGGCACATGGACAAATTCTTCACTTCCAAATACTCAAAATTAGTTGATATTAGGCTTTCTTCCATAGTAGGCTTCAAAGGGGTGTCTTGTTGTTCAACACACTAGTGAAGCCTTGATTGAGTATGTGGACAACAATGTGCACTACTTCTGCCCAAAACTTGAAGGGTAAGTCTTTGTTATGAAGCATGGTTCATGCCGTTTCCATTACACTTGAGATCTTTCTTTTAGCTATTCCATTATGGGATGGAGTGTCAGGTGTGGCTTGTCCTTTTATCCCTTTTTCTTTAAGAAATTATCAAGGTTGGGATTGATAAATTCACCATTGCCATTTGATCGAATGGTTTTGATTGTCTTGGATGCTTCATTCTCAACTTGCATGATCCATTCTCAAAACTTAGAGAAGGTGTCTGCCTGACTTCAAAAAGTATACCCAAATGTATCTTTAGTGGTAATCTACTAGAAGAAAGAAGTAGATTGACCCACTAAAGGAAGGGGTATTCATAGGTCCACAAAGATCTATGTGGACTAGGGCTAAAGGGTTTTTGGTTCATGTGGAAGCCTCCTTGGGCTTCATGCTCCAAGGTTTTATCGTTCAATGGTGGTTGCACACAGGGCAATATAGTTAGTTGAGGGATTTGAAGGTAGAGCTTGAATATTTTCTCTACTCAAGAAGAGCTCCACACAAGGCCAAGTTGAATGTTTCAGGGGCTGAGAGTTAGTGCTCAGATTGAGAAACCTGAAAGTGCACCTCTCTCTCTCTCTCCCTCTCTCTCTCTCTATCTGACTATGGTGCATAGTGAGGCTGGAGTCTCACTCGCTCTCTATCATGCTACACAGAAAACATGCCCATTTGCCTATCTATCTAATTACTTGCATTTTAGCTCTCTCTCTCTCTCTCTCTCTCTCTCTCTCTCTCTCTCTCTCCTCTCTCTCTCTTTTTGTAGGAGAGATGGTGCAACACAATAGCACGACTCAGACTTGGATGCGCAGACTATGAAAGGTGAAATGTGAAAGAATGTTGTACGTTCTACTACATTGTTCCTCTAGCTTCTTTGTAGTAGCAAATGCCAAGTCATTCTCTATTGCTGATGGATGCATAGAGTGCTACTCATTTTGATGGAAGCATAGAGCACAATGAGGTTGGATCAATTTCACGTTCTCTCTATTGTGGGTAGTGGCTTGGCCTGAGTGTAGTGCTACTATTGAATGATTTTATTTCTATGTGCATATGGAAGGATGACACAGAGAGTGATTGAGTGGCTCCAATCTAACACACTAAGCATAGATGATTTTAGCTTGTTGTTGGTATTGTTGTTCCACATTTGGGTATTGCAAGGATTGAGGTGGCCAAGTACATAGAGTAGTTCAGGGTCACAACTCACCTTCTGCAAGAAATAAGACTATGTTGGATAGTCTCAAGTTTTCAATTCCGTGGGAGGTCAAAAAATGTGAAATGGATTTGACACAAAGAATTGGATAGTCTAGGATATTAAATGGGGAACCTAATAGAACCTATCTAGAATTACACGAGCAAGATTTTGAATGTGAAGCAAGAGAGTATTTTGCAAAAAGCTAATTGAAGGAGGAAAGACTAACCTAAAATTGCAACTCACTAACTTGCTCACTAACTTCCTTCTGATGGTAGTTAAACTAGTAGAGTAGCACACAGAAGGCCACTTTAACACATTGGAACTCACAAACATGGTGAAGAAGATAGGAATAGCAACAGTGGCATAACAATTTGGGGTGTGAGGGGGAGCGAATGGGGTTACAAGGTGAAATAATGGATGAAAGAAAGGTAGGAGGTTGAAAAAATGGGGTATCAATATATAATCTTTCATTTTGTGAGGGTAGTTAATCATCAAAGAGCACCAAGAGTAAGGGTGTGAGGTGGAGGGAATGGGGTTACAAGGTGAAATAATGGATGAAAGAAAGGTAGGAGGGTGCAAAAAATGGGGTATCAATATATAATCTTTCATTTTGTGCATGTGTAATTTCTCTACTAGCAAGAGAAGCTACATTTAGGCATAATCCATAAGTACTCATGCTTGGGACATAGCATCTAAGCCAATTTCAATCTCCCCATCTATACATAGAAACACAAAATGACATAACAGTTACTTCAAAGTTTGGAGGCACATACATATCCTCTACAATAAAGAGTCCATGACCAACATCAGTGATAGTGGAGGAAGCAATCATATAGTGATTACCCAAAAAGTAAAAAACCTCTCCATCTAAAGGAAGTGGTCCTCTATGCCATCCTCCATATCTTCTTCTATCATATGTTTTTACTAGAGGATGATCATGAGTTGGCAATGGACAATCTCTCTCTATTTCAATCTGTAAACCAAGAGGTAGAGGATTTCAAGAAACCTCGACTTCTAATTGATAAACCGCATGTCAGTGAGGTGTATGAGGAATATTAGCATTATTGGTAGGAGAACCATCATCATCATTAACTAAATATTTTTGTATCTTAAGTATAATTTTATTTTTTATATGATTTTAAAATAAAATAATGAAATTAATTTATGGAATCAATACATACCTAAGCATTATCACGTCAATCATGTGGTGGTGCATGCTTAAAAATACCATTATCTACCTCACATTCAATGCATTCCAATTGTGGTATTTGATACATGCCATAGCAAAGATTACACCTACATATAATATGCTTGTGATAATATAAATCATCATAATTCCTATAAGAGGACACATATGAAGTCATTGCATGGGTATGAGGTAAAGTACCCTTTGGTTGATTAGAATCTAATTATAATATAACAATAAAAAAAGATTTATCAATCATGTATATATCTATCAAATATTTGAATTAAAAGTTTGATATACTTACAATAAGTAGTTGTTGCACGGTTAGGATATGGTGGTGGAGATCCATCTAATTGATCAAAATCTGTTTGTGTAGCAGAAGAAGTTACTAGCTATTAATACACATATACAAAGATACACATTGTGACATATAAATACACATACACAATCATAGAAATACGCATTCACATATACACATATACATATAACCACACATACACACATACATACATTTACACATGTGTGTGTATGACGTGTGTATGTATGTATGTATGTATGTATGTATGTATGTATATGTGTGAGTATATGTCTGTATATATGCATATGTGTGTGTATGTATGTGTATGTATGTGTGTGTATGTGTATGCATCTGTGTATGTGTGTGTATATATGTGTATGTGTATGTTTGTGTGTTATGTATGTGTGTAAAGGTGTATGTATTTGTGTATGTTTACTATAATTCATTATTTTCAATAATATTATAACATTTTATTCATTTTAATTTCTTTATTTTCAGGAGTTTAAAACAAAATGAGAGCTTTATGAGACTCCTACTTGTGATTTTTTCACTT